>CM034157.1:220625519-221083111 GCA_019776745.2 Taxus chinensis
TGTAACTTTCTGCATCCAAAACATATACATTCTATTTTTAGCAGGTAGGCCCAGGACCCGCTATTTTGGGACATATCTCCTATTTTTCTCAAATTTGATATTATTAATATTTTGTAACATTCAATTCTCCTCTATTGATTGTACCTTGCTCCATTTTCAACAAGTTTCTATTTTTTAGCAGGTTAATTTTTTAATTTTTTACTTTTTTGGGAAAACTCTCTGTTTTACCTTGTTTGTCATTTTCACTTCTTTTGGATGCTTTGAGTGATTGGAGCTTGAAATTTTGAGTGGTTTAATATTTTTAGTGTGTGGAAGCACTGAATAATTTATTTTATAGTAACTATCCATTCTGGTGTCAGTTTGCAACAAAATCATTATTTTTGGATTCGACATTGTTCTATGATCTTGCGCTATGATTTTCACTATGTTCTGATCGCTAGAATTCCTAGAAAAAAGGAGGAAAATTTAGGGATGGAGGATTTTTAGGTTTTATATAGTGATGGAATCCATTAATGGAGTCCTCAAGCTTTACTGAACCACATATGATTATCTTCCATGAAAGTCTAATTAGAACATGTTTTTGAGTTTGTAAGCTCTTGAATAGATCTCCATTTTTGCATTCATGAAGCTGTGTCCTGGCTCAATTGATTTTGAAATCATGAGGTGACGTTTTAATTTTAGGTTTTTGGATTCCTAATAACATAAAAAATGGAATATTGGGTTATACCAGGTAAGAAAACACTTCAACATTTAGTTTTTTTGAGTTTGTAAGTTACCCGACAATCAAGATTTTCTCACGGCAGTAGAAGCAGCAACTAGGGCAATCATTTATGAGTTTTTGTTCTTGAGTGAGAAGAGAATAATTTGTGTCCCCTTTATACCATTAGGAATGGGGACAAGATAAGACACATAAATTCACCCTCATCCTAGGCTTGATGAGGAAAATCGTCAATCAGAGGTGCAGTGTGAGGGAAATATAGCAGTTACCATGATAGTCAATTTTGTTAATTGCAGTAGAAGCATATCTTATTTTTAAAAATTAGGGTTTTCTTCTTTCGAATGGATGAATTTTTTTTCCCATTATCCCCTATCCTAAGGGGACAATTTTTGATAGTAAAATTCACCCTCATGTGGTCTTGACACTTGTCATTGCATGATTGCACAATGCAAAAGCTAGAAATAGGCCAAATAAGCCCTCAAAAGTGCAGTTTAGCAAGTTGGTCGCATGGAGAAGCAAGGCGTAACAGAATGAGGATGGGAATATTTTTATGTCCTAATTTTCCCATTGGGATAGGGATAAGAGGGAAAAAAAAATTCACCTCAACCTAGATGTAACATGTCCTCTTGTAAAATTGACTAACTCATGAGAAACTTGAGAGAGAGTAACTTTTCCCACGTTTCCACGAGGTCATTTTCATGAAAACTATTATATAATTTTGACTCCCAAGACCATTAAAATATCAATGGGATGGTTTCAATACTTCTGATTCCTACAAAAAAAAAATCCATTTTTTCTTGGGACAACAAGATGAGTCTGCACAAACTGATCTTCCCTGAGAAGAGTAAACCATGTCTTGTACAAATATTTAAGTGATTACATCATGAAGAGGATCTTAATATTTCCAATGGTTATTTTTTTTTCCTTTAATCATCATGGATCTCCCAAAATCCTATTAAATTTTAGGTACCATGTTTTTAATAAGGTCCTTACACCTGAAAAACATACTTTCACTGCAACTACTCCTTAAGACTCCCGAAAATTTCCTAAACATTCCAAAATAAATTCCACCACTCTTTAAAATCCTTGACACCACCTCATGGATGATTTTTTGTCCTTTAATTCATTCACGGAGGATGCACACCTCCCTGGGAAGGTCATAATTGACCTTTCTAGGCTCACTGAGAAACTAGTCATTGGAAACACTTTTTGAATTTTATGAAATGGCATTGACACCACATTCCAAACACTAGTGTAAGTTTTATTCAACACATTAGGAGAAATTACAAATTATGGGATGAACATGATACAATGGTAGAATTGACTAGGAGAGGGTTTGGGAAGACTTAGGAAAAATTTTTTTCACACTTGGGCTGTTGTCATGCTTGAAAATTTGAAATTTTCATGTTACACATTTGCATGAAAACAAATACTCTATCTTGGGGAATTATTATAGATCAAGTTAACGAGGACAGGATGAAGCAAGAATCTCAGAATCTCAAGACACTCCATGTGGACTAGTGCCTTATCCATTGGGATATGGAATTCACCATAGAGATACACATCAAATTCCTTTATTGAACACACACACACAAGAAACAAACACAAAACAGGAAAAGGAAACACAAGATGATAATATACAACATAAGAGTAAACATGAAATTACTGATACATAAACACACAAAAACAACTTAAGTCACATGTGTACATGCAGGGGACAACCCACTTTTATAGAAGCACTAATTTGGACTGAGTGTTTACCTATAAATGGTATCACCAAATTCCTTTCTTTGCAAATCCATTGATAGGATCACTAAATATGAACCTCTTCTCATATTCTTGAGAAATATAGCATGATTTCTAGTGCAATTGATGATCTACTCATTCTTTTCATTACCTTTTTTTTTTTATACCTTCTTTCCATTTTCTCATTGATTCCCAAGTTTTTTCCACTTGTTGATCTTTCATCATTGTTGTGAAGATGAGCCTTGATCATACTTGCTTCATCATTTACATACTCCAAGACATTTTTCTTCCTTGTAAAATCTGCTTCATGACCATTCTTCATGAGGTTGATTCTCAGCAGATGCTTTAGAAAATTTTACATTATCACCAACTTCTTGATGTTCTTTATTTCTCAATTGCATCAAGAAATCATCTTTCTCATACTTCAACTCTTTTGCAACATGCTTCCTTACACAGTGTGTCATGTGCATTACATCATCCTCTTGGAAAGAGAATGAGCTCAAGGTTGGGTGTGCAACATGGAAACTATGGAATTTTATTATTTTTCCATTTTGATATTTGACATCAATTTTTGTGTTGAGAGCATCCTTCTCTTAAGAAAAGTGAACACTGAGAGGTTGAAGTCCATTAAAAATGTTATCATTTTAACAAAAATCAGCCTTAGGATGAAGCAACATTTCATTTCTCCAATTCTCATTGAGAATGTTTCCATCCTCATGAAAAGGGAATGAGCACAACATTAGAGCTGAAATTTCATCATTATCATTTTCCCATTCTTGATCACCGAGAACTAGGAAATCCATTTCCTTGATGAAATCATCATCTCCTTGGATAGGTTCTCATTCAAGAGGTAGAAACATGTTTTCATTCTCATATTTCTTGTCATCTTCTTCCAATGAGAAAGATAAATCTTCATATTCACAAGCATACCCATCACATGGAACCTCATACCGATAATTGGAAACATGATTAGAAACATCTAGGTTACCTGTCAAGAAGTTTTTGAGCATCACTCTTTTCTTGATCCACATTTTTCATCACTTCAATATTTCCTTTGTTACAAGTCAATATTTTCATGATCATCATTTGACATCCAATGGAGCAACTGCATTCATGCTCACATCTCATGGGAAGTACATACTCTCAAACTATAATTTCATCAAATCATCATGAAATTCCTTTGATTGGCTCCATGATGCTTGGACATTCTTCCACCAACATGGGAATCTCAAGATCATCCTTGAAGGTCATGAAAAAGTTACAATATTTTGAATTTTGACATGGGATGTTTGTCATTGGGTCATCTGGTCTTTGAACATTACTCTTAATTTTATTGATGGGAAGAAGTTTCTTTGCTTTACCATTGACCAGAATGGTGGCATGTGAGCAATCAATTTGCATATCTCCTCCAACATTTTGATATAAAACTTTGGCCCAACAACATACCATATGAGGTAGGAATGTCTACTACAAGTATTCTCATTGTGATTTTCTTGTCAGGGAAGTCCACCAATGCTACCTCAACATCTTTGATTTAGCCCATAAGGGGAACTTATTTCATTTCCATGGAGAGGAAATGGCTAAAGGTAGGAGAAAGGAGAGGCCAAGATATTTAGCAACTTTTTTAGGCATGGAATTTTTGGAAGCATCAGCGCCAATGATGCAATTATTCATTTTGTACCCATTAACCAATAAAGCTATATAAAATGGTTCTACCTTCCTAGAGGTGGACGGTGTGGAAGTGAGATAGTTTGGAGATGGAGTTGATTGAGACACATAAGATGACTCTTTGGTGGTGGCATCTTTAGGACATGAAACAAAACTACTTCCTTTGATATGTTGAACGAGTTTCTTAAGTTTCTTGGGATGAGTTCTCAAGTACTCATATTCAGAAATTTGGACTTTGGATTTTTTGAAATGGTCAATGATATCAAAGGATGAGGAAGTGGTAGGAACATCAAGGGATTGTGGTATCCTTAACATGAATGTTCTTAGGATCATACAAAAACTAGATTTTTCAAGGGAAAGTTGAATGAGACTTACCCAAGGAGATGGAAGGATTCTTGGTTGAAGTAGTCTCATGCTTCTTCTCAACTGACCCTGTGGAAGTGGACTTTGATGATCCTGATTTCATTGTTGTTTTTATGGAGTCACCATTTGAGGATTCAATTTCTTATCTTGGAAACAAAAAGAAGAGCCTTCTTTCTCCTTTTGTGATCAAGTGAACGCCACATAGGAGTATCTTTCTATAATTTCTTCAATATCTTCATCAAGTGTGCATTCACAAAACCTCAATCGAGCACATTTCTTCTTCTCCTTAATTTTAAACTTTTGATTAAAAACTTTCTTCTTCTTCATCTTCATTGATCTTGCATATTGCATTGACTAAAAGAGCCTCCAAGGTGAACCTTTGGGGTGATCCTACAATCTAGTTCCTGTTCCAGTTTGGATGAGGTGTTCATTGAGAAAATTATTTCTTCAACATTGTCAAGTCATTTTCCAAATTTTGTAACAATTGATCAGCTCTATCATCTTTGGAACATTGGGATCTTATCCTTTGTTGAAGGATTCTTGATCTTACCTAACAAGATGAGGTCATCTTCCACCTCAACAACAATTTCTTGAGTGTGGTTCCAAATATCATGGTTGAACTCTCGTAAGAAAGAAACTCACTTCAGGAAATTGATAATTCACGAAGAACATCTTCAAATTATCAGCAGCGGGAAGGGCAGTGACATGAATCTTGTTGATCAACTTGTTGAATTTTTCCACAAAGTCTCTCATGGACTCTTGTGGATCTTTCTTCATCTGAGTAAGTTGAGAAAGGAGGGCATGAACATCTTTGTTAGTATTGAATATTTCTTCAAAATTATTTTTCATACCACCCCAATCAAAGCAATTGAGTGTGAAGGAAAATAGTAGAACCAGTCTTTCCTAGCATCTTGCAATGTTTCCATGAACAACCACACTACAACATCTTCATGTTGCACTCCAAGGATGCCACAAGTTGTGATGAATTTTGTGATATGATCATCAAGATGTTGCTTTCCATCTTCATAGAATTTTGGAAAATTTTTTTCTTGATCCTTGTGGAAGTTCATGGAGTGGTGGAGTCCAAAGCCAATAGACCATTGTTTATCCCCATGGAACATAGGTGCTTGTGCTTCAATTTCCTTCTTCACACATTCTTCTTTCTCTTTCTCCTTTAGGAGGAATGATAACTTGTGGTTCAAAAAATGCCTCTTTAGTATGACCTTTAAGAGGATTTTCAGAGAACTTTTTTTCTTACTGGTATAATGGAAAGTCTGAAATCATCTCTTTGTTGTTCCTCAAATGTGGGATCAATTAACACCACCTGCATGATCATCCTGAGTGTACCTTCTTTCTGTCCATATTTTCTCAAGTGCTTGGAAGGAAGGAAACTTGAAAAGTCATATTTCTCAAAAAGGATTTGCAAAAGGATTTTGATTGTTTAATTTTTTGGTATTTTTAGTATTTTTTTTTTTTTTGTATTTTCATAGATCTTTATGTGTGCACAAGGGAAGATGTCTCCCTAGCGAAGTTTCCAAAAACTATTGGTGAAATATTTTTTTGTATGGAAAATTATGTTTTTCCACCAATGCTCATGGGGCTACCCCTCCTTCTCGTGTATGGGGAGGCTCCCATTATTGAATGTAACTATCCTAATTCTATCTAAATGTTGTGGGGTGGCCAAATAGGCTAGGGATCACACAGGAACACTTCATTGAACCTATGGAAAAGTGCTTGTATGGGGTACAAGGGAGGAATTTGCAGTGATGAGGGATAAAGGAGAGAAATTAGGAAAAGGAGGGTTATTGTTTGTGAGTAGGAAATTACAGAGTTCACACCCAATAACCAGAGTAGTTCAACATTCAATTAGAGGAAAGAAACAATGAAGCATCTAGTGAGACTAAAAAACTAGAGACACACATTTCTTTAGGTTCATTTATCAAGGACACCAAGTTCCTTCTTGATCACCATACTTGCAAATTTGCAAAAGAGAGAGAGTAGAAAAAAAACATGAACAATAAACATGGAAGAAAGTAGATTTTATTTCTTGTGTTGGTGATACAAATCTCAACACCTAAACCACAATCCACAATTTCTACCAAGAACTAAAATTTAGGATCCTTTGGAATGGAGGAGCCATTCCAATTTATAACATTGTGAATTGCCTCTTCATCTACCCCCCACATGACTCTTCATGTCTCCATTCAACTTGTGACTTTACATCTTCCTAGGAAATGAGAAACAAGTTCCCTTTTTATAAATCAAAGGAACTTTTATAATTTAACTTTAGGAAGTCACTTAAGTGAATGAGATGAATTACCATGATTACACTAAACAAAGAATTAGAAAGAGGGAGAGAAGAAAGAGGGAGGAAGAGAGAAGAAGGAAGGAGTGGGATTTGAAATATCTGATGAAGAAGATCCTTCTGATGAAGAACTTTTTGATGATGATCACAATCTCCTCCTTCTCCATGATGCAAATACACCTCAGGCTGCTGAATGAGTGTTTAGAAACAATGTTAAGAGATATCATAATGTGAGCTCAAGATGACTACAAGTATTGCTCATGATGATCCCTCTTTGATCCATCATGAAAGTGAGGATCACTCTTTCACTCCTTAGGTTTTCACAATTAGCCCCTGATAGCTCATCGTGCTCAAGTTTCTTGATGTTCCTCTTGACACTTTATTGGTTTAATCATCTCTCTTATCTCAATCATTGAGCTAAAGCTTACTTGACCTAGGTCACTTTCATATGCTCCTTATGGAAAAGGATTAGATATTCACTAGCTCACTTGGCTTGGCTATGGCTCGATTAGCTCACCACAACCATCTCAACTCAATTCAAATCAGCTCAACATAACTCACCTAACCAGCCCACTGATCTCAACTAGCTCAATGATCTCACCTCAACTCAACTCAACTTTGGATGAGATGATGATGAATTCAAGACCAGATGATGAATCATGATTACCTTCTAATGAATTAATGGGTTTTTGAGCACTTTAAAAATCCTTTGAAGTTACTCAGTTTCTCTAGATCTCACTTGCTGCGCCATGAGATGTTCTTCTTTGCTTCTGGATAACAATTGAGATCTAAATGATGTTCCTGGGTTCCTATGAAGAGTGAGTTTCCCTCATTTTAGTTATGAAACAACCTTAACAAACCCTATGAGGATGCCAAAAATGGAATGAGATGAGGGAAAATGAGCCAATTGCAACTTTCTACATCCAAAACGAAGACTTTCTATGTTTTAGAAAGTAGGACCCGAGACCTGCTATTTTGGGACATATCACCTATTTTGCTCAAATATGACCTTTTAAACCTTTTGGCACATTCCATTCTCCTCCATTGATGATGCCTTGCTATTTTTAGCAAGTTTCTATTTTTAGAAAGTGTTCTTTTTTGCTTTTTTTGGTAAAATTGTCAATTTTTCCCCACCTTCCATTTTGCATTGTTTTTTATTGTTATGAGTGATTAGAACTTGCATAATATTGAATGATACTTACTATTTTTAGTATGTGAAGGCATAAAATACTGAGAATAAACTATTTTCCTTGATATCTCGTAAAAATAAGCATCTCCATCACATGAAAAGTAGTTTACATGAAAACTAGATTTTTCAAAGAACCCTCGTTCAAAAAAATTTTAGGATGATTTCAAGAGCTTGTCATGATATTAATGGAAATTGAAAATTTGATTCAAATTGAGGGAAGAATTATGATGAAAAAAATAGTCTTTATTATTTCAAAATATGTACTCCAAAGGGATAGGCTGGCTTTCTTTTTTCTCTGGAAGTGTGAAGTTTGGACCCGGGAAAAGCTTTCAGAAGCAAAAAGCATAATAGAACCAGATTTTAGCAGGAGAATTAATTCACACTTGAACCCAACAAGAGGCAGGTGATTTACTTCCAAGGAGTAATTTATGAAAGCAAAAAGTGAGGCATCATTGCCCTTTTTCAATATTTTTGATGGCCACGATGAGAATGCGTTAGCTTGAGGCGGTGACTCAAAATGTGGAAAGGGCCATGATCAGGTGTCAACAATTTTTCTTGTTTCCATTACACCAATCTTATTTCCAAGGTCTCGAGTTTACCTCTGGAAGGAATATGTATCTACAAGACAAATTATGATTGTTCTAGAGATAGAGTGATTCATTAACAAGGTAAGGGTACTCCCGTTTCTCTTCACAATGGATGCTTGTGGAATTCTGCCCCCCCACCCTTATGAGGAAATTGCTGAGTTGTTTATGTCATACATCTTCCTAGGAGGTAGGTATAAAGTGATCTTAGGGTACCATTTTCCCATGTTGAAATGTGCCAATGCTAAAGCCTACATTTTCCCTTTCTGATCTGTACACCTCCTTGGTGGTCACAAATTTATTGGTATGGTTTCTCAAAGGGACTTTCGGACCAAACAATTCCTTTGCATCTTGGGGGAGTCTCATAAACCTTACTTAGGATGGGTACCAAAGGGTTTTGGGGAAAAATGACAAATTTGGTTTTGCAAATCTGTTGCTGAAGGATCAGTGCCCAAGTAGGAAGGTCTTTGTGGAATACCTACTTGGCAAACCGGTGGCTAAGCGTTATTTGTGATCCAACCTGAGCCACGGTGCTCATTAACAGGGAATGTAGTAGGATAGAGGAGGCATTTTCTAACACAGGGTGGAGGAAGTGGAGATTTTAGACATTTGGGGGAAAAAAATGAGGGGAATTATCCAGATTTTTCTAATTCTAGTATGGATAAGGCCACTGAGAAAGACGGAGATAATAGCGATGAGGGGGAGGAGTGGAAAGAAGTTTCTGCTGATAATAAATTGCTCACCAAACCTATTGATTCATAGGATGCAATAGAGAGCCTTCACGCTCTGAATTGCATTGACTACCCAGTCTAAAATGTTCACAACTCAGAGATTGGGATCTCAATAGCTATCAAGATGCCACTCTTTACATGCTTGATTTCAAGCATGTTAGGCTTGATACTGACATTAACAGGGTTCAGGATTAGTAATGGTTTCCATGTAGTATTTGAAAGATCTAACTGACAAAAGTGGAAATTGTATTTCCGGAAGGTGGTCCTTAGTGAATAGCTCAAGAATTCCAACGGAGAGAAGCTTGGAAATGTCCAAGGACATGCTGAAAATGAAAGAAGTTGTGTTCCATACATTAGCAGACATCCATCTTCTCAACGTCAAGGTATGAGTTGTCACCATCTCCAAGATTTTAGCTATGCATGATCCTTCCAATGGATCTTGCTAAGGAAAGGGAGAAAGAGGGTAAAGGACCCATCGGATATAGTGGAAGCTTGTCCCTAAACCAAACTACAAGGTGTGGAAAGCCACCATTGAAAAACACATCCTCTTATCAAAGAATGGAACAGATGCACAAATTTAGTTTGACCTGATAGAGTAACTGCTTTTTGGGATGCTTTCTGGTTTTGTTAGTTCTAATCTATTTAATTCTATTAGTCTCTTGGTTATGACTTTCATGCACTTTCGTTGTTAGTCATCTTTTTAAATTGGGATCTGGATGCTCAATATCCATGACGATGTTTGTAAACACTTTCCTTAGAAAGCTGCAAATTAAACTGTTTTGAGGGTTTTATGGTTGGGCTTCAACAGTATATCAAACCCTTGTAGTCTTTTGTATGGAACTAGTAGACTTCAAATGTATGGGGTAGGGTCATTCTCAAGGCCTTGGCTTTTATCTCTAATAAAAAATAGGTACTTCATAATACAAAAACAATAGTTTACTTTGAAACTATATTTTTCAATAGATCGTTTCCTCTAGTTTTCAAGTGATTCCACCCATTGATACCAAAGTGAAGATGAGCCTAGATTTAACGTTTTCAGAGGTATTGGCATCAGAATTGGAAGACAATTAATAGGTGGATTGAATATTTTCAAAAAATATCATCCAAGTGTAAACAATGAGTTCACTTTTGTTATGCCTTGTACAAGAATCCCTATGCTTTGATTTCTAGATGAAGGCTACAACATGTGCTAAACATTCATAATCTTTGTGGTCACTGCATAATTTTGGAAGGAATTGTGAAAATACATAGTTGTGATATATTTAACAATAACAATTTTTCAAGGTATTTGAAGCTTCATGACATTCCAAAAATGGAATAGGATTTGGTTGCACAATGAGGAAAACCCTTAACATTAGTCATTTAGCCAACATTTTTGAAAGTTGTGGTCGTACAGTCAATAAAATTTCCAACTGAAAAAACGACAGTACAACATGGAACATAGGTTTTTTATTAATGGGGGAGGGGTACATTTTTGTGTCCCCAATGTCCCCTCAAGAATAATATGTGCATCAAAATGTGCCTCATTCTATCTAAACTGTCACGTGTCACTGCAAGGTTGAATGAAGGGAGATGGAGGGTTAATTTCAAGCATTGCAGAGCTATTTTGAGGGTCATATGAAGAACTAAAAAAGGGGATAAATGGTGGTGTGAAAATTTTCCTATCCCCATATTCTAGGGTTAGTAAATCCTACCAATGATCCAACTGGAGGACTCATAATAATAACTTGAGAACGCATTTCCGTGGAAGCTCAGGGTCTTTTTTGGTGAATTATTATATTATTTTGACTCCCAAGCTTCATTCCAAGAACAATGAAGGATGGTTTAGGAACTCAACTTAAATTACCTCATGAAAATCCTTGACAAGGATCATTTTATGTCAATATGGTAGGGTGAGTCTACACAAATTGAGTTTCCCTAAGATGATAAAGTCAAGTGACATATTTTAAAATTTCAATGTGGAGGGTTTTTAAAATATTTCCAAATGAGTATTTTATTATTCCTTAATCCTTACGGAACTCCCAAATTGAAATATCAATAAAATGTACCAGATTTTCTACATTCCAATTGTCCAAAACCTCCAAGACTTCACAAAACAAGAAAAAATTTGGGATGCATGTTTAGTCCCCCAATCCCCAGTGCATAGGGATAGTTTCAATAAAACCCATTCCACCCAAGGTCTAGATGATGCAAAAATTACGTAAGCATTGAAACTTAGCATCACTATTGGCAATCAGGGAAGCTTACACAAGGTCTATTTCATAGAAATAGATGAGTGGTGGGGTTATATTATTTTGACTCCTAATATCCCCACTATTCCAAGATCAAGTTGGGATGGTAAAACCCAACCTATCCAACTGATAAAATCTCTAAGTCCATTATCCAAAATCTTGAAACCATTTTTCATTAGAGCAACTAGGTGGTATTTTCATGTAAAAAATTATATCATTTTGACCCAAATACCATTCCAAGAAACCATGGTTTTGAAACATGATTCTTTGTCCAAAAAATTCCATTTTTCATTCAAGACAAAAATTTCTTTCACTAAAATCCCTGATTTGCCTCGAGAATAAATATGTCTTGCAAATCCTTAATATTGTGATTCCATATGAAGAGGGATCTTAAAGATTTCCTTAATGGTTACTTATTTTGTCTCTTGTACTCATAATGGAGCTCCCGAAGTATTCACTGTTGAAGTTTAGGTACCATTTTAAACATTCAAGCTTTTACCCTGAAAAATATGCTTTCATTAAACTGCTTCCAAGACTCCTGAAAATTTCCTAAATCTTCCAAAATCAATTCCACCACTCTTAAAACTCCTCGACACCACCTCTTGAAATGATTTTGGTCCTTTGATTCATTCCAAAAAGGATGCATCATGTCTATTGGGAAGGTTAAGAATTGACCTTTCTAGGCTCATTGAGAAACTAGTCGTTGGAAACACTTTTTGAACGATATAAAATGACATTGACACCACATTTCAAACACTAGGGACAAGATTATTCAAAACACCAGGATAATTTACAAGGAAGGGATGAACATGATATATGGGTAGATTGACTAGTGAGATATTTCACTGGAAGGCTTAGGAGAAAATTTTTGACACTTCAGTCTGTTTTCATGCTTGAAAATTTGAAATTTTCATGTTGCACATGTGCGTTGACAATACTCTCAAACAATTGGCATTTTTATGCACATTTACACACCTTGGTTCGACAATAAACTGTGGGCTAAATAGAACAATTTACAAAAACCGGTCTTTATATTGCACATGCTCTCGTATGGATAGATACATTAATTTGATCCTTTCACAAATTAAGAGGAAGTAATGCCCAAATCTACATATTTGCAGTGAAACAAAATTTGAAGTAAAAACAGTCCTACAAAATATGTTATTCAAATGTATGATTTGAAAAACTCCAATCAACCATAGTTTTGTGAACTATTACAATGTCATTTAGACAAACAGTTTTGTTTTTAAATCTCAAGAAGCTGTTAGAATATGAAATGCATGTCATTATGTGGCAGTATGTATAAATCTTACAAAATTATCTTCCATAGCAATAAAAACTCAACATAAAATTTTGCACAAGTTACCAACATACACTGGATAGGAAAGACAATGTTATCATATAGTTTGTTGGAGTGGGTAATTTATGGTGAAATTTATGTTATCTTAAATTGTATTAAAGTTTGGGATGGGGAGGTAAGAACAATATTACTACAACATGATTTAAGATCCCATAGGATCATTATATTGAATTTATATTTTAGATGCATACATGATACCTTGGCATGTCATAAAGGATGTATTTTTTATCCTCATTTAAATGTGTATGTTTAAATTGTCTAAAGTATGCATTTTTTATTCTTATGAAATTCCATGATTACCAGGTGTATTTGGCACTATCCAAGTTGGGCACAAGTTGAAAGATTGATAGGCAAGGGTGAGATATTGGGTTGGACTTTTGTATTTGCATTTGGTAAAGCAGTTTCAATGCCTCTTCAAGAATCCCATGTTTTTTTAATTTTCATTATCTATATTCCATACAATTTTTAAATTTGGGCTAGTCATTCTTATAAAAATATTTTTTGACCATACAAAAAAATTCAACATATGTTAGATTCATGTTTTTGAAGTGTACCTGACATGGAAAAGACAGTACATTCAGGTGCCAATGACACGGGCATGTATAGAATCAGACATATCCAAAGGTAGAATTTTGAAATCAAATGGTTTGAAGAAAGTTGGGATATAAGAAAAAAAATTGACAAAGGAAGAAATGGTATTGAGTCTATGAAACCATTTTGGTCATTGACATTCATATGAAGTGATTATGCACAAGTGAGAGGAATATCTACAACGGTTATCAATATTAAGTTTTAAGGGAGTACTCAGATGTCAAAAACAAATTAGTCACGATAATTCAAAATGCCAAAAAGACAAACTTTATTAGGTTATGGTATACCTATATATTAGTAAATTGGACGTTTTAAATTTTCAAAAAAAGAAGACAAATTAGCATTAATATCATTTAAATATGGTTATTTTGGAAATACACAAGCAAAATTCAACTGAATCATAAATGCCTTGAAGAAATGTTGTCACATGGAATTTTTCTACCGAGTATTTGCACAATCTTTTCCATGGATAATTGGCAAGTGAAATAACATTCCCGATGTGACTTTTGAATTAGGTACCTTATTATTCTAAATGAAGTAGGATAAAGTGACTTAGGAATACCTAGGCATTGTCTATGTATAACAAGTCAATGGTCCATCCTGAATTGATAAAAATTGGTCCCTCTCCTTACGAAGTAACACATAATTAGGAAAATGACCAATTGAAAGTTAAATAATTTATAAGTCAGTGTGATTTTAGGTGAAATTGATCTTATCCATTTATAGATATTACATTTGATAAGCTAAATAAATTTCACGCATAAAGCATAAAAATTGTTTTGATTGAGATTTTTTCGGGGTAAAAGTAAATATCACATATGAAAAGAAGCACATATGTTTGATATGGTATCCCCCTTTATGATTCTTTGACTATGTAGCCTCCGAAATTATGTAAGGTGTGTCATTTGTGCTCTAGACTAAAGGTTAATGCATTTTTTATAATTCCCGAGTTAGGTATTTAGTGGAGGTTAGTTTCATTCTGAAAGTAAGTAGTATGATATTTCTATTCTTATTATTGTTTGGGGACTAGATTTTAATTATTTTACTGTAGAGGAATCCCATATGCATGGTTCAAGAATGATTCTTTACAAAATATGGGAAGCTACATAAACATCTTATTTATTTGTAAAAAAATAGAGATGCTTTATTTTAGGATAGATTCAGTGATCACCTAATGACATGGAAGATGACTAAATCAGATTTGTAAGAAGCCTTGTATAAAATATTATATTTTTTACATTCTGAGCATTTCCTGGGGGATTACTAAATTTTTCCATCAGACGAAATATACCCCAAAATGAATTAATGGCATTCTATAGATACATTTGAATAACCATATTTCTTATTATTTTTTATTTAATGATCATGAGTAAATAAAAAATATTTCAAGAATATAGAAATATTTTCTTTATTTGATCTTTATGGAAAATGTATGCAAGGTATACCAATAAACTATCGAAAAATGTATTTGTGAATTAGGGCATCCTCTCAAACTATTTCCTAGGGATGCACAATTATGTTTGAAGGATCTTGTGAAATCTATTAAGTCCAGGAACATTTTGTAATGAAAAAAGACAAGGCACAAGTACGATGACATGCCGTATAGTTGTGGAATGTGGCATGAAATGATGATACAACAAGTGCAAACAAGCTCCAAATGCAACGAGCTATTAATGTGACTCTGCAAGGAGTTGCGAGTGGTAATGAAAAATGAGTATGTGCAATATTTGAAAGCCACAAAGGTTATAAGGTCACTAGCATAATCTACATTAAGTTGTATGAGTGATCAGTTAAATATCAATGCAAAATTATGTAGGAAAGACATTTCTAAGGTTTGTGGGACCTCAAATATTTAGGTTAAATTTTTAAATGTTATCAACAAAAAGTCACAGCTGAGTAAAGTCTTTGCAATGAAATGATGCAAATATACAATTTAATGATGTTTATACTTAATTAAAAGGGTTAAAGGTAAGATTAGTAATTGAAAATATGTTACAATTCAGATTATGAGTAGACAATAAAGATACCAAATAAAAAAATATTTCAGAATAATGATCTCATATATGTAATTGAGAATAGCTTCGCCACTTCGAGATGGGAAACCTCCAAACCATAAAATAGAATCAAATGCTCCAAAATACATAACTTCTACAAGGCTACAATCCCGATATATCATATAAATGTACGAATGGTATATTTACATGTCATCAAAGATTATAATTTCAGGGCCTGTCGACACTAAAATTTTCCTTCGTAATTTCTATTTCATTAATGTATGTATTAGGAATAGGATGTTGTTAAGTATAATTAGTAGTAGCGTCTGATAGAAGATAACGGCGCCATCAGTACGGTGCCGCCAATAATGTGGAGTACGGTAACAGTCAAAGTACAATAGGAATGTTGTAAAAAGTAAATATTTGTCGTAAGTGGTCCGGTAATGTTAAAATGTCAAAGTTTGGATAATTAGAGAAGTAGGGTCTACATGATTAGGAATTAGAAATATTATATTGGTAATAAGGACAAAGGAGTGAGGTCATAAATATTTTGTGTATTTTATTTGTAAAAAGTCTAAAAATGTGGAACCCATGTAAAATGATAAGGTTTATCTTATCTTAGAAGATAAGCTTACATGTACAGATAAGAGTTAAGGTATGGAATATGATTCGTCAGAGTGGATTTCTTATCCTATCTTAGAGATAAGATGGATAAGCCTGGAAGTTCTATAAATAGAGAGGCCACCCCCCTCATTTAGCATAGAAAGAAGTAGTGAGAAATATTGTAGGAAGTGTGCGAAGGAAGCCATCAGTTAAAGGTGTGTTGAAGAAGCCATTAAGAGGTGTAATTGTAAAGTTTCTCCCATAGTCTTGGTGAAAGGCAAGTGAAGTCAATAACACTTGAAGTGCCTCATGGGTGAGATTGTAACAATTTCATGTTAATATTATAATTTACTTTGATATTTCAGATTTGTCATCATTCCTGTCTTATCATAGTCGATGGTATTCTTGTGTTATGTTGTTGTTTTGTTTCCAGATTACATCCACCAAACTAAAGGCTGTGCATTAGTAAATAATCATAGCACGAGGAGTTCCCGGTGAAGAATTATCATAGTGCCGAATTGGTGATGACAGGTCATCACCAAGGCCGACCTACTAAGCATGAGAAAGTATAAATGATATAATAGAATGATATGGTAAGCCACAAGTCGACTACTCAGATCCTAATATAAACAATAGGTTAAGGGCGTAACATTCCGTTCCCCTTCAAACCAACATTGTCCTCAACATTGAATAATATTGGATGTTGCTACAGAAAACCTTCATCCTCCCAGGTTGTATCTTCTATGCTCAGATTATTCCACTTGATCAGATATTCCTTAATGTCTCTGGTTCTCATCCTCTTAGTACATGTTTGCAGAATCTTCTCTGGCTCCAAAATGATTCTTCCTTCCTCATCAAGTTTTGGTAACTCTGTTTGGGCTTCAAATTTCTATCCAATAACCTTCTTCAGGAAGGAAACATGGAATACTGGGTGTATGCGTGAAGATGGAGGCAACTCTAGTTTATAAGCAACACTGCCAATTTTCTGTAGAACCTGATAAGGGCCATAATATTTAGGAGCAAGTTTTTTGTCCTTTTTTTGTTGCGTTAGGGACATCTACTTGTAAGGTTGGAGACGTACAAAAACCTAGTCACCAATTTCAAAATGTATTTCACTACGATGTTGATCTGCTTGTTGTTTCATCATGTTTTTTGCCAATGCAAAATTCTCCTTCTAACTAGTCCCAAAACATGTTTTTGATGTTGAATGTGTTCCTCAACATATTTGACCTTAGATTGCACCCTCAAGGAAGAAGTGATAGAAGGTGGATGGTAACCATATAATGCTAAAAATTGGGTCATTTGAGAAGAGGTATGAAAAGATGTGTTATACCACCATTATGCAAGTGGTAGCCATTTAATCTGCCTTTCCTGCTTATCTGATACAAAAAAACGTAGATACCCCTCTAAGTATTTGTTGACCACTTTTGTTTTCCAATTAGTTTGAGGATGATAAGATGATTTGTGAGCTACCTGAGTACCCAAACATGGAAATAATTCCATCCAAAAATTACTTGTGAAAATAAGATCATGATCACTTACAATTATCTTTGGGGTTCCATGTAGCCTTTGAACTATCTCCAAAATATTATCTTCGATTGTACTAGCTGCAAATAGACGTGATAGGGCACAAAAATGGACATATTTTATGAGCCTATCCAAAATCACCAAAATAACATTCTCTAGTTAGGAATCGGTAAGGGTTGTAACAAACCTATGATGAAATCCATGGAGACCTCCTCCCATCTCTAGCTAGGAATTGGTAAGGTTTGCAATAGACTTGGTGTCTTAATTATTTCCTGTTTGTTCTATTAGCACACTAAACACTCTGATACAAACTTTTGTACATCCCCCTTGAGTCCTTCCCAAAAGAATTCTCTTTTTATTCTATGATATGTCTTCAAAAACCTAGAGTGTCCTCCAAGAGGTGATGCATGTAGCTATGCAAGAATCTTATGCTTCAACTCAAAATATTTACTCAAGTATAACTTGTCCTTGTACCATAGCGCATTACCTTTCCACTCAAATTTGTTAGATGTTATAGAGCCTTGATTGATATTATGTATTAGAGATTGTGTATCCTTGTCATGATCCCATTCCAATCTTGCTTCATCCACTCAATTGTGCTTCAACATGAACATTCCACATAGTATGGCATTTGCGGATGTATCTCTTCTGGACAACGCATCAACTACTACATTTTATTTACCTCTTTTGGATATGATTTCAAAATCATAACCCAAATTTTTTTTACACCCACTTTTGTTGTTCCTCAGATGATAACCTTTTCTCCAAAAAGTATTTGAGACTATCATGATCAACTTTTACCTTGAATTGTCTACCCATGAGATAGGGCCTCCATTGCTTGACTGCATGAAGAATAGCCATCATTTCTTTCTCATATATAGGTTTGAGCATATCTTTTCCTTTGAATTTATGAATCTCAAATGTAATTGGTCTTCCTTCCTACATTATAACTACTCCCAATCCTGATCCTGAAGTGTCACATTCAACAATAAAGGTTTTTGAGAAGTTGGGAGTAGCCAAAACTGGGGTGCTGCACATGGCTTCATTTAGCTGCTCAAAGGATTTAGTGGCTATGTCTATCCAATGGAATTCATCCTTCTTTAGCAATGCAGTGAGTGGGGCTACTATTCTACCATATCCCCTCAAAAATATTTTGTAGTACCCTATTATTCCTAGGAACCCACACAGTTTTTGGAGATTTTTGGGCCTTGGCCATTCCACCATAGCTTTGATCTTATGAGGATCAACTTTGACACCTTCATGGGATACAATGTGAGCCAAGTATTCTACCTCTTGTACACCAAAAGAACATTTGGATGGATTTGCATAGAGATTATGTTTCTCCAAAATTTCCAACACTTTATTTACATGTTGCAAGTGTTCTTCCCATGTCTTACTGTAAATCAATATGTCATCAAAGAAAACTAATACAAATTTCCTTAAAAATGGCCTAAAAACAATGTTCATCAAGCTTTGAAAGGTTGAAGGACCATTTGTAAGACCAAAAGGCATTACCAAAAACTCATAATGGCCCTTATGAGTCCTAAAATCTTCCTCTCTTATTCTATTTTGATGGTACCTCGAACGAAGATCTAATTTTGTGAAATAATATCACCATGAAATTCATCAAGTAAATCATCAATTAATGGAATAGGAAAATTATCTTTGATGGTGTACTTGTTGAGTTCTTGGTAATCTGGACACATCCTCCATGTTTCATCCTTCTTACATACCATGGCCACTAGTGAAGAATATGCACTCTAGTTATGCCTGATGATACATGCCTTCAACATTTCCTATACCATTTTCTTGATCTCACTTTTCTAAGAATATGGGTATATGTATGGTCTAATGTTAGGTGTTTGGCTCCCTGGAATCAACTGAATGGCATGATCATGATCCCAAAATAGTGGTAGTCCCTTTGGAATTGCATAAAAAACAAATGAGTGAGCATCAATAATCTTTTGAAGATCGGGTGACATTGAAGACTTTGTATTTTTTACTTCTATGGAAAATAACTTTGCTATAAATCCATCTACTCCTTTTATGAGAACCTTTTGCATCTGATGAGAGCTAATAATATGTGGAGACTTAGCTACCATCCATTTCAATTGTATTTTCCTTCCATCTGAATGAAATCGTATTGTCCTTCCATCTGATTGAAATCGTATGAACAATTCTTGGAAATTCATCTCTATAGTACCCAAGGTTGTGAGACATTGGACACCCAAAACAATATCTGCCCCTCCCATAGAAATAGCAAACATAGGCGAGTATAACATGTAGTCTCCCATGGAAATATTGAATCTATGGCACTTTCCTGTGCACTTGAGTGTCCCATCATCCCCAATCATAACTTGTAT
Organism: Taxus chinensis; assembly: GCA_019776745.2. NCBI lineage: Eukaryota > Viridiplantae > Streptophyta > Pinopsida > Cupressales > Taxaceae > Taxus > Taxus chinensis. Next base: position 220,645,493 of record CM034157.1, read on the forward strand.
TTCTGGAGCTAAGTAAATACAACAATTGAGATGGGCATCTAACTTACTATTTATGAAGTTATGAGTACTCCCCGAGTCAATCAACACCGTCACTTTCTATTTTTTGAGATAGCCAATAACCTTGAGTGTTTGAGGAGTAATAATACCTAATAATGCATGACAAGAAATTGTAGGTTGGTGATCCTCTACTTCATCTTCTATTGGTTCCTCAACCTCTCCTATAATTTCAGCTTCCTCGCCATCCTCATTTCCTCCTTAAATATAGAACAACTCCTTCTCAACACATTTGTGTCCCGGTCCATATTTGGTGTCACAGTTAAAACATAATCCCTTTGCTCTCTTTTCTTCCATTTGTTCAGGAGTAAGTCTAATTGGCCGAGTGAATGAAGGGGAATAGATACTACAGTCTCTGGTGTTAATGAAAGGTTTCCTCCTACAAATAAATTTTTCCTCTGCTTGACATGCCATGATAATAGAATCAGAAAGCTTGAGTGGATTAAACATACGTACTTCATGCTCAATGTAGTCCTTAAGACCCCCAATAAACAAGTCATTCAGATTCCCTTCTATAATACTACCCACCCATAAGGATAGGTTTTGGATTTCATGCACATAATCTTTGATTGATCATGTTTTTTGTAAATTTTCCAATTGACTAAAGTAGTTCTCTGAAACATTGGAACTATAGTGCAATTGCAACTCCTCAGTAAAAATTGTCCAAGTGACATTGAGACCATTCTTCTGCCTTTGAGCACATAACCATCGATACCAAACGAATTGGTTTGGTTCAAGATATAGGGATGCCAAGGTCACTTTTTTTCCTGATGGTGTTTGAAGTAATTTAAATAAGTTCTCCATTTGATTGATCCAATTTAGTAGATCCTTCCCATCAAATTTGTGCATATCTAATTTCGACATCATGTTTCATGGTTGTGAATAAGTTGGATTATGATTGGGTTGGAAAAGTGATCCAACATGGTTATTTTGTCCATTATTTTGAATCGAAGATCCTCCTTGGTTAATATGGGGCTGATTTAGGCCATATTGTTTACCCTTTATGTGTTGCATGATATCATCCAACTGCTGATTGATTTGGTTTATGTCTCCTTTAGAGGCCATCTCAGATTGTACATTTCGTAGCTCATACTCGAGTTAGCTCACCTTATGATCAATTGAGGTAAACCCTAGAGCTAAGGAATATTTATTTACCCCTTTTGACTCCAAATCTTCAATCACTACCCCATCTTGACCTGGGGTTTTACCTGGTGTGATCGGATTCTTTTTGGCTCTTGTGAAAGGCCCCGCCATGATGTAAAACCTTAGGGTTTAGGGTTTCAATACAATTTTGGCCAAACAGGAAAAAACACAGAGAAGATACTAATACTATTTTTTGAGAGATTTCTGAAAATGTAAATAACTTTGAAAAATTCCACAAATTTCGGTCTAGGGAGTGTTTTTATAAAAAACCCTAAATTTACAATAACTTTTTCAAAAGATATCGAAAAGGTCTGAAATTTTCAGATATTTTTACTTTAAATGATTCACTACTCTGGAGAAAAATATCCCACAAATTAGATGTGGTTCGCAAGATAGAGCGGAAATAAAAAAAATTAGGGTTTTTGCCCTAATTTTGGCCCGGATCGTAGCTTTGATACCACTTTTATAATTCAAATTATGAGCAACAATAAAACACCAAATAACAACAATATTTTAGAATAATGATCTCAATATGTAAATAGAATAGCTTCGCCACTTCAAGGGGGCAACCTCCAAACCATAAAATAGGACTCAAATTCTCCAATGATAATGAACTAATACCTACAATCCCCAATATATACTATTCATATGTTATGGCCATCACCAAGGCCGACCTACTAAGCATGAGAAAGTATAAATGATATAATAGAATGATATGGTAAGCCACAATTCGGAAACTCATATCCTAATATAAGTAATAGGTTAAGGGCATAACAAAGGTAAATTTATTAGATGGAGAAAGTTGGCTGGGATTTCATGAAAAGGTTGGCCATCACCACACACTACCATAAAGTTATATCATTACCCCAATATTTTATGAAGGTGTAGAGAAAATTTTAGTAAGAGGATTGAGGAGGATTGTGTAGTTGGAAGTTATTACGAGGTAGGATGCAATGGTGTGCACAAATTATTCACCCTTTCTTAAGAAACAATGGTCTCTATTGGGTTAGAGGTTAGTTGAGGAAACTAAAACCTGAAGTTGTATAGTTGTCATGAGATGTTGTGAAGGTATAGAGCCCAAGTTCTGCAAGAGGAGTCAAAAGGTTTGTGTAGTTGTAAGCTAATGTGGGGTATGTTGCAAGGCTAACATGGATCATTGCGGCTCATGTGGTTTCTCTTCCATCATTTGCAATCTAACATAGAAACCCGTAGATATTTTGGATACCTCAACAACCATCCATGTTGACCCCAAAACAAGGTGCAATATCCAAGTATTGTATCTTGTACGCATGAGTGATATATGTGTCACAAACGAAGAAATTTATCAACATGTGGTGGCATAAGAATAAGAAAAGAATATGATCTAGGATTATAGAGATACTTAAGGAAGTAGGGAAAGTTCTAGAGGATGTTATATATGTGTTGAATCAGAGATAACTAAACATCTTGAAGGAATCTATAATGGAATCCTAAGGAATACTCACATGCCAAGTTGTTTTTATATTATCTTCAAGAAATTGCATGGAAATCGCACCGAGATCCTCTATTTTAATAGAGTAAAGTACTCTACCACTCTCAACAAATTCTCTGATTTGGTTTTCCCCACTTACGAAATTCTGTATGGTAAAGGCAACGCAGTTGGGCTTCTTCTTTCCGAAATCCTAACCTTCAAAGGACAAAAAGAAATAAAATATTTTATAGTGGGATCGAGATCATCATAAGATAATTTGAGATCATCATAAGATGATTCTCTAGATTAGAATTCAATCCTTTTCAAGCCGATCATCTCCAAGTTGATCCTCTTAAGGGCTTTGCCTTTAGACACTCGACACTTTTCCCCATATCTGATATCTAAACCACCCTGACCAACCTGGAATAAGATATCTATATCTAGAGAATTCCCTCCACTATATCACACATTCTATTATATACATGATACAAATAGTCCCCGCTTACTCCTTGTCTTCAGGAGGGATCCATATGGGTAGAAAATCTGGTGTGCTATGATTTATTGTATTTTGGAACCATCTATCTATGTAGGGAAACCATTTAATATTTTGGTTTTGAGGCCCTATAGATCTTTTCTTGAGGTTGGGGAGGAGGGGCTAGATAGATAAGGCCCCTTTATCTATATCGAGATAGGACCCCCAACCCCATAGTAGTAGTAGTAGAGGAGGATCTATCTCTGCCTCGCCTCAATCCCTCGCTTCATTGCAAGAGCCAAACTATACAACAAACATTGCAATATTTGGCAAGGGAAGAATGCCATTTTCATCACATCTCAGCAACGGATGGAACAATTTTCCATATTTTATTAAGATTCACCACTTCAATGACAAAGAAAACACTACTAGTATATTTTGGCTAAATAAGGGTCCTAATCTTCATTTGAATTACACTCCATTTATAATCAATCTCATAAGAAGACAATATGATGGATTTTACTACCTTGGGTTGAGGGAAGTGATTTTGGAGAAAGGGCATATGAAGTTTCTCTTCAAATTGCAACCTTTGATGAAAGGATAATGAGGAATGATCATAAATTTTGGAAATACTTTTAATGTTGTTAATAAAAAACCCTCGAATAGTAACTAGTTCCTTTTCTTCTCAAATATATTACAATAGATCAAGTTGAATTGAAGCCCTAATTGTTTTGGGTTTTTATAAAATGTCTTTGGTTTCGAGATCAATTTTCCAAGAAAAATAAATAAATAGAAAAAAGATAGAAGAGAGTTAAAATAAGAGAGAGAGGTAAGAGTAAGTTATAGAAGATTGAAAACCAAATACTAGACAATGCAAATGGCCCATTAAAAGGCCATAGTAGAACCGAGTTTTTTCATTGATCTAAGATTCATTAAGCAGGTAAGTTTATGAGATTATTATTTTTCATCACCATCTTCCAAGTACCTAGATATTTAGTATTCTTCACAGTGACATCAACAAAATTGTATTGTAGATAGGTCTCGAAACAAGTGGCTGAGAAATAAAGCAAGGGATGAAAATCAACTCTATTTTCCAAAATTTGGAAAGGGGGATAAATATTGTTGCCTTTAAACATACATAAAATGTTGGCACATGAAATTATTAAAATCCAAAAATCAAAGTAAAATATCTATGATATTTTGTAAAATATCTACATGAAAGAGCATGGTAAATTAAAAACTAAAAATTTCACTAATTCTAGTTGCTATAAAAGTTACATTGAAATATGTTGGAAAAATATTGTTGGAAACGCTTGATACTTTCTAGAAAAGTATCTCGCCATAAGGGATGCCTCTTGCATGATAAAATTGGATGTTTTTCAAATTTTTATAATTATGAATTGAATTTTTATAATTATAAAATCACATGGAAATAAGTTTGATGCAAATTTCACAAAGGATGTGAATCGACATGGCTTACAATTCATCTTGGTGAAGGAAGAGAGAATTGTTTTTGTAAAAAAATTGATGAGGAAATCCTCTAAGGTTTAGAAAAGGCCCAAAATCTTATAAGGTTTACAAAAGGTCTAGAATCCCATAAGGTTTCATGATTTTTTCTACATGATTTCATGAGGAAAGCTATTAGGTTTGTTGAAATCAACTTTGGTAGAAAAACTATATGCATCGTCACTTATTGGCCAACATCTCATCAATGTACGAATATTTTTCAAGGAATTCCTTGTGTCGATTAATACAATATTATCCTAATGGTAAATGGATTCTTGGAGGGTATTTTAATGCATTTATATCCTCAGAGGAAATAGTAATTTGTTTTAGAGGGATTTCTCAATCTTATTTAAAATTTTCCTTGTTTATATAAGATCTTCCATTGTTTGAACTCAAGAAAAAATCCGTTTTATGAACTTGGATAAAAATATGCATTCACGAGTATTTTGAGTTTCTTATTTCGATATGATGGTTAGTGTTGTGACAATGTGAGAATCAATAACATATATAATGTACTTAGATTTGAAAGGAACAAATGTGAAAATTTACTCAAAGCCTTCCCAAATCCCTCTCTATGGTCAAGTTTATCTCTTGTGTATGATCATATTAACCTTATAGGTTCTCCTAATGCATTGAATAAACATGTACAATATTTCAAAAATGTGTGATAAGGTTCATCATTCCATTCATTAAAGTGCAATAGAAGACTAGCTCTTCTGACAGACTAGAAAGGCCAATTTTGGCCATTTCAAGGCATGTGTGCATCCTTCTGGGAAGGTTATGAAATATCATAAACATATAAAGGTGGTATTGGAGAGATTGAATGTGTTGGAGGTGTTTTAGGAATATTTAGGGAAGTTTTGGTGGTTTAGGGACAATCTGTGCAAAAGCGGGTTTTTCAGGTGTAAGGAATGAATGGTCAAAATATGAACCTGAACTTCTTTGGATGATTCTGGGAGCTCCGTAAGGATTTATAATACAAAAAATAGGTAATGAAAATATTAAATAATCCTCTACATGATGGAATAATCATATTTTACCAAGACCTAAGTATTTCTCAAAACATTTCAACTTTGCAGGTGCACACCTCATTGTCCTGAAGAAAAAGGAGCCATTTTTTGGAGTTTAAGAAGAATTAGGTTCTGAAAACATATTCCAATTATCTTATAATTCTCTTGGAGTCATAACCATATAAAATTTCACCTCAAAAGACCTTTTTAAGCTTCGGGAGTGAAGTTTTCAAGTCTTCACTAGTGTAGAGTGTACTGATCCCATACTTAGCCAGTTTTTTGACCGCCACATGTCATGATTTCACTCATGTACCCCTTTTATGTCCCTATTTGTCCCTTTCCAATGGGATATAGGGAAAAAAATGGGTTCCCCAATTGTAATCCCCCTCTCTGGTCCCTCATGTGACCCTCTCCAGCTCCAGGGTGCTTAACTGGCTAAACCTCATCTTCCTCACATTGCACCAGATCTTGCCACTTGTCATCATATTTCTCAAAGCACCCATTTTTTGTCCCTCTTTTCCCTTTTTTCCAAGGGGAAAAGGGGAAAAAAATTATCCCCCATGCAATCCCCCTCTGTGGTTTTCACATGACCTTTTTTCAGCTCCCAGGTGCTTGCCTGGCTTTTTCATCTCCCTCACATTGCACCAGATTGTGACCACTTGTCAACAATTCTCTCAAAATCCCATTTGTGTCCCTCTTTCCCTTTCACCAAGGGGAAAATAGGGGAAAAAATCACCCATTTCAAGCTCATTTAAACCTGGCTTTTAACTTCAACTTCATTCACCCAGGGTCAAACCATGGTTACCAGGGAGACACAAAATAAAGTTAACCCATTTTTAAATAATTCTTTATTAAACATTCCACCATTTTTTTACTAAAAACCTTTAAAAAAACATGAAAATACAATAAGATATATTCTTCCAAAATATATTCCAGAACAGCCATGACTTTGAAAACAAGATTTTCTTCATAACTCTTAACCAGAAATCCTGATTGCACTGAGATTTTCACAGAATGATCTACTCCTCCCAGGCACCTTTGTGATCAATAAGCTACATACCAGATGATCCCTATTTTTACATAGCATAAATATGAAACCCTACTTTAAATTTTCCTTTTTTATTTCCAAGAGTTCTAGCAGAAGAAACACAGTGAAAATTGGAGCACGAGATCCCAGTGCAGAGTTGAATCCAATGATGGTGTTTTCATTGCAAACCGACACTAGTATCACCAATTTATAAAAATAGCACATGATCTATATATTTAATTACTAAAAATAGTAATTCTCTCAAAATAACAAGCTCCCATCACTCATAACATCCAGAAACAGTGCAAAACAACAAACAAGGTAAAACATACAAATTTCCCAAAATAGTAGTTTCTGAAAAAGAAACTTGCTAAAAATAGAAAATTTCTAAAAATAGTAAAATAATCATAAATGGAGGTAATCTAAGTGTTTATAGGAGCTTCATAAAGACAAAATTTTGAGCAAAAAAAAAAATTTACCAAAATAACAGCTCCTGACCCTGCCTGCCAAAAATAGAAAGTTTCAGTTTTTCAGTGCAAAAAGTTGTTGTTGGCTCCATTTTCACTCATCTCAATGCTTATTTTTTCCATCATCACATGGTATTAAAGTTGTTACGTAGCTAAAACAATAAAATTAACCCTCCACAAGGATCCTAAAGCATCATTCTGATCACATTTGTGTCAAGGAGCATGACAAAGCATATCGAGGCATAACAGGTGAAAATTAGGGACATTGTGAGTTGGAAAAGAATTTGAAAAGAGTCAAGAGCCCCATTGGAATCCAAAATTCATCAAAGGATGTCATCATGATCATAAGTGAAATGAGAAACTCATCAGGAAAGTTGAGAAACATCATGTCTTGAATCCATCGTCATCTCTCTGAGAAGCAAGTCAAAGTGAGCTAGTCAAGTCATCAAAGTATTCAAGCCATCATATGTGAAGAATCAAAGAATCTGGAAACATATGAGCAAGAAGGAACATAAGTTTCCCCAAATCTGATTTCACTCAAGAAGTGCTCTAGGGTCAAGAAATGTAGATAGGTGATCTTCATGTGGGGCACCTTGTATGCAAGAATGAGATATCATCCCTATTTCATCTCATGTCATTCACAATAGTGTTCTTAAACACTCAATCAAATATTTGGTAATGTGGTCACTCCCCAAAGGAAAACATTTCAATCAAACCTCATTTCAGTATAACCAATTGAACATGAACCTTCAAAAAGGAAGATAATGAAAAGAGGGTGCACATAGGTTCCATATTCTAGGAGGATTCATAAGAAGGTAAGGTTCATCATAGATCCCATATAGCCTCTTGAGTCAAGAAAGAGTGACCCATTACAGCCTCCTTCTCTTCAGGGGCATCCAAGTATGTCTTCCCCAGTGGTGGAACTTTCCCATAATGAACAAGATGTGATCCTACATCAAGCTCCTGAAAGTGCTCCTGTGACCAACATCATGTCCACTCTTGAAGATCCATTCCCATGGATTCAAGAATTTCTTGAAAGTGAACCAAGAACAACACAACAAGCTACAATTCCTGACCTTGGAGCTATCAAAAAAATATTGAGCTCCAAGCGGAGGAAGAAAATGACAAGGTGGCTTCCACTTCTTCAGTGGTGCTTTCAGTGACCAATATGTAGAAATTTCCCAACCTAAGAATGTAAATCCTGTCGAGGAGATGACTCCATCAGACTATGATTTGACCCACATCTCATTGGGTCAAGATTTGTATGAGGGTGACTCTCATTTTTTCAAGGAATCCTCTACCTACCTTCTTTCTTGAAATGAAGAGTACAAATGAACAATTGAGAAATTGGAGGAACATGTGAAAAACTCTCAGTGCTTACATTCAACCTTTCTTAGAGCCCAATTCAATACCTCTTCCCTATGGAAGACATTCCTCCAATCAGTAGCTTTGACCCTGAGGTGTTCAAAAAATCACAAAGTTATATGATGCAAGGGAAGGCTAATGAGAGATGGATTGAGAAGATCATGAGAAAGGAAAGACATTTCTCTTAGAGGTTCTCTCTCTACTCAAGTATATTCTTTCCACTTTTTCGAAAGTGAAGAAAGAAAGGGAGAGATTGAAAAAGAGAAGATCCACTTGGATGAGGTGTTCCCACTTGTGTCTGAGATGATCTCCCTCAACTCTCACACCCTCTTGAGTAAAAATGTGTTCACATCAACTGCTAAAAATTTTTCCCTAGTTTGGGTTCACATCATGGATGATAGATATGGTATGATTAAAGATACCATCTCCAAACTTGACTCTAGTGGAAAAAATGTTTTTGATATTTTGAAAGAGGTTCGCAACTATGTTAAGAAACTTCGAATCCCTCCACTCACCTGAGAATTCATCATTAGAAGAACTCATTAATTCCTTCCAGGAGTTGGTCAAGAAAGAGGTAGGTGATCCTCTTTCCTTCAATGAAGATACCTTAGAGTCCCTTGCCAGCATCAAAAAATCTATTTCTGACATTGCAAGAGATCACAAAAGATGGCTCAGTCAGTGCAAGAATATCAATGATGCTCCCTGGACATGGATCAAAGTGTTAACCTATGTTTGCATTCCAGAAGTAGATAAGGTGGCACCTGTGGTAGCTCAGTTCAGTAAATAATTCAAAGGACAAGAGATCATTCTAGAAACTCTCCCTTAGGGATCATGAATCAAAAAATTCTCCATCAACAAAGCTTCTCTTCATCAGCTCAGTCAACCCTTCTCTCTCTCTCTCTCTCTTCCTTCTCTCTCTCTCATTCTAATTTTCATTAAGAATGTATTTTCACTTTTTGTCTTATTCACTTAAAGTGACCTTATTAAACATTGTAAGAGTTCCTTTTTCCAATAATAAAAAAAGACTCACTTTTCTAGGAAGGAATATGAAAGGTCACAAGTGATTAGGATAAGTGAAAATTCATGTGGGGGGTAGATGAAAGGACATATTTGTAATGCTATAAATTGGAATGGATTCTCCATTCCAAGGGGTTGGAATTTGTTGATTGAATGTATGTTGTTGAGATTACCACTTCTACATCAAGCAATAAAAGATGTAATTCTTCTATTTCTTGTCTTATGTTCCTCTACTCTCTCTTTCCAACTTTGCATACATGATAATCTTGTAAAACCAAGAAAGGTGTCTGTGCCTTTGATAAATGAATCAATGGAATTTTGTGTCTATGATTTGTTGGTCTTATCATTGTTTGCATTGTTGTGTTCTTCTAATTGAATGTGGACCTACTCTGGTTATTGTATGTGAACTCTGCTAGTGCCTACTCACAACAGTAACCCTCTCTCTCCTTATTTCCCCAACTCCCCTTTACCTCTCTTCACTACAAATTCCTCCCTTGTACCTTGTACAAGCATTTTCCATAGGTTTAGTGGAGTGTTCCTGTGTGATCCCTAACCTATTGGCCACCCCACAACTTTTATTTAGTTTACATTCAATAATGGGAGCCTCCCCATACACAAGAAGGAGGGGCTTAGCCCTGTACCATTGGTGAAAACTCAATAATTTGCAACACATGAAAAATTATTTCACCAACAATTTTTGGTGACTCCGCTGGGGAGATTTTCCCTCGTGCACCCACATAGATCTTTGTAAAATACCAAAAATATATATATTCCAAAAAACAAAAAAAAGATTTCAAAGAAAAATCAGATTTTGAAGGTGACTCTATCAAGGAACGAATCCATGTCACATTCATTTCTCACATCACAATGATGAAGTTTCAAGATTGGTGTTCAACACCAATGAGTGACAACAATAATGAAGAAGAAGATGACCACCAAGATATATAAATTTTTGATCAACCATCATTCTGGACCATCTCTTGCAAAGGTAAGGATTCTGACACAATGAAGAGGTCTCTTGCTTCAAACAAAAATATGCAATCAACTAAGGGAAAGAAGGTTAGTACCATTTTTATAGTAGTCATGAAAAGAATGTCTAGAATGGAGAAAATTGTTGCTTGTGAAGATCCTACCATCAAATCCTGGTGGCTTCAATTCAAATGGATTGTTGCTAGAGGAAATAAAATGGGACTTGCACCTATTGATGATCAAGAATCCAAGAACTTGATGAGAAAGATGCAGAAGAGATATGAAATGTTGTATGAAGGGCATGATGGTGAAGAATCTACTGAAGGTAATATTTTCAACTTCACGTAGCTGAACGAGAAACTCAAAGCTCTGTCTTTTGTCTCTCTTCCTTTGGATGATTTTCTTACATATGGAGATGAAGAAATGGAAGCCTTGAAAAGAAAGTTTGTGTGAATAATCTTGAGTGTTGCAGAAGAAAATTATGATCCCCAAACTAATCTTGAGATTTTGAATTATGTTAAGGCTATGCAAAAAAGGTATGAGCATCTTGAAGCACTTCATAATGATGAGGAAGAAGAGATTCATCCTTTGGAAGAAGATTCTGATGATTCTCCATATTATGAGGTGTTTGTTCTTGAAATATTCTTGTGCACTTCTCATGAATGTTATGTCCTTGAACCTTCTGATGAAATTCAAATCAGCACTGTGGAGGATGATGAAGAAAACATGAAGGTTGAACCTCCATTCATAAATTCATTTTGGCTTGAGGCACAACCCTTTAGAGAAACAATGCGTACAAGAGATGAAGATTCTTGTTCCATGACAGATGATCTAGTGCTTGCCGAGGACTCCACCAACCATGAAGATGTTCAAGAAATCAATCCTCCATCCCAAGACTCAAATTCTTCAAGAGGATGAATTTGAGGTAATCATAGATAGTTTTCTTTCCAATTTTTACTCTTAAATTGATGCATAAATGTTAAATGATGAAATGAAGATAAATCATGGATGAAGAAAAATTTCCTTCTTGAAACAAATGCATGGATGAGAAAATTGAACATGACCTCTCTGAAAATTTGATTTCTCCATCCTCACTAAAGGAGTGTAATGTTGATCACCATAGTGAGTATGGAGTTTTCCCTGTTTCCTTGCAAAGAAGAAGACTTTATAGGAGATGTGCAAGATGGAGTAAAGATTATTCTCATGTTTGCAGCTCCAACATTGTATCCTTCCTCATGTCATGAGGATTATTTGATGAATCTTGAATTGAAAGGTGTACCCTTCCCATGTAGCATGGATCTCTTCTCTCTATTTGAAAATGAGGAAAACCAGGTATGCCTGAACTTGCAAGAAGGTAACCCCTGGATGACAAGAAATATGGATCATGAGAAGGAGGATTTTTCAAATGAGTCTTGGCCATGTGAAGATCAGATTTCCAATCATCTCCTTGAGGCCCAATGTGAATATTTTTCAAATGAAGGTGAAAATGAGTATGTGGCAGCTTTGAAGGAGGAATCTGTGCAAGACATCTTGAAGATTGTGGAAGAAATTGAAGACCCTCAACTCAATCTTGAGATCCTGACATATGCCATGAAATGCAAGATAAGTATGATTTTAGTCACGATCCTTCCTTTTATGCACTAATGCTCAACAATGAGATGGAACAAACAAGTAAACTCAATGTTTTTGTTAAAGTCTTGGTGGATGAGAATGAATGTGAAGGTAAGTCTTCCTCTTTCCCATTTTGTGAAGAAGATTATGAATGGAAAGGAAAGGAGATTCTTGAATCTCCTATGGATATTTTCAGTCATGAAGACAACACCTTCACCATAGAAAATGATATCAAGGTCGATGTTGAGCTGGTTTGTATAGAAAAATAATTGTTCAAACAACAAAGTGAGAAATTGAAGAATCTTGTGAATGGAAAAGAATCAACTTGTTCTCACCACTTCTAAATTCCCACTGATTTTAAAGAATGATTTCATGTTACAAATTCACTCAAGAATGGTGAATGCCTTCAAGACAAAATCAAATATTCTACTTTTGAGAACATGGAGGAATGGATTCTCATATTCACAAAGCATCAAGTGGAGACTACAAAAAAAAGAAAAATTTCAAACAAGTTACAAAATGGTCATTGGATGAAAATGTGTTTTCTGTGCAATATAAGTATGAAGATGGAATCTTGGTCTCTCTCATTCTTCTCAAACCATGCAAGACCATCATAGGAACATGACATAATCATACAATGATCTTTGAGCTTCAGAGGTTTGAATTCATCCCATTGTTCCATGATGGTACATACTTCTCTCAATCCATTTTTCCAGGTGTGTGTACATTATTCTCCCGACTAAATAAATTTCCCTCCCCTGTAACATAGTTTCCCTTTCCATTGTGTATTTTTTTTCTTCTTTTGCGTGTTTCCCCTTTTTTGGTGTGTGCATTCTGAATTTTCCCTTTGTGTGTTCATTGCTTGTGTTAGTGGTGAAGAATTGACTCTATTACCCAATTTGAATAAGGAACTGGTCTTCTCACCCAAGAGAATCTATGAGGTTATCTATTTCCCTTTATATTCCAATGTCCTTGAGTCAGAGCCAACTATTGTCATGCATTTTTCTAGCCCAAAAATTCAAAATTTGAAACATGACAACTAAGCCAAATGTGAAAATTTGCTCCAAAGCCTTCCCAAATCCCTCTCCTGATCAGTTTGTCTTCTGTTTCATGATCACCCAACCTTTAGGTTCTCCTAATATAATTGAATAAACATGTTCAAATATTTAAAAATGGTGTGACAAGGTCAATAATTCCTCAATTCAGTGAAGTGCAAATTTTGAAGACTAGTTCTCTCGATAGGCTTAGAAAGGTTTTTGGCCATTTCAAGGCATGTGTGCATCCTTTGGGAAGGTTCCAAAAGCTCATAAACATCTAGAGGTGGTATTAGAGATCCTTTTAATGTGTTGGAATTTTTTAGGAATATTTAGGAATATTTGGTGGTTTAGGGACAATCTGTGCAAAAGCGAGTTTTTCAGGTGTAAGGAATGAATGGTCAAAATATGAACCTGAACTTCTCAAGATGATTCCGAGAGCTCTATAAGGAGTTATAAGGAAAAAAATAGGCAATGGAAATATTTAAATTCCTCTACATGGTGGAAGAATCATTTTTCCAAGACCTAAGGTTTCTCAAAACAAGCTCAATCTTTGCAGGTGCACCTCGTTGTCCTAAAGAAAAAGGAGCCATTTTTTGGAGTTTCAAGAAGAATTAGGTTCTAAAACCTATTCCATTGATCTCAGAAGGTCTCTTGGAATCATATACATATAAAATTTCATCTCAAAATACCTTTCTAAGCTCTGAGAATCAAGTTTTCAAGTCTTCACTAGTGAAGAGTGTGTTGATCCCATACTTAGCCAAATTTTCAAAATTGCCACATGTCATGATTTCACAATAGTGACCCCTTTTTGTCCCTATTTTCCATTTCCAATAGGGGACCTTCTACAAGGAAAAAATGATTTAACCAAATTTAAAATCCCCCTTACCATGTGTTCTTACATAATGACCCTTCCTCTAGCTTCTATTACAATTTTATTTGAGCTAAACTCATCTTCTATTACACTTACACCAGATCTTGCCACTTGTCATTGATCTTTCTCAAAGTGAAGACCATGTCCCTCTTGTACCTTTAAGTAACAAGGGTGCAATATGGAACAAAAACATCTCCTTTAAATCCCCCTCTATTGGTTTTCATGTGACCAACTTTTAATGTTCCAATGTGTTCCTACTTCATTTCTTCAACTCACTTTTTTTTTAGTGACAAAATGCATCTTCTCTAAGATCCAATTTTTCCCCTATTGTCCAATTTCAAAGGGGACAAAAATATCTCCCATGATGCAAATATCCATTAAACCCCAAGTTCCAATCCAGATTGTTATACAAGGTTCAATCTCAATTAGCATGATAAACACATTAATGTTTCACATCTCTTGGTTTATTTGCTTTTCTTATTCATCCATACATCTCCATCAAAATCATTTAGAGAAAAAAATTTAAAAAATTTTTAGAAACACCATGTGCTTTTTTAAAAACATGCTTCGAATTTTTCAATGGACTTCAACTAAGATTTCTCATAACTCTCTAAAAAAGAAACGTCTGATTGCACCGAAAATGTTCACATAAAAGATACTCTCCATGACACCTTTTTATCAAAATTAATGCATACTAGAGATTACTTTTAGCACAACATGAAAATGACTTAAACCTAACAATGAGGAATTTCCTTTTTTATTTGCCCAGAGTTCATACAATGAAGGAACCAAAATTCTTAAAATATTAAGCACTTCTCCAATGAAGCGTCTTGAATACAAAAAATCTATTCCCAAAGGTGGTTTCATTGAATTATAAATTCAGTATCATTGACAACCTCCATATTATAAAATTCCCCATAGTATATCAATATATAGCACATGATGCATGAATCATTATGCATGTCTCTTCCATGACCTGCAACTTCCTATCACTCGACAAACTTGTATGAAACAATCAAACACCATACAGGGTAAAATAGGACAACTTTCCCAAAAAATATTAATAAGCAACCTTTCTGAGATCTTGGTAGAAACTTTGGAATAAAATCTCAACATGGGCCGATCCAAGTAGCCAAGTAATTCAATAAGTAAACAAATAGTGCATACCAAACCTACCAAAATAGATAGAGTCTCAAATGGATAACGGCTCTACAATATTAGCAATTGATAAACATGATCTGTGTTGAAGGGAATCCGCATGGGTGGCTTCTACAATGGATGACCAACACAATAAATGATAACTTCACAAACGACACTGGTTAGATAGCATCCACCATGCAACAAGAGTATGGGTGCAGAGAAAGACAATGGATGTCATGAACACGATGGATTAGTGAAGGTTATTGATCTCATCCCAGTAGAATATGTAAAACTGTAATGAAAATGAAAGGAATGAAGTAGAACTCTTAGAAATAAAGATGAATGGGAGAAAATTTTTGAATTCCAAAGCAAGATAGGTCAAACTGTATTCCCAGGAGTTGTTGGTAGTAAACTCTACCAAGCCAAACCTCCATAAATCTAATAAAGAAATACTGATGAATAAATGACAAAAACTGCAGATGTAATCCAACAGAAAATCTACAGATCTAACATAAGAAAATCAATCAAATAACCATGTATTCAGCACAAAGTCTAAATATTTGTAATAATTCTTTAGTTTCTGTTACACCTAAATGCTCAAGATGTTCTCTCTCACTTCTGCATTTCAATCTAAAATATCACACCCCGAATACCAAACAAATATTCAAGTGCAAGAGATGTATAGAAGATGATATAGAAGGGTGGCAAAAATGAGCCAACCATGTGGTGAGGAATTACAATGCATATCATGGTACAAAATATCAAATAAAGTCATGTTGATCCTTTGACAACTTGATGGATCCTTATCATACATGGTCAACATGGATGATGTCAAACATTCATTTGTGTAACATACTTACCAAGACATGTATGGGGGAAAGTAGAAGGAACAATGAAGGACCAATAACATTTATTCATGTTGTCACATCATGCTCTGAAAGTTCAAATGGGTAATTTGCTTCAGATGCTACTCAAGACGAATGTAACACACAATAATATTCCATGAACTTTCCTGATCATCTGACAAGTTGTTTGGAAGGATCCTAATACTGATAGCCTCCAAGTATAATGAAGAACTACTTCCTATGGGAAATAGGAATATTCTTTCTCAAAACAACAACTTACCCTATGAATTTTCAGGTACAACAAAACTTGTTAATGAAGACTTGTCGTGAAAGTGATCTTTATAATAATATGAGTTGTAATATGGAACTCCTTGAACATCCATAATAGTTTCATTAACTTTCCTAATGTGAGGCACTAATGATATGGATCCTAACAAGATGTGTGTGAGATATTCTCCCACCTATGTAAATTTTCCTCCATGTAATATAATCGCGTCCAGGGTTCAATGGACTGAGATTCTGAATCAATCTTTTCAGGAAAATTTCATCCAACTTGATCAAGACCTGTATAAACCATTGAACCATTTGAATGATTTTTTGATCTTAACAACAGTGAAAGAAACTGAACTTGATAAGAGAATAAACTAAATTAGTACACAAAGTGAAAGATGTGAAGTAAGAAAACCTCAAGGGGAAGTAAACACAATGAAATAAAGTCTGAGTGACTATATGGGCTCAATTCAATAGACTTTTGAATATGAAACATCACTCAATGATATATTTAGTGAGGAACCAAGGTGTCTCCACAAGGTAGCACCTGTCGACACTAAAATTTTCCTCCGTAATTTCTATTTCATTAATGTATGTATTAGGAATAGGATGTTGTTAAGTATAATTAGTAGTAGCGTCTGATAGAAGATAACGGCGCCGTCAGTACGGTGCCGCCAATAATGTGGAGTACGGTAACAGTCAAAGTACAATAGGAATGTTGTAAAAAGTAAATATTTGTCGTAAGTGGTCCGGTAATGTTAAAATGTCAAAGTTTGGGTAATTAGAGAAGTAGGGTCTACATGATTAGGAATTAGAAATATTATATTGGTAATAAGGACAAGGAGTGAGGTCATAAATATTTTGTGTATTTTATTTGTAAAAAGTCTAAAAATGTGGAACCCATGTAAAATGATAAGGTTTATCTTATCTTAAGAGATAAGCTTACATGTACAGATAAGAGTTAAGGTATGGAATATGATTCGTCAGAGTGGATTTCTTATCCTATCTTAGAGATAGGATGGATAAGCCTGGAAGTTCTATAAATAGAGAGGCCACCCCCCTCATTTAGCATAGAAAGAAGTAGTGAGAAATATTGTAGGAAGTGTGCAAAGGAAGCCATCAGTTAAAGGTGTGTTGAAGAAGCCATCAAGAGGTGTAATTGTAAAGTTTCTCCCATAGTCTTGTTGAAGTACCTCATGGGTGAGATTGTAACAATTTCATGTTAATATTATAATTTACTTTGATATTTCAGATTTGTCATCATTCCGTCTTATCATAGTCAATGGTATTCTTGTGTTCGGTTGTTGTTTTGTTTCCAGATTACATCCACCAAACTAAAGGCTGTGCATTAGTAAATAATCATAGCACGAGGAGTTCCCGGTGAAGAATTATCATAGTGCCGGATTGGTGATGACATTTTGGTTCCGTTGCCGGGACCATTCCTCGTTGGTGGATTTTCTGGAGAGATATTCCCACTTAGTCAAAAATCAATTGGAGGGTAACCTTGTTTTTACTGTGCATAGTAGTTACCATGGTAAAGTCATTTTTACCGTGAATAGTAGTTACCATGGTAAAGTCATTTTTGCTGTGAATAGTATTTACCACAGTAAAGTCACTTTTTACCGTGAATAGTATTTACCGCAGTAACTTCACTTTTTACCGTGAATAGTGTTTACCACAGTAAAGTCAGTTTTTACCGCAGTAAGTCAAGTTTTACCATAGTTTACCGTGGTCATTTCTATTTTAGTAAGGTTCTTTCTAATTATTTGTGCACATAAGTCTTGTTGATTGTACTTGTGGGTTGGTATTTCACGGTGGTTACTTTTGAAAATGGGAAAGATTCCTGTTTTTTCAGCTCAATCTAATGAAGATGCTTCTTCTTTCATTCAAGAGTTTAAACGATCTTGTATTTGTAATGGCCTTATAAGAAGGGAACAATGGACTGAATTTTTTCCTACCTTTTTGGATGGTTCAGCACTTAGGTGGTTTGAAACACTAGGTGATAATGTGAAAAATTCATGGGATTTATTAACTGAAAGTTTTCTTGAAGAATTTGGTGAACAACAGAAATATGCAGATCTCATGATCGATATCACAAAGCTAACCCAAGGAGAGAAGGAGAAGATAAGGGATTATCATGCTCGTGTTCTAGAGCTAAGGAGGAAGCTCGATGCCCAGATCCGGAAGGAAGGATTAGCGGATGGGTTGATGAATGGTGTGGATAATCTCCTATGTAAGCACTTCATTCTTGGGATGAAGCCAGAGATTAGACAACGAGTGAAGTATGACCACCCAGCTACCATTGAACAAGCAAAGGAGATTGCAAGAAGGCAAGAAGAAAGCATGGAAGAGGAGCCCAAAGAAATTGTTGCTAAAGTAGAGCCTACACCAGCACCTTTGGTCCAGAATCCACAACCACTCCCGGTGAGCACAAATATTTCTCCTAGTACATCTACTGAGTATGAAGATCTGCTTAGGAAGATGGGCCAGTTAACTATTAATCTTCTTCAAGGAAAGGAATTTAGTTCTCAGGGAGGAGATAGAGGTCCAAAAAGAAATATTTCTGAAGTTGTTTGTTATGGTTGTTATAAAAAGGGTCATTATAAGTATAATTGTCCAGATAGAGCTTCTACATCTGGTACAAGAGATAATGATAAAGGAAAAGCACCTGTGAATTCTTTTGATGTAGTAGATAAGAGTAGAAATAATGAAGTAGATGTGTTTGTAACAAAAAGAAAGAAAGAAAAAGATAATCAAGATGGAAATGATCCTAAGAAGATGAAAGGAGAAACTAGTAAGAAACATAGGAGAAGAAAGTTGGGTGTGCAGGATTTTCTGATTTCACAGGGGCAAGGACCATACTCCATCTTGGAAGATCTGTCCAAAAGGCCTGCAAATATTACATATGGTCAACTCTTGGCTATGTCTTCTGAGAAGAGGCGGGAGTTGCGAGGTGGACTCAATGCTCGAAGAAGGAAGGAGGTTGAGGTCCCTGTTTTGGAGGCAGAGGCAGATCCCTATGCTCCACAAGCTGAGGTATTATGTAATGGTATTTCAATTCATGATGTCTTAGTTGATGGAGGTGCTGCAGTTAATGTAATGACCGAGTCTGTAATGAATATGTTGGGTTTAAAAATTGATCGCCCTTCAACACTTATGTTAAGGTCATTAAATAAGGGAAAAACTAAACCAGAAGGTGTAGTTTCAAATGTGGCAATATCTGTTATGGGTGTTGTATGTGTGGTAGACTTTCAGGTGATGAAAAATGGTACTGTTGCGTACCCAATGCTGCTGGGAAGACCATGGCTAAGGAGAGTTCATGCAAGAAACTACTGGAATGAAGGTTTCATGACACTTGGACGTGGTAGAGAGAGGGTGAAGATAAACGTGATCCCTCGACATCATAAAGCAGAACCTGTGGATTCAAGTGATGAAACTGATGATTGGACATCCTCTGATTACTCTAGTACCAGTGAAGTGGACACTGAAGATGAAGAAAGCGAGGTGGATGTTTCAGTCATGGATATCCTTCCAGTCACACCAACTCATGACCCCATAAAATTATCTGAAGAAGAAGTTGATGATCGTCTCCAACAAATAAAGATTGGTGATGCTGTGATGGAGAGTGAGAAGGAATCCTACCTCCAGCTCTTTCGAAGGTACATACACCTATTCACTTTTGATTACAAGGAACTCCGTCAAGTAAGTTGGGTAGAACATTGTATTGAGCTGGTAGATGGTGCTAAGCCCATAAAGCAAATGCCATATAGAATGAATCCTAATTTTTCCAAGACTGTAAAAGAAGAAATAGATAAGTTGCTTGATGCAGGATTCATATTTGCTGTGGAGAATTCAGAATGGGTTTCTCCCATTGTGATCTCAATAAAAAAGAATGGGAAGCTACGCATTTGTGTTGATTACAGGAAGCTCAATAAGGCAACAAAGAAGGATCATTACCCTCTTCCATTTTCAGATCAGATCTTGGACGAAGTAGCTGGCCAGGAGTGCTATAGTTTTGCTGATGGATATAGCGGCTACAACCAAGTTCGTATAGCAGAGAAAGATCAGCTGAAGACCACGTTCACCACTCCTTGGGGAACGTTTGCTTATAGAGTTATGCCTTTTGGGTTGTGTAATGCTCCAGCAACATTCCAGCGTTTGATGAATAGGGTGTTCGAACCCTACATTGGGACCTTCATCAGAGTATTTCTGGATGATTTTTGCATCTATGGGAGCAAGTTGGACCACCTGCACCAGATGGAGACAACATTTCAAAGGTTAGATGAAGCACAAGCCTCACTAAACCCTACAAAGTGTGTCTTTGGATGTTCTAAAGGCGTTTTGTTAGGGCATGTTGTATCCAGAGATGGTATTGGTACTGATCCTGATAAAGTTTCAAAAATCAAAGATTTACCATTTCCTATGAATAGAAGTAAGTTGAGATCATTTTTAGGCCATGTGGGTTACTATAGAAGGTTCATCAAGAATTTCTCAAAGATTGCACAGCCACTAACCCAGTTCTTGAAGAAGGATGTTACTTATGAACCAGGAAATAAGGCGCATGAAGCTTTTGGACAACTGAAGGAAGCCCTGGTGTCTTCACCTGTTTTGAAGAATCCAGATTGGAGCAAGCCATTCATTGTGTACACTGATGCCTCAGATGCAGCACTAGGAAGTACTTTGAGCCAAAAGGATGAAAATGGGAATGAACATCCAATTTACTTTGGGAGCAGACAAATGAGCAGTGCTGAGGTAAACTATACTGTAACTGAAAAAGAGGCTCTGGCTATCATTTTTGCTGTAAAGAAGTTTAGAAATTACTTGCTAGGGCAGAAATTTATAGTTGTAACAGATCATCAGGCTCTGAAATATATTGTCAATAAGCCTAACCCATCAGGGAGGATAGCAAGATGGATAATTTTGCTACAAGAATTTGAATTTGATATTATAGATAGGCCAGGAAAGAAGCATGTCAATGCAGATGCACTCTCTCGAGCCTATGATGGTTTAGGATCATCTTGTGATGATGATGATTTTCCCGATGCAGCATTGTTCTCCCTTGACACAATCCCTAGTGAATACATAGATATTTGGAATTATCTGAATGAATTCAAGTTTCCTGATGGTGCCAATGCAAAGACTAAGAGAAAGATTACTCAAGCCAGTCGTCCATATTCTATTCTGCATGGAGCATTATTTCGAATAGGACCTGATGGACAGTACAAGAGGGCAGTTGGACGTGATCAAGGAAAGGAGCTGCTAGAAGAATTCCACAATGGTACATGTGGAGGGCACTTCTCTGGACAACTTACAGCAAGAAGGATCTTGGATGCAGGTTATCACTGGCCCACTCTTTTTAAAGATTGTTATAATTATTGTAAGACATGTGATATTTGTCAAACACATGGTAACCGTAAGACTTCATCAGCTCCATTATGTCCTATTCTTCCACTTGGTCCCTTTGAAAAGTGGGGAATAGACATTGTAGGTCCACTTCCAACTACATCACGCCAAAATAAGTATATTGTAGTTGCCACAGATTATTTAACCAAGTGGGTTGAAGCTAGGCCATTGAAAACAGCTTCCATGGATGAAGTGGCAAGGTTCATATATGAACGCATTGTCACCAGATTTGGTTGTCCATTAGAAATTGTAACAGATCAAGGAAGCCACTTCATTAATGAGGTGGTAGAAGCCCTAGTCAATAAGTTTTCTATTAAGCACAGGAAGGCAACAACATACAAGCCAAGCACAAATGGACAGGTGGAACGAACAAATTTTGTGCTGTGTCAAATTCTAGCAAAAGATGCAGCCTTGCAGGTACATAAATGGGATAAAAGGATTCATGCAGCATTGTGGGCATATAGGGCAACATCAAAGTCAGCAACAGGATACTCCCCATTTCAGTTGGCCTATGGCATTGATCCAGTTCTTCCTATTGAGTTTGATATTCCCACTGTGAGAGTTATGAAAAATGAAAGGATGGATGAAAGTGATTCAGTAAAAGAAAGGTTGGTACATCTTCATTTGCTAGAGGAAATGAGGGAAATAGCAAAGGATACAAGCCATAAGAAGAAAATGAAGCAGAAGGAATACTTTGATCAAAAGATCCGATGGTCTCCATTTCATGTGAATGACTTGGTCCTAGTATATGATTCCAGATACAAAAAAAGAAGACAGAGAAAATTTCTTCCAAAATGGATGGGGCCCTACAAAATAGCAGCTGTGCATGAAAATGGTACGTACCGACTGGAGGAATTGGATGGCACTCCCATTACGAAATGGGTCAACCACGACAAGTTGAAGATTTTCCAAGCACCAGAATAGTCTACTCCGAGGACGGAGTAGAAGCTAGGAAGGGGGAAGATGTCGACACTAAAATTTTCCTCCATAATTTCTATTTCATTAATGTATGTATTAGGAATAGGATGTTGTTAAGTATAATTAGTAGTAGCGTCTGATAGAAGATAACGGCGCCGTCAGTACGGTGTCGCCAATAATGTGGAGTACGGTAACAGTCAAAGTACAATAGGAATGTTGTAAAAAGTAAATATTTGTCGTAAGTGGTCCGGTAATGTTAAAATGTCAAAGTTTGGGTAATTAGAGAAGTAGGGTCTACATGATTAGGAATTAGAAATATTATATTGGTAATAAGGACAAGGAGTGAGGTCATAAATATTTTGTGTATTTTATTTGTAAAAAGTCTAAAAATGTGGAACCCATGTAAAATGATAAGGTTTATCTTATCTTAAGAGATAAGCTTACATGTACAGATAAGAGTTAAGGTATGGAATATGATTCGTCAGAGTGGATTTCTTATCCTATCTTAGAGATAGGATGGATAAGCCTGGAAGTTCTATAAATAGAGAGGCCACCCCCCTCATTTAGCATAGAAAGAAGTAGTGAGAAATATTGTAGGAAGTGTGCAAAGGAAGCCATCAGTTAAAGGTGTGTTGAAGAAGCCATCAAGAGGTGTAATTGTAAAGTTTCTCCCATAGTCTTGTTGAAGTACCTCATGGGTGAGATTGTAACAATTTCATGTTAATATTATAATTTACTTTGATATTTCAGATTTGTCATCATTCCGTCTTATCATAGTCAATGGTATTCTTGTGTTCGGTTGTTGTTTTGTTTCCAGATTACATCCACCAAACTAAAGGCTGTGCATTAGTAAATAATCATAGCACGAGGAGTTCCCGGTGAAGAATTATCATAGTGCCGGATTGGTGATGACAGCTCCTCTAGGTGGAAAACCCATTGTCATGAGTGGCCATTTATCTGATTTTGGTGTTGATTCTTGGGTCTAAACCAGAGTGGAAATCTTATCCTGGCTCAGAGGCTCAGGAGTTTCTAGGGTCCTTTTATGTCTTGACTTTAGGAAGTGCACTACCTTTAATTCATTTTCTTTATCAAGGGTATCATGGAGAATAACTGCCATTTATTTTTCTCCTTTATCCTGCAGGCTCTCTTTTCCCTTTGCTTCCTGGAGCTTCTTGCAAAGGGCGTCAACTACAGATAGGGCCTCTCTTTGAAGGCTTTCTGAAGATGATCCCCATTGATGACTTGGGTCACTATATAATCTGTTGAAGATAGATCCTTTTTATCCTTTAAAGGATTGGGATATGCTATCTCCATTACTCTCTCTCCTGACGCACTCTGAGAGAAGTTGTCCTTAGGATTTTGCTTCTTGGCCCCCTTTGATGGGATATACGGAGAACCTTACGATATTTCCTCTTTTGTTGGCTTAGGTGCTGAGAGATCCATGTTAGACTTATGGGAGAAGGACCAGGAATAGAAAAGGGACATTGTAGTAGTAGAGGGAAAATACGTTGAGACACTTGGAGGTGGCATTAACAGAGGGAGGCCTAAAAACCATGGGAGGAAGAGATACTGCAGGGGAGGAAGACATGGAAATGGAAGGGAGCTGAGAGATGAGGGAAGAAATGGTGGGGGACTTAACAAGCTCCGCAAGCCTAAGAGAAGATGGATGACGAGGAAGGGGGAACAGTTAGAAGATGGGGGAGAGGATACGACCAAAGGAATGGTCGCTTGGGTCACTTGCGAGGAGGGGAAGGAGGAGAGGGAGAAGGAATACAGAAGGGACCTCAATAGTTGTTAGCAGTAGTGGCTATAACATCCTGAGTGGATGTGCCTATCTAAGAACATCTTCCAAAGCTGCTTCTTTCTCATGTTTAGGGAGAATGAGACTTACAACTTGTTCACAAGTGGAAGGGGGATTTCAGGAGCAAATCCTTCTTGGGTGGAGCTTGACTCAACCCTCTTTATCTTTACCTTAGCTCTTTGGCTAGATGTTTTGGTCTGAGAAGGTGTGTTGCCCAATGGAGATGTGGTGAAATCAACTCCGAGGTAGATGAGGCCAATTCATCCTGCACCAGTGCTCTGTTCTCAACAGAGTTTCTTTGACCCTTTCTTCTAAGGTGCTTAAAGGTGCTTTAGTTCTGTCAATTACAAGCAAAGGCCAGTTCATCCCCATCCATGTCAAGATATACCTGATCAAATTCTTGATCAGTAGTTTGATAACCTTTTGGGATGATGGCTTCCATACTAGAATGATTTCAGCCAAAGCCAAGCGGGAGTGATCCTTTTCCTTCTGAGCTTGACCTCATGATACAGGTGATATAAATATCCTCGATCTGTGGAATGTGGATTGGATCGAGTTTGGCCTTAGGAAGGCAATTCCTTGGGTCAAAAGTGGGCCTTGCCGGGAAGTTTGCTTTAGATTAGCAGTTCCAGCTCTTAAACATCTCCCATTTTGTGGTGGTGAGAAGACAAGTATACCTACCCACTGTGAGGGGGAAAGGAGTTCCACCCTTCTTTCTCTTCAGGCACTTTAATGGTAGGTTATGAGCTGTCTTGATAGCTCCAACAGGATCAACATTGGGGCCAGCATATCTTGGCAATTTGGTTGGTTCCCCCAAGAAGTTGGCTGCCCTTAGATAGGTGAAGGTGGGGAATTGAGTGAACAAGGCCCCCCACTTCTCAGGTTGCTGAACAATGCTCTTGGTCCTTGACCATGAGTCATATTTGGCCTCAAAAGGTAGATGATGCCATAGAAGAAGGCATCATTGATCTTTGTAAACTGAGAATATATGCTATTTTCCAGCTTCAGCTCTGGATAGTATTCATATATTTTACTTGGGGCCAAACCCCACAGCATCAATTCACTGGATAATCCCTTTCTGAGGCTGCAACATAAACTACGTAGGAATTCATGTAGAACCTCCCCTGTTGTGATTTAAGTTGTTAGTAAGCTGCTCAGGAATAGTGCTGCTTATGATCTCCGCCCACTCGAAGCGTTGATCAGGCACATTCTTTGTTCATTGTTCAGGTATCTAAGCATCCATTTATGAAAGTAGTGGGCGTCAGAAAGCCCAAATACATGCTTAGGAATGTGATGGTATCACTTAGTTCCTCAGAGAAATCGCTGCGATGAATGACTTGTGGCCATCTGGTTCCACCTTCTTGTTTTTCTAGGTATACCTCATTCATCAATTGCATCACTGGATCTTCTCATTATCCTCCCAAGCCTTGGTGCAATCTTCTTGGCTTACGGCCACAAAGTTCTATGGTGAGGAATGCCAAGCATTATTTCGAAGTGCCAGGTAGTGAGGTTGATCACGACCTCACCCTTCTCATTTTGACACACCTTCAGTGTCTTTGTTGTAGCAGCGGGCCATCTACCATCATGAATTCATTGTTCATGCACTGACTGAGGATCCCCCCAGCAAAATAAACCATCCACTGCCTACCAGTTTTTCCATCCAGGGACTTTTGTGACCCTTGGTTCAAGGCCTAGAAATCTTCCATATCAATGTGACCAAGTTCTGAGTCTCTTATAGTCTAGGTCACATTCTGCCTGGGATTCGGGCATTCTGACCCTCTGATATTGTATACTTCATTTCTTCCTCTGTAAGCTTGGCTTTGCCCTTAGACTTGGTTGGTCTCTTGCTTGATGTAGACATATGTAATCTGAACTCAGTTGCTGATCTGCAAGAAGAAGAAGTGAAACCCAATGCAAAAGAGTCATGTTAGGCTATTTGATCTTCCATTAAAGCATTGACAGAAGGAAGAGTTAGCAATTTTAAGGCATCAGGGCAGGGCGCATGAACACTGCAGACTTTGTTGCAGGGTTAAATAGTATGGCACAGAAAAAGGTGTTACAAGGGACAAATCAGCGCCAAAGGGCATGGAACATGGATACTGCACTTGACATTTTTTGTTGTTGCAAGTGGAAGTGCTAATTGCACCATTTAAATGCTTTTTTATAACGGGCGCACTGATATTTTTCATGTTACACGGGTGACAGGATGCGCTAAAGGATATGCAGGTTAATGTGCGTGTAACATGATCTTTTCATGCCCTTGATTTACAGGGGAACTTGTGACTTTTGTGCGCACATGAATCAGGTCTAGGATGCAATGGCATCCATGTGTTTGCTGTAACAGGGGATGTGCCTGCGCCATTTAATAGCTTTATACTTGGAACAAGTAAGTTTTGGTGTTGCATGGATGCATAAGGGTGCACCAATGGAACAAGGTATTTTTGCAATGTTACATATGAGTTGGTGCACCAAGAGGGCGCAGGGCTTAGTTATGTTGCAAGCTTCACCCATTTCCAGGAAATGCTGCTTTGATAGGGTGCAAACTTTGCTTATGCAGCAATGCATGGCAACTGGACCGTTGGTGCAATTTTCATGTTGTAAGGGTACACATTTATGCGCCAAAGGGGAAAACAGTTTATCAAATTTTAAGTTTCTTCCTCTCTGGAGGGGTTTAGAAGGTGATTTAAGCCTCTTTGCAGGGTTCCTTGGATATGAAGACCCCAGTGAACAAGGAAAAGAGCCAAGTGATTTTTTTGAGGTAGAGTCCTCCTTACCAGCAGATCTGGAAAGAGGAGGGAAAGCTTGTCAGATCCAGGATGAACTAGGGGTTTTGACAAAATCCATGTATCCACAACTACACAAACAAACTTTCAAAGATGAAAAACACAAGAGGAAAAAACCACCTACCCGGAATATATATAATCATGAGAAACGAAGCGGGGTCCAGAACGCGATTACGAGGATGAGGCATCGCTGATCAGGTGCTAGATGAATAAAATCAATCACGTGTTTTTTATTGTGAAATGTGACAGGGCGGATCAAACCCAAAATTGCCTTTATATAGGAAAAGAGGTGTAATAAATGTGCCAACCACTTTTTGAAAGGCGCATCAAAACGTACCTGTCGACACTTCAAACCATTTGTGCCCTTTGGAAACCAAAACCTTGTATAACTGTTGGATTATGTGCACCTTTAGGCTCCAACAAAATGGATCCTTCAACAAAAATATTCAACATGAAATACGTAATGCCCTTGGCGCACCAAAATGTGGCGCAACAAAATCATGTTTATGACATTGAAGGTGCATGCATTGTCTTCAGGCGCAACCAAAGGCGCACACCAAAATGTGTTCGATATCTCACAGGGTGTTAAGGAAAGAATGTGTCATATTTTGCAATAATTTAGCTTCTGAAGCCTTAAATCTCCCGAAGGAATTTATCGCATGTACGGCACAAAGGTTTTGAAAGGACAGATTTAAGTCCAAATGATCCCAGATTAAACAACGACCATAATAATCTAAGTATTTACTAGATTGCCTAGAAATACTTTTGGGGTATTACAAGGGGTTATGAATATGATAATATACTAAATTTAGATGTAGATGAAGGGGAATAATGACTCTGTACGTACCCAAAATTGTAAGGTACTGTACTGCCAGAACAGTGTAATAAGTGCCCCAATGATGATACAGGTCTCTTCGCAAGGTGTTCGGGATCCAGAAAAGCCCTCCGAATATGCGTTAACATCCCGCATGCCCCGCTTAGCCCCCGCATGCTTTGTTTTCCCCTTTTTCCCTCTTTTCTTGCCCCTTTTCTCTTTAGTAACGAAACCTCCGCCCTAATTGGGCGGCGGTCTTGTAATCGCCGCCCTAAACAGGGCGGCGGTCCTGTAACCGCCGCCCTGAGCAGGGCGGTGGTCCTTTACGCATTTTCCAGAACGTTCTTTTGACGTAACTCACGCAAAAATCAACGTTTTACTAGCTTTTCTTGCCGACTTGAGCATGCATTTATGTTTTTGGTCCCCTGGAATAGTGTTTTTCCTTTGTTTATTGTTTAGGAGTTCAGTTTGGTTTTGATCTTTGGGTGATTGAATTCCTATAAATGCATGGCTTGTGCTCAAACAAATGGTCTGCCCCTCAAATTTCAATCTCTCATTTTTCCTAGTTTTTTCAGTCTATTAGTTTGCTTTGAGTTCCATAGTTTAGTTCTTTACATGCTTAGTTTGCATTGAATGCTCAGCTGTTGGTAAGCCACATATCCAACTTGTGCAAACAGTGTTGTTGTTTTATCTAATCCATTAGAGTAGAATAGCTTAGGAAGCCATTAAAGTTGCAGGTTTTGCTCTTCATACAAGATAGTTTCAGGTTCTGGATGCATTATGTTGCACGATTCGCAGTAGATCCCGCTAGGAATTGCATAAGCCAAGCTCTGTACTCTTGCGCTATCCCTCTCCTATCCACGTTCTATTCTGTCAGCATTCTGAAGGTTGTCCCTTGTTCCAATACCTATTCCTGTTGATGCAAGCATTACACGCTTTTCTGGATCTACGTGAGCACAAAGAATGAAGAGATCATACTGAGGGGACAAGATCAAACACACCATCGGATTCGCCACTGTTCTGCGAAATCCAGGTTCTAGCTTTCAAAGTTCTAGTTAGAATCATATCAAATAAATTAGTTAACTATTTTATTTCAGTAAATTCTATTCTCGATATTACCAGGGAAGCTGTGGGGATTGATAGTTTCTGAGAAACTATGATTCACTCCTCACTTCTGAGGTAGGATCGAGAATCTTGCAAATAGATTAGTTATTTCATTGTTTAGAATAGATATACAAAATTGCACAGACAAATAGCTACACTCGGCTATTTTGTTTGTTTTAAATTATTAGTTTAGTTGTCAATTCTAAATATTTTAAATAGCTGCTTTCTTAAATTCTTTAAAACATCAGAAAATACAAAAAGAAGTCATATATGCTAGAATATATACTTAGATTTCACTTTACTACAGTTTGTTTATATTATTGCTTTTGCATGACAATTACGGGACCTAGGGAGCCCAGAGAATACATTTTCGAGCCAATCGTGCCTCAGCCCAATCTCATCACAGCAATAACTGATATTGACCAAAATCTTAGAATCCAAGTCTTCCAAACAACAGCAGACTTCCAGCAGATCAGATCTCAGTTAAGAGGATTAAACATAGAAGACGACCAAGCACATACGTTTTGGTCAAATCAGCCAAACTACAGATTACCCTAGAAAAACATCCATATGACTGTAGAAGGGTTTGAAAGAGAACAAACATTCGGGTGTGATCCTTTAGTTCCACAGCCAGACGCAGGAGACACCCTCGTAGATATAGATACCAGCTTAAGAATCCAGGTTGCGAGAATGCCTGTGAGGTATTATGAGAAAATCACACAACTGTTGATTCTAAACATAGAAGCTGAGAAAGCATACGATTACTGGATACTAGGGATCAGGACTTGATTCTACGTATGACCATAGCTGGTCCACAACAACCACGAACCTATGGTTGTGACCCACAAATCCCACAGCCCAACGAATCCATCAGAGAATTAGACATAGACACTGGCCTACGCACATTAGTATTTCAGTCTACTCCACTTCCACCTATTATCATCGAACAATTATCCTTACTGGATATAACAGCTAACAAAGCTAGAGAATTCTGGACTAGGCCAGAGAATCGTCCATAGAGTTGACTATATTCACCATCCACCATATGACCTTGTCAGGAGAAATACACGAAACTATCCCAGGTCATTTTCCACGTATTCCACAACCCATAGATCGAATCATGCCAGAGCTCGATATTGATTGGAGCCTTCGAGTAGTCATCCTTGCTGATCGATCTATCACACCAGTCCAAGTTAGAAGGGCCTTCTTTGCCTTAGATTCACAGATTCCATTAGTGCGCGTCGAAGACATTAGACTGCCTAACTAGTCTGTCTATATACCACGCATATTCCATCCCCACCTGCTGTCTCGGCACGACCTCAGGAGGTTGGGTACGCGGAAGAGTTACTTGTAGATTCCCACGCTCGCTTGTCACTTTTTCAGTGAACCCGTACAAAATTGGTGAACCCGTGAAGCAAACAACTGTTTCACCTTCTGTACGTGCCTTCACAAGCAAACAAAATTGGTGAACCTAACATGAAGCAAACAACTGTTTCACCTTCTCTTCACATCAGAGATAGTGAATCATCTTCATCTTCAAATCACCTTCGCTCCTTCCCATTATTCTGCGGGTATTCATATACCCCCCGAATATGTCAGGATTCGATGCATATGGAAGACCCCTCTTGGGTCTCGAGGCATACTACACCCAATAGAATAGGCAATCATCACCCTCGCTCTCATTATGGGGCGACAACTATTCAACTAATCAGTTGTCAACACAAACCCTAAGAAATAGATATAACTCGTCTTTCCAAACAGGGGAGTTGGATCAACCTCCTCAAACGCAACAAACAGAGCCTTCAGGCTCGAACAATATGACATTCACTGGAGAATCTGCTTCATCTCCTCAGGTGCTACTTAGACCACAAATTAGTAGACAATCAGACCCATATCTAGTTCTTAGATGATGAACGGTCAATACGTTATCCTAGGAGTGAACAACACTCTCGGGGTATGTACCCACCTATAGGAGGTTTACAAATACAACCCGAGGTCTCTTTTCAAGAAAATACCTCTATGCCACTGCATATAGGAAATAATCTCGGAGAAACTTGGCAAGATAGCAATCAGTTCATGACAGGATATCACATGCCTATACAACACCAGGATATACAACAAACACCGCTCAAGGAAAAATATCGTGACTTCACCAAATGAAGTCATTTCAACTTAGTAGAAAAGGTTAGAGGGTTAGAACTTGCTCAAGCAAGTCAAAATCCTCAGTTCATGCAAGCAGGAAGTTCCAATCCTCTATACCATCCTGGCCAAGTAGATCTCCTCACAGGAGTAGGCACGTTAGGCATGCCGCCTCACTATCCACAACAAACGCCAACAAGGCCCATCATCTCTAACACTATTCCTCCCAGTCTAGTATCAAACAATCCATTCCTAGACAATACCCCGTCATACTTAAACATGTACTCCAAATCACCACAAGGAGATATGTTCTCCTCTCCCAGCATGTTTGCTCAAATGCAGGGACTTCCCTATGCCCCTGCCAACGCATACGCTACGCCATATCAACAACCCATCCCACCACCACTCCCTCAGCAACCACCATCAATGGTTGAAACATATGCGATAGGGACTTACTCAGAATATTTAAAAGAGCCCTTAGATTTCGCCATACGAAGCGTCATGCTTCCAAGACCCCTTCCTGATTTACCCAAGTACAAAGGTGAGGGAGATCCAAATGCGCATATCAAAGCTTACGCTACAGCCATTTGAGAGCTACTCCCATGGAATGGGGTTGTTGCTAAAATATTCCCCAAAACTTTGGAAGGCATTGCTCTCGATTGGTATTATAGAATACCTGAGGCTTCCATACATTCATTTAAACAACTCGTGTCTGAGTTCATCAAGGCCTTCGACATGAACAAACTGTTAAGAACAGGAATCAGGGAGTTCTTGCACATCAAACAAGAACACAACGAATCTGTCGCCCATTTCATCCAAAGGTGGCGTACAGTTCTTTATTATTCAGCAAGTGCTCCGAACATGGATCAAATGGAACTATGTGATTTATCCCTTCATTCTCTCAGCAGAGAGGTGAAAGAAGAAGTCTAGAAGTTCCCATTACGAACTTACGATGAAGTACTTGAGAGCGCTCTTCGAATAGATCAAGCAGCGATAGATAGTGGTCGTAAAACATATGGAGCAAACAGGAGGTTAATCACCCCCAGCCAGAATACTACAAATTATCCCGCTACCACAAATGTCAACCAAGGACCTAAAATCCTTAACAAAAATCGGGGTGTAACAACGGATGGAGTAACCGACCAGCCCAAGAAGGTAAATGTTGTCAATACTCCATCACAAACAAACAACCAACGAAACAACAACTTTACCCCAACAATCAATACAGTGGATTTCAACCATCCACAACAACAACAACAATGGTGAAATCCCATACAAGGGCCAAGTCAAAAATCATTTGGTTATCAAAACCAAAGCCAGAAACAACAAATGCAAAATTTTAATCCTAATAGGCAACAGTTTGATCAGAATTTTAGGCCACAATATACACCAAACCAACAAAACAGGAATTACAATCCCAATTCTTATTGTGGTTTCCACAAAATTCGGGGTCATGATACTAGAACGTGTCGTGACTACAATAAATTCATGCAACGTTTACCAGAAGAACAAAGACAGTTCTTCACAGATTTGTTTTTGGCAGATCCCGTATCATCACCACCAAACACGCTAGCAGGGGCAGTTTCCCCTCAAAATGCTCCCCTCAAGATCTTTAACGATCCACTCCCAAATCATGATAATAACAGACTAAATCCAACTGGGACAAACAAGGGTGCAATACAGGAAATAATGATCACGAAGCCTCGACTTCACTAAATCCATCAGTTGCGCCACAGTTGGGAAGTCAACCGAGACCCAAGATAGTCGGATTAGTAGAGTTAGACTCGGAATTACCTATCGAAGCTATAACAAGAACACGAGAGTATTTCTCTCAAACAAGTCCAAGTCACCTGCCAGAAACGGATAACATCCAGCAAATAGTAGAAAAACCTGTGGGTGCTTACGATTTAATTAATGATCTAACAAAGACCTTCTCGCACATCTCATTTTTAGATTTACTAAAGAACTCTCCTCCTCACAGAGCTGCTCTTTTAGAAGCATTAGGTCTAGGTCATCTAATTAACATCACTCCACCTCCTGAAACACAAGTAAATCACGTAGATTTTGATATCCACCCTCCGGGGCAGCCGGACAAGGATGTCGAATTCATATTCGAAATAAGTAAAATGCCCACAGATGCTGAGATCGCACGCCGAGGTGATCCAGCCTTACACTTACAAGTATGGGTTTATAATAACTATGTAAAACGGGCAATGGTTGACGATGGGGCCGCAGTTAACATAGTCCCTTTCTCTTTCCTCCAAAAACTAGGATATGGGGAAACAAACTGTTCCACCACTCGAAATACATTGAGAGGCTATGATAGCCTTAAAGCCACTTCGATAGGAACTATAATACTGCCAGTCACCTTAGGACCCAAAACAATCCTGACTGAGTTTTATATTATAGATCGGGAAACTAATTATAATATGATACTCGGCCGACCATGGATACACCGAATGAAGGCAATCCCTTCTACGTTATTTCAAGAAGTAAGATTCTTGCATCTAGGAAAGGTATTTGTAGCCAAAGGTGATCCAAAACCTTTCGATTTGCACCTAGCTGATTTAAAGAAAAGACCAGGTGTACACTCAGAATTTGAACTTCCAACAAACCAACTTAATAAACCTACTAACCCAAAACCAGAGGAGAAGTTGGTACCTACAACGGATCTTGAAGCTATCAGCATAGCCAAAACAACCCCAACCCCAACGATAAAGCTAAAGAAACGGTATGTTAGGGACTACTGCAAAAATCGTTGAGTTAATAGAACAAGATTCACCAATGTTCTTACCATTTGATTCAGTAGGTATAGGATATTCCCTAGGTGTTGGTTCCCTTCCAGCAGAGGACCTCTGTATGGTAGAAGTAGAGTGTGCAAACGCAGCAAATACCCCAACATCTATACTCCCGACTAAGTATTGGACTCTCCATTTCGATGGAGCTAAATGCCGTTATGGAGCGGGGGCAGGTATAATTCTTACTTCGCCCGAAGAGAAAGTCCTCCCATTTTCCTTTAAGTTAAACTTTGAATGCACAAACAACGGCGCTGAGTACGAAGCCCTCCTCCTTGGCCTCACCTTAGCCAAGAGAATTGGTGTTAACAACATCAGAGTCTTAGGAGACTCGCAATTAGTGGCAAACCAAGTTTCTGAGGTATACGAAACCAAAGCCGAACACTTGCAGCTTTACAAAAAGCCGTATTAGATTTAAGCAAGGCATTTAACTTCATATCCATTGAAGAAATCCCGCAAGAGAAAAATCTTCTCGCCGATTCAATAACAACTTCAGCATCACGTTTTACTTCAAGCAATGAGTTAGAAGATACCCATTTCACAGTGTCCATTCGTGATGAACCATTGATAAAAATAATGACAAATCCCCTTTCAAGCGGAAGTGAATCTACCACCCCAGACCATGTCGATAATAATATGGCCACTTTGGAATACTTAAACGCCTATGCGGCATTACATCTCTCCTATCATATGCTAGATTTGTCCTTAATTCCACATTCGTCTTCCTACTTCGGAAATCCCATGATGGATCATCCCTCACAAATAGAACCTAACATATACGCAGTAGAAAATGGGGAGGATTTGGATTTACCTCCAGCACCACCTGAGTTCGAAGAGGGTAACGCCTCTTTGATCGAGGAGACAATCGATGTCAACATCGGGACAGAAGATGAACCGAGAATATTGAAACTAGGTTCTTCGTTAACCCCAGAAGAAGTAGAAATACATACTCAGATCCTCAAAGAACATCAGAAGGCATTTGCATTTAATTATAAGGAGATGACAGGAGTCGCACCCCACATTGCGGTGCACAACCTCGTCACTAAATCAGATGCAAAGCCAATTAAACAAAAATCAAGACCCATGAAGCCCAAAGTAGCTCTCATGGTAAAAGAGGAGGTAATAAAACTCCTTCAGGTAGGATTCATCAAGCCAGTCGACTACTCCCAATGGGTATCTAATATCGTCCCCGTTCTCAAGAAGAATGGGAAGATACGCATCTGCATAGATTTTCGAGATATCAACAAAGCATGTCCTAAGGACGACTTCCCGTTACCATCCATCGATGTTATTGTTGATGCAACAGCTGGTTTTGAACTTTTGTCTCTCATGGATGGATTCTCGGGATACAATCAAATCAGAATATCTGAGCAAGATCAAGCTAAAACCACGTTTATAACTCCTTGGGGAACCTATTGCTACGCTGTTATGCCATTCGGTCTCAAGAACGCCGGTGCTACGTACCAGCGGGCCATGACATACATATTTCACGATCTAATTCATAAAATCGTGGAATCCTACGTAGATGACTTATTGGCTAAAGCCAAGAAGCGTTGTGACCATCCCGAAGTACTCCGCGTCATTCTTTCACGTCTAATAGAATACGGAGTCACACTAAACCCAGAGAAATGCGTCTTTGGTGTAACAGGAGGGAAGCTCCTAGGTTATATCATATCGTCACGAGGGATAGATGTTGACCCAACCAAAATTCAGGCTGTCCTCGAAATGGTTCCACCTTCGGATGAATCTGGAATCAGGTCATTTCTCGGAAAGCTAGGTGCAATCCGAAGATTCATCCCGGACTTGAGCTTCGCTATTCATCCAATTAATAATTTACTCAAGAAAGACTATAGCATTGATTGGACCGAAGACTGCAATGAAGCTTTTAACGCAGTTAAGCGTTTCTTGCTGTCACCACCTACACTAATGCCACCTAAGCTAGACCGCCCGTTGATTTTATACTCACGAGCTACCAATGTCTCGTTAGCTTGCATGTTGGCCCAAGAAGACGATGACAAAAGAGAACGCATGATTTATTTCATTAGCCGAACACTGCTCGACTATGAAACACGCTATACACAAGCAGAACGAGAATGTCTCGCCATAGTCTTTGCAACCAAACGCCTAAGACACTATATGCTAAATCAAGAAACAAGGGTCGTGGTAAAAATGGACCACTTACGAACCTTCCTCACACAAGGGTCCTTGTCTAAAAAGGCTGGACGTTTTATAACCTTAATGGGAGAATTCGAATTAACGTTTGTAAATCAGAAGTCAGTTAAGGGACAAATCATTGCGGATTGGTTAGCTGACAACCCATTAGATGGAGGCGATCTAGTAGATTTAAATTTTCCAGATGAGTGCGTATACTACATCGAAACCCGACCCGCTATCTCTGAGTGTCCCTGGTACGCTGATATCATTAACTATATCATGGACCATACATATCCAGAAGGAGCTACACCACAACAAAGAAGGCGGTTACGCATAATCGTAGCTAAATACGTCATTATAGAGCAAGTTCTCTATCGAAAAGCATTCGATGGAATGCTCCTAAGATGTGTCGACACGGAGGAATCCAAGAAGATTCTCCATGAATCTCACAGCGGAATATGTGGAGGCCACTTCGGTGGCCATGCCACTGCTCGAAAAATACATCGAATGGGCTATTTCTGGCCCACTCTAGAACATGACGCAATAGAGTTTGTACGCAGGTGTCGTAAGTGCCAAGAATTCTCCCATGAGATCCACATGCCGGCACAAGTCCTGCAACCAATCGCTACTCCATGGCCCTTTTCTACATGGGGCCTAGACTTAATAGGGAAATTCTCTCCCTCATCCACAGACGGCCATAATTTTATAATCACGGCCACTAAATATTTCACCAAATGGGTAGAGGCTATGCCTCTTACCACTGTACCTGGTTCTGTAATCGCCAAGTTCATTTTGAACCAAATCATTTGCAGGTACGGTATCCCGCAAATCATTATCTCCGATAATGGAACTTCTTTTAAGAATGAAGAGGTTCGTGAGCTATGCAATAAATTTAAAATAAGCCATCATACGGCTTCCTTGTATTATCCCCAAGCCAACGGGTAGGCTGAAGCAACAAACAAGACACTGAAAGCCATTCTCCTTAAAACGGTGAAAGAAAACAAACGAGATTGGCATTTGAAGTTATATCCGGCCTTGTGGGCCCACCGAACCTCAATAAGAACACCAACGGGAGCAACTCCTTTCTCGCTAGTATTTGGGGCAGAAGCAGTTCTCCCACTTGAGGTCGAAATACCCAGTCTCCGCATTTCATTACAAGGGATTCTGGATGAAGACGCTTACAGAGAAGCACGTCTTTCTCAACTAGAAAGCCTAGATGAAACTAGGTTAGATGCCGAACAGCGACATAGAGTCTATGCTGACCGAATGTGCCGGCAGTACAACAAGAAGGTCTATGAACGCGATATATACGAAGGTGATCTAGTTCTAAGACTAGACAGCCGGATCGACAAGAAGACCGGCGAAGGAAGGAAATTCCGGCCCAAATGGTTGGGCCCATACCGAGTCATGAAGGACTACGGAAATGGTGCTTACCTCTTATGTACGCTAGAAGGTGAGGAATTTGGTGAAACAGTCAATTCCCTGCACCTCAAGCGGTTCTACGCATGAGCAACTAGCACTACTTGTATAATTATCTACATTGCATCTTCATACAGATTAAGATCATTTTGTCCACTTGTTTCTTACATAAATTGTGATCAAGGAATCTATTCTCAAAGCAATTCACTACAAACTCATGATGTTGTTGGCATAAAGCTCTTTAATCATACCTCTCCATCTTCATATATCATCGAATCATCTCGGAATCTTTTATCAAATAAAGATAGACATGACAAAGTCTTAACGGTAACCATACCAAGATCTGCAAGTTTATTCTCGCTTTGATTTCTTCTTAGGATAGGTGTCTTGCCTATGGTCTGTTCTAGAAGCTTCATGGTGTCACATCTATCCCATATGCATATCTCTTTGGGAATAAGCACATACTGACATTTTACTCAAGAAAACAAGTCAACAAGTAATTAAACAGAAAATTTTAATTTTACACATTTCCTTGCCCCACCAACCTTCGGTGATGAGCTTGCGTCTCTTACTAGTGACGTAGGGTTGGGAAAGGATGGAAATGCCCTTACTCGCCTATACCTTGCCCACGGTGATAAACCCACGCTTCTTACTAGTAGCATGGGGCAAAGTGTAGGGGGTCTTCTTGACAAATAAGTACAAATGGTCATACGCAAACAATTCAAATTTTCAAACTTTGAGTCAAAAACAAATGAAACAGATGTTCAAAATCCCAAAAGAGTTAAAATCCTAAAAACCCAGATTTTGTCTACTATGTGGCCATCTACGGGTCTAAGTCTGGATAAACCGCAAAGCAAGTTGCATCCAAAACTATGAAGTCACTCGAGTGGAGTTGGCTTGTAGCTTCCAATTTGGTTCCGCCAAAGCTTTGTCTGTCTTTCATCACTATCATTTCACCACATTTCATAACTTGCGCCCTTCTTGGCTCTTGGTGATGAGCCCTCGCATCTTACTAGTTGCGTGGAGTTAGGAGTGGGGCAAGTTAATCTGTTCATCATACTGGTTATTTTCATCACTTTGCCAAAACAAACATGAGGTATCCATATTGCTCACAGAAGCTAAGATTCAAAATCACAATATATCTACATTATCATGTATCAGCATCACGAAACACAAAAAGAAAACAAGCATTTACATCATTTGTTCACCATTGCATACATTCTAAAAAGCATACAAACATACATCGTAGTATACACAAAGAAGCTGGAAATAGAAAGGGAAAACATGAGTGACAAGCTTTTGATTCAAAGACAAATGCATATATATAAATAATCAATGTTTATATACAATGCCATCATGCACTAGGCATGGTCAAAACGCTCAAAGAGCCCGTGATACACAATAGTACAAAATACACAAGGGCCAAATGGCCTCTCAACCCCTACGCGACCCCTCCGAAGGTGCACGCCCTCGCCTAGGACTCCGGCTACGCCGGCGCTCTGAATGTACGGAGGGCTCAGGGTCCCGAGGGGCAGCCGCGGTCTCACCACGAGAATGGCTCCTCATAAGGCGCTCAGCCGTCCTGTAGCCCGCTAACTCTGTGCGCAGGGTCGACACCATCCTGGCCACGTGCCAAACGGGAGCGAAGACATCGGTATGTCTACCAGCTGCTGAGGGCTCCCCGGCATCTACGGACAGCTCCGCGCGAGTCCTATCCATGGGGATCATCAGGGAATCGGTACATACCCTGCGGATCAGATCCCGCCACTCGTCAACAGTCTCTGCAAACAAAGAAGAAAAACGAATCAGAAACCAAGCAAGAGGCTAAAAGATACAAGATAAAAACACAAGGAGAGATAGCAATTAAAACAAATCCTAAATTAAACAAACGTTAAAGAAGGAAGAAAGGATAACTTACTCGGATCACCGGGCCTCCAAGATGGGTCGCTGGGACCGGCACCTGCCGCGGATGCCGCTGCCGACTGAGGGGCTGCTCCTGTGGCAGGGGCAACATGTCGCCCTGCAACTGACTCATCCTCTCCACCATGGCCCTGAGAGAGTGGCTCCTCTGAAACTAGAGTGTCCTTCTCCGCGCTCTCCTCAGCCCTCTCTGCCTGCATAATGTCCTGAGTGTCATGCCACTCAGGATCACTGTCATCAGTCTGCTCCTCTGACCCTCCCTCTGTAAGCTCCTCAGAGTCGGAGTCAATATCTATGGGGTCATCGCTACTATGAGCAGGACCCGCAGCAATCTGAAGTAAAGGTGCCCGAGGTGCACCAGCTCTCCCTCTAGCACGAACTATCCTCCTGGCTGCAATGGGAATGCCAGGAGTGATCACTGTCCAACCACGGCCTCTAGGCCCCCCTCTGGCCTCGCGAACTGATCTGTAAACTGGCGCCACTGGGGGAAGCATGCCCATATACGGTAGGCCAAACTGCTGAGGAACTCTGCCAAAAGGATGCACCTCCACTCGTCCCACTCGATCAATGAGCTGCCCTGTGGTGGAGCAAGAGATCAAGGTAAGAGTCTCCTCTCCCCATATGCCGGCCATAAGCCGGTACGGTGTCGCCTCCATGTCTGCAGTAGTAAGGGAGGCAACTGGCTGGTGAGGTGCTCTAAGCACCGACATATCTGTCCATCTGGCTGCCCTCACAGCCCCAGGATCTGCCACCTCCACGCCTCTGCCATAAGGGATAAAACGCTCATACACCCAACTCATGACTAAAGTCGGGTGGCTCAATGACTGTCCCTGTAAACGGACCACCCTGTATAAATCATGGTAGGTGGTCCCCAGAATATCTGCACCCCAGGCGTATATCCGGCCGTGCCCCTCTATCTGCGCAATGATGGGGGCCCAGCAGTATAACAATGTATCCCCTCCCTTGTCCCCGATCAGTCTCGAGGCAAGGATCCCCATGACGGCCTGTCGAAGTACGGGGATAGGCAAAGAAGGAATGGATCGAACTCTCACTCCCTTCTTCGACCCCGTGGAGATAACTGCATCTCCCATATATGCTGCCCACTGTGCAATCTGTGCCTGTGAGCCTGCTGTCTCTAATGTAAGTCTCCTCCCGATGATCGGGACCCCCAAAATACGGTAGACATCCTCGAGTGTGATGGTCCACTCACCACGGACCCCTGGCAGTCGGAAGGTGTTCCGATCTGCATCCCAGTAAGAGAATAAGTCACAAAGGATGTGACTAGATGGTGCAACATGAGGCACACGCGATATACGCAGTATACCAGCCCTCTGAAGTGTGTCCTCCTCGTCCTGCGAGAGGGCATCCAGTACTCCTGAGAGCCAATCACACTCTCTCTCTCTACTCCATCTAATATACTCCTCTCTCGCCTGCATACACCCAAAAACACACAAAACAGAGCAAGTTAATATCTGAACAATACCAAGAAGGTCATAAAAATGCGTAGAAGTGCAAAAAAATACAAACACAATCTCAAATATAAGTTCTTTTTGCATTCTGTGCAGAACCGCCGCCCTGAGCAGGGAGGCGGTTTTGTAACCGCCGCCTTAAAGGCGGCGGTCATGTAACCGCCACCCTGAACAGGGCGGCGGTCGTGTAACCGCCGCCCTGGCCAGGGCGGCGGTCGTGGTCCGAAAACCCACGCGGGTTTTTAATCTTAAAAAGCCTAAAACAAGCAAAAAATGACCATTTGACCTAAAAATGGAGCCTACCCAGTAGGCGCCCCCCCTAGGTGGACCTTTTGAACCTAATATTTTCAAAAATAACCCCCCCATTACAACAAATTTAGCATTTCAAATTTAAAGGGGGAAAAACACAA
Source organism: Taxus chinensis (assembly GCA_019776745.2). Classification (NCBI taxonomy): domain Eukaryota; kingdom Viridiplantae; phylum Streptophyta; class Pinopsida; order Cupressales; family Taxaceae; genus Taxus; species Taxus chinensis. Next base: position 220,686,876 of record CM034157.1, read on the forward strand.
AATTGAAGAAAACCAACCTGTGATCTAGCAGGGCGGTGTTCCACGCGTGGAGGCATGATCACGATCTCGCTGCGGACGTTTTGACTATACTCACGCAAGAAACCGTCGCCGTGGGTCCCAGAGCTCAAAAACAACCAATTCAACTCGTGCAAATGAATAGGAAAATGGGCCCACTTTCATATATATAGCACCCTGATTCATTTTAAAAGACTTTTTCACAGGTTTGGAGCGCTGATGGAGGTAAGTCCCTATCCCCGCGCGAATGGTACGTTCTCATTCCTTATTATTTTAGCGTTTATTTTCGAAATTATTGTATCTATCTGCACTTGAGTTCTCCTTTCGTTTTGCAGATAGCGGGAATTTTGGATGGCGTAATTTCAACACACGGACGTGTAAGGTATAACTTCTAACTTCCCATTTCGGGACTGCCATACTCGGACCCACCGTTTTATGCCTCTTCATGGCTAAAACGCTTCTCCGAGGGGGCAATATGTACGTACCCAAAATTGCAAGGTACTGTACTGCGGAACAGCGTAATAAGTGCCCCAATGATGATACAGGTCTCTTCGCAAGGTGTTCGGGGTCAGAAAAGCTCTCCGAATATGCGTTAACATCCCGCATACCCCGCTTAGCCCCCGCGTGCTTTGTTTTCCCCTTTTCCCCTCTTTTCTTGCCCCTTTTCTCTTTAGTAACGAAACCGCCGCCCTGACTGGGCGGCGGTCCTGTAACCGCCGCCCTGAACAGGGCGGCGGTCCTGTAACCGCCGCCCTGAGCAGGGCGGCGGTCCTTTACGCATTTTCCAGAACGTTCTTTTGACGTGACTCGCGTGAAATATCAACGTTTCACCAGCTTTCCTTGCCGACTTAAGCTTGCATTTATGTTTTTGGTCCCCTGGAATAGTGTTTTTCCTTTGTTTATTGTTTAGGAGTTCAGTTTGGTTTTGATCTTTGGGTGATTGAATTCCTATAAATGCATGGCTTGTGCTCAAACAAATGGTCTGCCCCTGATTTCACTTTCATGCTCTCTTTTTCATAGCCCCTGATTTACTTTCATCTGTTATTCATAGCTTAGTCTGTTGTTTAGAAGCCATAGTTTTAATTCTTTGCATGCTTAGTTAGCATTGTCCAGCTGTTGGTAAGCCACATATCCAGCTTGTGCAAACAGTGTTGCTGTTCTATCTAATCCATTAGAAGTAGAATAGCTTAGGAAGCCATTAAAGTTGCAGGTTTTGCTCCTCAAACAGGATAGTTTCAGGTTCTGGATGCATTATGTTGCATGATTCGCAATAGATCCCGCTAGGAATTGCATAAGCCAAGCTCTGTACTCTTGCGCTATCCCTCTCCTATTCGCGTTCTATTCAGTCTGTATTCTAAAGGTTGTCCCTTGTTCCAACACCTACTCCTGTTGATGCAAGCATTACACGCTTTTCTGGATCTACGTGAGCACAAAGAACGAAGAGATCATACTGAGGGGACAAGATCACACACACACCATCGGATTCGCCACTGTTCTGCGGAATCCAGGTTCTAGCTTTCAAAGTTCTAGTTAGAATCATATCAAATAGAGTAGTTAATCGCTTTATTTCAGTAAATTCTATTCTCGATATTGCCAGGGAAGCTGTGGGGATTGATAGTTTCTGAGAAACTATGATTCACTCCTCACTTCTGAGGTAGGATCGAGAATCTTGCAAATAGATTAGTTATTTCATTGTTTAGAATAGATATACAAATTGCACAGACAAATAGCTACACTCGGCTATTTTGTTTGTTTTAAATTATTAGTTTAGTTGTCAATTCTAAATATTTTAAATAGCTGCTTTCTTAAATTCTTATAAATCATAAAAAAAATACAAAAAGAAATCATATATGCTATAAATATATTTCGTATACTTAGAGTTGACTTTATTACAGTTTGTTTATATTATTGCGTTTGTATGACAATTACGGGACCTAGGGAGCCCAGAGAATACGTTTTCGAGCCAATCGTGCCTCAGCCCAATCTCATAACAGCAATAACTGATATTGACCAGAATCTTAGAATCCAAGTCTTCCAAACAACAACAGACTTCCAGCAGATCAGATCTCAGTTAAGAGGATTAAACATAGAAGACGACCAAGCACATACGTTTTGGTCAAATCAGCCAAACTACAGACTACCCTAGAAAAACATCTACATGACTGTAGAAGGGTTTGAAAGAGAACAAACATTCGGGTGTGACCCTTTAGTTCCACAACCAGACGCAGGAGACACCCTCACAGACATAGATACCGGCCTAAGAATCCAGGTTGCAAGAACGCCTGTGAGGTATTCTGAGAAGATCGCACAACTGTTGATTCTAAACATAGAAGCTGAGAAAGCGTATGATTATTGGATACTAGGGATCAGGACTTGATTCCACGCATGACCATAGCTGGTCCACAACAACCACGAACCTATGGTTGTGACCCACAGATCCCGCAGCCCAACGAATCCATAAGAGAATTAGACATAGATACTGGCCTACGCACACTAGTATTTCAGTCTACTCCACTTCCACCTATTATCATCAAACAATTATCCTTACTGGATACAGCAGCTAACAAAGCTAGAGAATTCTGGACTAGGCCAGAGAACCGTCCATAGAGTTGACTATATTTACCATCCACCATATGACCTTATCCGGAGAAATACACGAAACTATACCGGGTCATTTTCCACGTATTCCACAACCCATAGATCGAATCACGCCAGAGCTCGATATTGATTGGAGCCTTCGAGCAGTCATCCTTGCTGATCGATCTATCACACCAGTCCAGGTTAGAAGGGCCTTCTTTGCCTTAGATTCACAGATTCCACTAGTGCGTGTCAAAGACATCAGATTGCCTAACTAGTCTGTCTATATACCATGCATATTCCATCCCCACCGGTTGTCTCGGCACGACCTCGGGAGGTTGGGTACGCGGAAGAGTTACCTGTAGATTCCCACGCTCGCTTGTCACTTTTTAGATGTACAGTGATCAACCTCGAATATGACCTAAGCACTTAAGCATATCAGATGCTTTACCTTCAAGAATATACCCTTTTCTGATGAAAGGTGACAAGCTTTTAGTCTCTAGATGACATCTACTTGATGCTGAGAATTTTCTCATCTACAGGAAACTTGTAGATGGGAGGTAGCAAAAGGTATTATCTTTATATAGCCCTCTAGCATTAAAGGAAACACATCCTTATCATGTGTGTCAAGTTGTAACATGATCTAGGATATAGGATAATTATGGGCTTTATGCACCAGGTAACCTTCTGCTCTAGAATTTCATGATTTAGCAAGTCATGGGAGTTGGGGGTGCTTTAATGGAAATTCTTAAAGTATGATTAATTAGAGGGCTAGGTGATAAGATTATAGAACCTGTCCCATTTCCTAAGAATATTAGTGTGATCTAGGCTACATAAAATTATTAACATCATTAAGTTTGATTTCATCTAAGGTGTTTTGGAAGGGGAAGACTAATTCGGGAATTAATCAAGGTAATCATCAATTAATCTAGATTGAAGAGGTGATGAGAACAATTCTCATATACATGTCGTTACAATGTCTGGAAGAATTTTAGCTCAACATATCTGGGTACTCAATCAATGCATGTTTGGAGGATGTTATGGTTAACACAGAACAATAGGGAATGATGGCATAACTATATTGGATCCATGAACCTCAATTTGTGAGTTAGGATGACATAAACATGTGCAATTTAACTCACCTTGTAACTTCACACACTTGTGCATCCAACCTTATAGGTTAGTACTACACCGATCACAATAGTAGTTGATTAGAGGACACTCAATTGGCATCTTATTCACTCTATAGTATCCTCAGTCACTACATCTGAGATGTTACATCTACTTCTACACGTAAGAGCTCACTACCCTTTGAACACTCATGTCCATGGTTCATACTCAAAAGGGTTTAAATATTATAATCAAAGAACATCACAGTGAATTCATACACAGGTCACTCAGTCCACAAAGACATGATTCCTTGTAGTCCCACAGAACCTTCTTGTGATGCACAGAAAGAATGAACAATCACAATATACTTCTCGTACAACACATTCAACCTATGTCTTTAAACCTAATGATGGAGCTTGTCTATAAATGAACAATATTTGATCTTACATCAGGTTTCCCGAAAATGCATAAAAAAATCCTCACTGTAAATTCATGAAGAGATAATTCCTATGGATTCACACTCACTCTTGAAAGTGAGGCACACGAACTTTACCTATATAGCATCCTCATTTTGACTCCATTTCATCTCATCACAAAAAATATTCACTTCCATATTGATGTGAGTTGACCACTTAGACTCTTGCTTCCTTATGCTTTTACATGTCACTTTACCTACACATGTATAACAATATCCAATCATTGTTGTCATTATCTTTAAGAATATAAATATAAATACAGAGATGTTCACTTACCATTAAATGCTAGCTTACGTGCTCGCAGAATATATAGATCAAACATTAGAGGAAAATTCTATGGAGGTTGTGGAATTCTCATTTACTAGTCCCACTAAGGCAATCCTCTAGGGCATCTAATTTAGGAATAAAGATTACATGCAACAAATTGAGTAATTAGAAGGACAGGAATGAATTTACTTCTCACATTCAACCTTTGTTAGATTGGTTTCAACACCTTTTAGCTAAGCTGGTGGAAGACATTGTTTGCAATCACTAGATTTGACCCTGAGGTGATTGTCTAAGATTTTGGCTTACAAGGCCAAACCTGATGTCTTCTTAAATCTAATGAAAAGATAATGTCACTTGAGATGATTTGAGAAAGGATTTAGACATTGTTTCCAGAGCTACATTTTTAAATGCATAACATTCTTGTCTCACTATATCTTAGAATGAAGAACTCACTATATGAGAATTTTGAAACTTATCGATTACTTTTTACATACATATTGTCCCACTTTGATTAGATAGCAACTACTGACTCTCACTATCCACGTTGTTTTCACGTTATGATGTTTGCTACCAAGCAGGGTGTCCCTGAAGAAGCTATCCATGGCATAGTTTTAGATCTGAAATAGGTTGGATCCTTTAGATAGAGGAATACTCCAAAGGGTGTTTCATGCACTAAGAGAAGTTGAAGGGTGTGGACATCATGCTTTTGAGGTTTTGAATGAAATGTGAAAGTCTGTTTAGTACATGCAAATGAGATTACCCAACACAACTATAAAAAATTCAATAAAATATGAAGAATTTCAGGGTTTGAGACTTGAGGAGAATTCATAACAGTCACCATTCCTGAAAGAACTAGGGGCGTGTATCTACACATCAATGTGGATTTCGACACTTAAACTCCACACACACCAACATTTTACATGGTATACATCCCTTGTTGATCATTGCAAGTTAGATCTCAGGAAGTGATGTTTTATAATTCATCAACAAAACATTTTAATGTTTCTTGGGGATATGCGATCAAAGTGTTAAGAAGTTGGATACATACTAGATGATGTCAATAGTTTTTGTGTGACTATATGAGCCCTTGTGTTTTTGGGTATGATGGGTCGAAAAAAATGTTGTTGAAGACTACAACTCAATAGTTCATTATGATTTCTACATTCCCTTTCATCTATAATGGATCAGGTGCACTTATTTAGACTACATTTTGGAACTCTAAAAATTCAATAATTTACAAACTAATAATTCTCAGTGTGGATGTTGGTGACATTGGTGACTAACGAGATGTTGTATGAATGACCTCCATCCTACAAAAGAATGCTCCTAGAGAGATATAATAGTTTTAAGAATGAATCTTGTTGTGCAATTTATCCCCATAACAATAGAGCATGAATCTAGGACAGCAATTCTTTTTTTAGAATTATCTATCAAGTTGTTGAAAAGTGAGGTAATTATTTTTTAAATTGACTCTCAAAGATCACCACATAATTACATAGATGACAAATTAGGACTCTTTTTTTAACTTTATTGACAACATACAACATCTTGAAATAAGAAGAGTACACAAAGACTTATTACAATTCATACATGCCATAAAAATAATAAATTAACTGATATGAACATGACTGCACAAAGTACTTCATCAGATTTGACAAAATAATTATAAAACACAATCTTATATCTTCAGATATAATCCTGATCTATGAATAAAAATAACAAGTGTCAAAATCAAGATATTACAAACACAATACATGAAATGTAACAGAATCTACATGGTATGGACCACACTTAAAGTAGATATAACAATTAGAGGATGTCGAAAAAGACATTACTTATTAATTCGTATTAAGAAACAATATTTCCTAAACATCCAAACCCATGGTAAAAACAACCAATGAGTTGTAGACAAGAGAAATGTTGACAACTCACGAAATCAACAAATATCATCCTCCCACTGATGGTCCAGAGAAAAACTAATTGCTGTTAATCAACATAGCTATCTAATGAGTCTTAGATTAAATGAGTTACACTCAAATAAATCTCCAACTATATTATATTTGTCAACCTTTACACATAGGCCATGCAATTGAAAAATAGAAAAACTAGTCAAACTTAATATCACAGTAAGTGTGTTTAATTCACTCCAACTAGCAGATAGAAGAGGCACCAATCCTTTCAGCTTAGTGGAACATACATCCAAAACTCATAAGTGACCGCAGCTGAAATTTTTTACTCCCTTAGCATTGTAGTGTTTGCTAAATCGAAGAATGATCCATGGTCCCAAGGAATTGATCCATCGATCTTCACGTTTCTCCTCCATATTCAGAAATTTCCTTTCCAGGTTCTACCTAATGATATTATCGATTTTTAAAAACTATTCCATATTTTCTATGTTAATGCAAACTTTGTCAGCAATGACTACTTTGAATGGAGAACTCTAAAGAATGATACTAAATTTGGAATTATTGTCCAAGATTTGTATGGAATTGATGGAAAATTCATTAATAGTTTAAGCAATCTTTGAATCCAATATTACTAGTTTTGGATTCCAAAATTGTTAAATTTTCAGAATTATCTATACTCCATGTGTTACTTGTACAGAGATGTCAATGATGGAAAAATTTCCCATATATTGGAACCATGCAAAGATCACATATATTACCATGCATAACCACATATGTTGGAGGATCCAGAACATATCATCGTCCATTTGAATCCACTGTACTGTCCAAAATCACATATATTGGAATGTGATATATCATAATATTGGAATGAATAGATCCTATTGATCAATTAATTGGAATGAATTGATCCTCACTGGAACCCATCAATTATACATGAATTTTTTCAAATTTTATACTCGTGCGGCCAATGAATGCACAAGTCTGCAATAGTTTTGTTGGACTATATGGTTGAACTTATTTTTCCTTTCTGACAGGGGCATGAAGGGTAGAAATGGTGAATCTTCTCCTTAGTCATTTTGAAGTCTCACAAATCCATGCCTTCTCTGATACCAAATGATTGTGGTAATTTGAGTATATCTACAAGATAATAAGTAAAGCCATGTACGGATGATGGTTCTCCATAAGATCTGCAACCTCCACTTTACCTGAAATCCTCTCATTCCAACCTTACATATAAAAAATTTCAATGTCTCGGGGAACTATTCTTAAGAGTCCTTTGTTTTCTTAAGTTGTTTGTATTGCAGCATTGTCAGAAGTTTTGAGAACTCGAGTCCCTTTGTTCCCTTGGGCCTTATGTTATCCTAAGACCCACTTTACCCATGCTAGTTGTGATCCTTTTTATTACAGTCAAATTGGGGTAGACTTTAAAAAGTCAATTACATTTACAATTTAATTGATTTGAATTCAAATTCCATAAATGGACAAATATACTCTATCTCAACAAAGAAAAATATAAAATATATAATGAGACGTTGATGACACAAGAAAAATTTTGGAATTAATGAAATAACACAAGAAAGAGGCGTATGAATATTTCAACTATTCAATTTCATCTTCTTGTAATTCTACCAACTCCTCGTTGGTTACATGACTTAGATTTGTAGTCATAACTTATTTTCTCTTATTCTTCCTCTATATATATGTAGATATGTGAATATTCCATTCACTGTCCAAATATCTACCTATTGGGATATTTATTTCATCATCATCTTCATTATCTGTGGTTTCATGAAATTCATCATTTTCACTTTCATCATCATTATCTTCTTCAAAATCAACATCACCTTAATCATCAACCTGATCAATATGATGATCTTATTCATTATTTGCAGGGTAAACATCATCACTAGAGTCATGTTCATCATCTCTATCAATAATACTAGTTGTTACCCATGATTCTTGTGTTCCAACACTATTGTCATCAATAACATGTCTCATCCTTGGCTCGCAATGCAATATGAACTGCCACTTACCTTCTCTCTCTACATTAAAAAGGAGACCTATATATAGAAATTGTGTACATGAAAAAGGAGAAGATGTTATAGGAAAAATGATATGGAGTGGTTAGTTCACATATTAGAAAATGGGTTAACACCACCCATTGTCAAACTAAATTGTACACTGCATGACATCTCTCTGAATTTTTCAGGCCATACATGTTTAATGTGGTTCATTTCATTTGAATAAGAAGGAACAAACCAAATTCCATCATTGATTCTATTATTATGATGCCATGACATTATTTTTTCAAGTGACTTGCAATGAAAAAATATTCCCAAGCCTAGAAAATATTGGAAAATGTATCAATACCTTATTTGGAATGGCCACTCCTCTCACTCCTTGTTGAAATCATGGTGCCCCACAATTGGGACAACTGACCTCATTCTCATATTCCTTCCTATAAAAAATGCAATTATTTGAGCATGCATCATAGTTGACATAGACTACCCCTAAATTTGATGATATTTTTTGTGCATCTCTATATGAGGAGGTAAGTGTGCTCCTTTGAGGCAATACACTACTTTTGAGCATGTTGCAATAAAAAATAAAAGGAAAACAAAAAACTAATATAAAACATATGAAAAATATATCAAATGTAAAATATAGTTATGAAATTGTTATCTAACCTCAATAAAGAATTTATATTGATGTTTGGCCAACCAAGACTTTCTTTCAAGTTCATCAATGCCATTATAGCGCTGAACAATGATGTTCTTGAGTCTCCTTGCTCAAATAGAGGAGTTTGAAAAAATTCAAAATCATCCTCTCTTGTTCCCAATCCTACTCTTCATCATCATTATCTTGGTATTTTTCATTATCCTCATGATCACGTAGGCATGATCATGGTATACATAATGATAATCATTATGGTCATGATCATAGAAATATTGAACCGATTTTTGAATCCCAATGCCCTCTTTCATTGGATCAACATATTCATTTTAAGTCCTAAGAAAAGGTGTTTATTTTTCCCAACATGTCATCATTTCCTTTGTGTAAAGTATTTTTAGATGAGATTTATGATCCCTTGTGATGTTGTTAAGTTGTATTTCATCATTAGGATGACACAATGGGAAGTTGTTCTTTGAATTTTTCTTTGGTCAAACCCATTCAACATCAGAGTCACTAATTGAATTTTCAGTCTCAGATGTCTACGTATTAATTAATATTAGTGCTATATCCATATATAATGCATCAATATTATGATGATTTCATTTGAATTCAACATATCAAAAACTAGATTTACCTCAAAGAAAGAACCATGTGACTTTGTAATTACTCGTCCAATACGTCCCTCTCCTCTTCCAATATGAGGTAGTCCATAAGCTCCATGTACTACATTATAGATTTTTTTCGATTGATGTTACTGAAATCCAAGACAAGTGAATTTGAAAGTAACCTTCTTTTGTGTAAGTGTTTGAGATCATTATTTAAGGAAGATAAACTATGGCATAATGTTTATCGAAAAAGATGTGACCCAACCCTTCCATGAATGATTTGAACTTAATATTGGCCTTGGATAGCTCTGTTATGTTGTATTTGTTGAGAAAATATTCATGATATTTTTTGGATGGATAAGGGTAAAATAAAATAGAGAAGAGTCCCACAACTAGGTTGTGGAAGGTAATCATGATGTTTTTGTAGTAGGTCAGACCAATAGGCTCAATCTCATGCCATTAATATGTAAAAAGGAGACATATTTGTACATGTATTATAACATGTGATGCTCCTCATCTAATTACTCAATGCTTAGATCATGACATATTTGAAATGAAGACAAAGGATCTATCTGAGACTTAACAACAATTTCAAGTGTGTTCATCTTGATAGTTTTTTCTATTTTTATGACAAGGAAAAGAGGGATCTATTTTTCAAGATTCACAATATCACACCTTGTACTTGCAATTGTAGGTGTAATGTTAATATTTTTATCATTAATGGACATGACATCTCCTCAACTTGAGTTCACCTCTAGTTTCACGAAATTGAAACTATTTTTTTTTTTTTAATTGGAGTAGGGAGGACACATCAATAGTCACCACTCACCTAAAGCCCCAAATCTCATCCTTTTCCTCAATCTTCTAGTCACAAAACTTACTCAATTTTTGATATCATCTCATGATAGATTATTTATGGGAAGAAATTTTCAATCTTGAAATTGATATTGTTTACAAATCCTTCCCTTATGGACTTGATCTTGAAAATTTCCATCTAAGAGAGGTAGGTGATGCGATGGTAGATTGGCCCAAGGATTCATCTTTTAAATTTTGATGGTCATAATTTGTATATGTAATAACATTTATTATGTGATAATGGAAAAAAAGTACATGGTATTGGTGGGCTGAAATTATCCCAACACCAAAAACAAGATTTAAGGCTACATCAATGTATGTTGCATGTAAATGGATGCAAATACAAACCTTGTCTTCTTTGCATCCCAAAAAGCATGCATTCACACATATTTTGATTTTTCCAGTCAACTAAGGAGACAAGGTATGTCAAAATAGCGATCCAAAAGGCTAATTCCATGGATTTTCATCTAGTACATCATTCTTTGTGAATTCCATGTGGAAAACACTGATATAGATGTACATCAACAAGCAACAAAACTATAGTAGTCTAATAGGCACGATATGTCAGAATTCACTACCTTCAATGCAATTTACTTTGGAAAAAACCTTCGATGTAATTATTTAAATAAAAATAATAAATCATTGATTTTTCATGTTGCATGACATTTCCATGAATATTCCCACTTCCAACTAAATAAATTGTGTTAAAATGTCATTCACTATTTAAGTAACAATATTTTTCCATATAATATTTGTCAAGTAACAACACTTTGTTATGAACAATACAAATTATTTAATAAATTAATCACATGAATCCTAGGGGAGCTTTTTGGTGGAAATTCGGTCACCAGTTAGAATCCTTGCAGGGTGCCATCTTGAGTAAGTAACTTGTTGTTTTCTGATATGCCAATTCAACTACGAAAACAAAAAAAAATTCATGTGTGTAGACACCTAAATCTGTCTACAGAGTTTTAATACTAAAATCTCACTAATTATCCTCTTTCTCATCATTTCATTATAATTAGTGATTTCCCGCTAACTAGCTAACATTTCCCTTCATTTTTTTCAATTAACGAAACTTTGTTAATTAACTAGCTTCATACTTCATCCCGGATGCCAATTAATGAAACTTCGTCAGTTATAATCATATTTAAATTAATTAATTAACCGTTATTAATTAATTAAGTCTTTCAATCTCATATTTAACTAGTAAATGTTCTTATTAGTTAAATACACCTTTCAAACCCTTCAAATTCTACTAATTTCCTTCTAAATCATCTCCAATTGGCTTCTTAAGCTTATCTTTGCCTATTAATTAATCCTAGTTGATTAATTAAATCACACCCAACTCCCATGAGTTGTTAATCTCTAATTAATCTCTTCTAATCATAATTATCCCTTTCTAATTATACATTCCCTTTATCCCACATTCACTAGGTTGCAAGTTTCTCCAAAACTGGAAATACATATAAAGGACCTAGTACACCTTGTCCAAATTTACACCATATCCTTGTAAGACATTTGCATATGATAAGAGCATTTCAATCTTGGAAGGCTTATTGATCAAACAATCATTTCCATCTTCTACTTTGCAAATGGTAGTAAGAGAAGAACCAAACATGGCAATCAAGCCATATAGGTGAGATCTCTTCATCTTCCATGGAGAATTTCCTTTGATCACATGTAGCTACGTTTGGCTCACTAATGGAGTACCTAAAATTACAAAGCATATCCGAAAATTAAAGGATTGGTTTGCATTTAATGTTTTATTATTATCCCATGTCCCTCATCCCATGTCTTCTCCCCTTCATCATCATTCCTCACATACATACCTCTCTTCTCATTTAAATCCCCCTTTCCCTCCTAAATTTCATTTATCCCTTTAATTTTTATTTTTCTACCTTAATCCCATCCTAATCATATCATTAATTTGTCTTCCCTAGACATCCCTAATCACCCTTAATTATCCCTAAATATATTCATTAATCCTTTTTATCCCCTATAAGCACCCTATTTACCATCCCTAAGTTCTTATCTCCCCATATTTAATAAACTCTTATCCCCAACTACCTTTTATCTTCCCAAGACACCCTAATCCGTATTTACCACCTGAAACCCTAATTTTGCCTCATAAGGGCTCATTGGCTTAAGTTGATCAATCCTCCACTGCCCAAATCAATGGACCACTGTAGTCATCAGTGACCCATCTGGGTCACCGTGACCCTATAAATATACAACCATACCCTCCTCTCTTGAGGATGTAATTTTTGAGACTTTGAGCTTTCTTGCGATCTTGGCTTCATTTCTTACTCTTCTTTGCAGCTGTTATCACCACCTTGGAGCTACTTTAGATATCTTGTGCATCACCTTTGGATATTTGAATTTATTTTTTCTTGGTATCATTATTTTGCATGCTTGGAGTCCCCATTTCCATCCCATCACTCATTTGCATCATCCTTGGAGGTTCATCAGCCATCTTAGAGCTCTTCCCTTGCATCAATTGTCTTCTATTTCTCTCTGCAATTTGTCATTTCCATCCATTTTCATCCATCAAACCCTAGATCACTCCCCCGGTCGTCCGTCAACTCTACCCAGTCTCGTTCATCCCAATCCACATTTATTTTATTTTATGTCATCCATTATGTCCCTATTTTTTCTGATCCCACAATCCCTCAGATCTTTCAATCTTTCCATTCTACACACCTGTTGCTTCAGATCTCATCTTCATCACATCCAGTCATCATTGATCAATCAAGTCGTCATCGACCAATTCACCATCGACCTATCAGTAGTTATCTCATTTTCTCATGCCCAGATCCCTATAATTTTCTTGCATCCTTTTTGTTCTCACTTCAGATCCAGGCTCTCGATTCATCATCTCAACATCATCTTCAGTTCCAGATCAATTTTCTTACATCCTTTCTATTCAGATCTTCCTTTTCTACATCTTTATTTTTGACTTTATACATTCCTCCAGTCAATCGTCAATGTGCCTAGCAATAGTCTTGGGTCACCATCGACCGATCAGGTTTGGTTTATTTTTATCATTTTCTATTATCAGATCTGCATTTATCTTATCTAGTTCATTTCAGATTTTCTATTTCAAGTTCAGATTTTGTTGCATCATTATCATTCATTTTTATTTATCTTTTATCAAAAAGTGGGATGACATCCATCCTAGGAAGTTTTCACTTCTTGGGACTGTAATTTTTAGGAAACCCACCATCCTATCTACTAATCATTTTTTTGTTGAGTTTCTCTTTGTTGTGTAGGTAATCAAGCTCACTATGAGGAGGATATTTTGCACATGTATCCATCATCATCTCATCTAGAGGTAGCCTTAAACCCTCTCATTATTGGAGTTGTTTATTTTTTTGTTACCATTTCACTAATCTGAAAAAGGAGCAAGAAAGTTCTATCAACATTCTAACATGCCCAGTGGGACCCACCCTTCTTTGGTGAGTTATTTCATTGTTTTCATTTCCATTTCCATTTTCCATTTCTCTCTTTCTACTAACCTCGCAGGTAGGAGATTAATTTCTTGTGTAAGTGGTGGATTACTTTCTTGGATCAACAAGCTTGCTAAAAATAAAAATACAACAAAAAGGAAAAATAGTGTTATCTAGGTATTCTTCATTTTTCCCTATTTTCTCTTTTTGCATCATTTCTTCCCTTCTTTGTCTACTTGATTTCATCAAATTTCACATTTCAATTTTGGGACTTAAAAATAACCTCTTCATACTTTCTTGACAACATAGTCTAATTAGGAGGTCAATTCTTTGCATTCACTTCTTCCACACACATCCAAAATGCACACATCAATTTACACATCTTAAACATCTTCTACCAGGTGGAACTATTGGGATTTCATCACCCAATAGGAAATCCACCATGGTGTTCTTCTGTGTTATAATTTTTTTGACTATCAGTATATTGGCTAAGTGCCCGACACCCTTATCGTTGTGGTGCATGAAGTGTGGGGGTAGGCCCCAATATCAGGCCCCGTACTGGTAGTCATCACAGATTTGAGCCTCACGTACCTTCAGGTATATCGAGGATGCCATCCAAAACTACCTGAAACCATCCATAGTTTGGCCATTTCCTAGGTTCCCTTTGAGCCCATTTTCCTTTCTTTTTCACATTCTTCTAATAATCAAGATAATTAAAACTCTGTTGTGTGACTTGTTTGAAATATTAAAAATCAGCATAGTTTCTTGTTTATTGTTTCATGCCCATTATTACATGTTCTCAAGAAAGAAAAATGGAACAAACCATGTCATCCAACAACATTCCTATTTCCAACATTTCCTCCCAAAAAAACTTCATCCCTTTCCATTATCTCTTCCACTCCCTTGGTCACTTCTTCTTTGGTTACACAACCTATGATTTCCATTCTCCTCTCCATGAGTCTCAAGTTATCCAAACCAACCCCATGTTGAAACTAACCCCTTTATCATTCCATTCCTTCTAGACTAGATACACCCCCATCTACCACTTCCTTGGAGACCTTTGGGCCTTCTATTATCCCTCATTGATGTTGGAGTTCCAAGAACTTATGGATGCTAACCATGTTTCTCTTCATGACTATCTTCTTTGTAAATCCACCAACCTTCCCATCAACGGACCCTCTTCAACAAATTTATGCTTATCATCTCATCACCCTGAATCCACTCAAGTCCTCACCTCTCAACTCATTGTGTTCTTCCCAAGAGCTATGAATGAGCTTTCCATGGTGCAATGTGAACTTGGCTCCCATCAATCTTCCTCTACAATCCCTCAAACTCACCAATCCACTCAACTGGTGGATCCCATTCCTCCTAATCTTCCTCATATCAACACCACACCCACTTCTTCCATCCCTATCACTTCCTCATCCACTTTCGTCACTAGCATCCCCTACCAAAACTTACAAGAATCTCATTTACTTCCTCCACCACCTGAACAACATGATCAAACTTTGGTCCCTATCTCTACATCCCACATCCATGCAAATGTCATCACCTCACAACCTCATCCTTTCAGAATCTACCCAAACTCACCAACCTCCCCTTAAGTGCCTTTTTCTACATCCTCCCTGATCAATCTACTCAAGCCTCTCAACCACCCCATACTTATATCCCCACTTAACCCATGCAAAATCAATCCAACATCCCCATCTCTCAACAACAAAAAATGCAAACTTATCCATCTAATTACATCCCTACCTCTCAACAACATCCTATTTCCCAACCCATTCAATCACAACCCTTCAACAATCTCCCCCCTTATCAACCACCTCCACAAACATCTTCTCATTCTCAATCATATCAATATCATCCACAACCTCATCCATCTACCTCTTATATCCCACAATCTCATCCATCATCCTCTAATCCTCATACATCTAATGACCCTATTCATGCTTTGCTAAGTAGAATGGCCAATCTTGAAGCCACTACTTTGGGGTCTAAAACCACCTTCTCTTATGAATAGATTGTAATGAGCCCATCAACCCATCAGTTCCTGTAAAACCCTATCCTCCACACTGGGAACTTCCAAAATTTTCCAAGTTTAATAGTAAGGAGGACCCTCAACAACATCTTGTGCCTTTAGGTATGCATGTTACCTTATTTCTCATGACCAAGATCTTATGCTCCACACCTTCCCCATGTCATTGGCTGGACCTGCTTTGGACTGGTATAATGACATCCCCAACATTCTCTATTCTCCTTCACCCAACTCATGCAACTATTCCTAGAGCACTTTTCTATCAACAATGTGTGTAAAATCACCATTACAGACCTCTATGCCATTAGACAATTTGATGATGAATCTATCACAGATTTTGTCGCTAGATGGCATGGCATAATCAATCAATTATCTTTCTCCCTTCCACAGACTGAGCTAATCAAACTCTTTTCATGGTCTTGTGTGAAGCATATTTCCTCCACTCTTCAGATTCAATCCTTCCAAACCTTTGAAGAGGCATTCACCATGGCTCATAAACTTGAACTTTGTGCCCTTGAGTAAGGCCATGTCAAACTCTGATCTAATAAACCAAAACTTGAATTCACAAATCCATCTAATCATGGCAAAAAATCTAAAACAACTAACTATCATAGTCAAATCTTCATCCACATCCACTTCTCACACAGAGCCTCCACAAAGGGCTCCTAGACCAACTCCCAACTATACCCCTCTTGGGGAATCCTATAGTTCTATTTTTGAAAAGCTAATGGTTGTGCATCTCATTCAACTTCCTCCTATTAGATATCTTGACGACTCATGATCCAAACCAACATGGTATCATGAGGAGAACTATTGTAAATATCACCAAGTCTGTGGTCATGACATTGAAAAGTGCCACACCTTTAAATATCTTATACAATGACTCATAGATCATGGTGACCTTCAATTGGATAACCCTAATGCACCTCCTAATCAACCTCTAGATGTCTTCAAACAACCTTTCCCCAACCATCCACCAAATAATCAAACTACTCCTCCTACATCTCAGGCACCCAATGTCCATACAATCAACACTATAAGCCAAGAATTGACATCATCACCTACACCATTACCCATTCCTTCATCTTACTACACCCATTATATCTCTCCTCCTACATCTTCTACAATCTTACCTACATATGAACCCTCATCTACATCCATCATACTATACATACCTATCTACCCTACTTCCATTCATCACCTACATCTACCCACATCTACTTCCTAATCATCCACATCTACTTCCTCACCTATATCTACATCCTATCTACACCCATCCCACATCTATCTCCCTACATCCATATCTATCCCCACATCTACTCCTTTATCCTCACATCCCATTTATATGTCATCTTCCATATCCTTTACCTACAACCACATCTAATCTATCACTATTCCACATCAATATCAACCTACTAAAAAACATGCAAAACTCCTCATATAATTACAAACAATCCCCCCATCTCATCCTACACACCTTCAACCATCCTCATCACATCAACACCTCCAATCAAACTCCTACACCAATCCAAGACCCATCCTTCAACTCCTCTTACCTTATCAAACACAAACCTTCACTTCCATCCCACATCCACATCTACAACAAAATCCACATCAAATCATCCAATTCCTACCTCTAAGGACCATCCCCTATATAGAGATCATTGTCATTCCCACCAAGGAAAAAACCCTTCACAAAAAAATCCAAGAAACCTTAGCATTTCCACTCAAAAATATCTCACCCATCCACATAAAAATTGGAGCTCCCTCCTTCCTAAGCCCATCATCCTAAGAAATCTCATCTCATCATCAATCTTAGGACCTTGCCCATCCATCTATTTTGGGACCAGCCCCTTCATCTAAATCCCCTATCATCAATAAATCAAAATCAAAATCAACCACCTATTCCTCCCTCCTAAATCTAAATCAGAATCACAACCATCCATCTTCTTCTTCCAAACCCAAATCAGAATCCAAGGCTCCCATAAAACCTCATAAAAGTAAAACACCTCTCTTACCTTCATCCACCACTCCCAAATCCAATTCATCTATAACCCACACAACCCCTTCTTCAAAAAATCCCATTGGGTCCTATACTGAAATATTTCAACGTCTTGTTCAAGCATCTACCATCACTCTTCCTCATATCAAATCCTTTGATTCACATGGACAAAAACCCACATGGTTTGACCCTAATGCCATGTGTGCTTATCATCGCACCCCTAGACATGATACTGAACATTGTAGGGCCCTTCAAACCCTCATCCATAATCTCATTGAAGAAGATGACCTTCTTATTGACAAAGATCATCCTCTCCCATCCACATCTAATCATAATCCTCCCATCAAAAATACACAACTCCAAAATCTACTTCTTCATCTAAGACCTTCATCACAATCCACCCACAAAACACTACTTCTTCCAAAGAAGGTCCCCCTCTCTTTATTGATGTCATTCGTATCGCCGCACACTCTAAACCTTATGACCCCCTAATCATCTATCCAATCTAAAGCTAAAGTTGTCATCACCGCCCCATCTGATCAATCTAATCCATCTTCTTCATTCAAAGCCAAGATATCCATTTTAGCTTCACTCCACCCACTTCAAAACCTACTGCCATTGAACAAAGTATTGTGAAGCAGCTCCATCAAGCCCCTGTTAAGATGTCACTTTATGAGCTCATCCAAAGCTCCCCCAATCATAGACAATATCTCATCGAATCTCTACAATGTATCCCTATCACTAGTGATGAGACTCAACCTTTTGCGGCCCTTGTTGGAGCACTCATAACTTCTGCCACCATTTCTTTTGATGACTCTAAAATTCCTGATATCTCACCTGAAGACCATGATCTCCCTCTCTTCATCATTATTTGTATCAATGATACATTCATCTAACGTTCAATGATAGACAATGGAGCTAACATCAACATCATATCATCCCATACCTTTAATCAACTCAAGCTTCCCAACTCCATTTTCACCAAATCACCCATGGTCCTTCATGTGATTTTAATGATGTTTGTTGGCCCCCTACTTTGGGAACAATTATCCTTCCCATCCGTGTTGGTGAAAAACTCCTTCCATGAGATCTTCTACATTGTTGAGGGGGAGTTTCAATATAATGTTCTACTTGGACGACCATGGATCAGTGCCATGCATTGTGTCCCTTCCACTCTCCATCATTGTATCAAATATGAGCATGAGGGGAAAATCCTAACACTCCCCACAGACATTCCTCCCTTCAAAGCATGTCACATGACTTATCAACCAAATGATGTTTTTGTCCCTAAAAAAGATTCATCTGAAGCATCCACTAGCTCATTTTTCCTGCATCTAAGCTCCCTAATAATGAATCTATTGATAATGTGATGCAACGCCTTTCACTGGGGGAGTATCATCTCCTCACCCTCAATGCCCTTCCAACACCTAATAGACTTGGTAGACCTGATAAAGCACCTATGTATCAACCAAATGTCAGGGACATCATTTCTTTTGGTCCACCTCATCTTCAAACCAATCTCATCTATGGTGGCATCGATCACCCTTCATCTCACATCGATGCTCAATCTCACACCAAACCATACACCAATGGATTTGATTTTCTCTATAAAAAATCCTTTCCCTATACCTACCTCCATCACTGCGCATGGAAAGGATTTGGTATGGGGCGTTATGAGACAAGGAATATACATGATCTCATCATCGACCAATCTCGTAAATCCCATGATAAATTTGGACTGGGTTTCAAAGAACAATCCACTGACTCTCTCTCACTTTCTTCATCCCCATCTCCCATGAACATCGATCCCTCATCCACTTCTTCTCCATCCAATGAGCCCATGGATATGGATGATACCGTGTCCATCTCTTCTATATTTTTTTTAATCTCCATGATCACTTTGGGACTGGTCACTTATCAGTGTGAAGGTGAAACTAGGTCCCTTCCTCTTCAATTTCCTGATATGGTAGAGGAATATTCCCCTACCATTGACATTATTCAATGCACTGATGATGATTCCATTCTTTCCTATATGGGGGTGGAGGATTCCTATCTTCATAAGTCCTTACCTCTAGACACATCCACTCTTCTCAATGAATCCACCATCGACATCAATATAGGGACTCCACAAGAGCCCCACATCCTCAAAGTGGGTCAATCCCTTGATCCTCAAGAGCTTGAATCTTTCACCACCTTCCTTTCTACTTACATTCAAGCCTTTGCATGGTCCTATGCTGACATGTCAGGCCTTGATCCTTCTATCATCATCCACAACATCATCACCATCCCTAATGCTAAGTTGGTTAAGAAAAAGCTTTGTCACATGCATCCTCACATTTCCCTCCTTGTCAAAGAGGAGTTGCAATGCCTTCTCTCAGCTAATTTCATCATACCTATCGATTATCCACAATGGGTTTCCAACATCGTACCCATTTCCAAAGCCTCTAGAAAGCTCCTCATCTATACTGAACTTTCAAGATTTAAATCTCACTTTCCCTAAGGATGACTTTCCCCTTCCTAACATTGATCAACTCATTGAACTCACCACTGGCCATGAGATGATTTCTCTTATGGATGGTTTTTCTGGTTACAATCAGATCCTCATCACACCAGAAGACCAACATAAGACTTATTTCATCACTCCTTAGGGGACCTTCTGTTATCGTGTCATGCCCTTTGGTTTAAAAAATGTGGGGGCCACCTATCAACATGTTATGACCTACATCTTCCATGACCTTATCCATAAAACTGTAGAGGACTATGTCGATGACCTCTTGGGTAAATCCAAGCATCGGCGGGATCATCTTTCCATCCTTGAAATCCTCTTCACATGTCTTATCCAATTCTTCCTTCATTTGAATCCAACCAAGTGTGTTTTGGAGTTCTAACTGGAAAACTCCTTGGCTTCATCATTTCTATTAGGGGTATTGAAGTTGACCCCACCAAAATCAAATCCATCCTTGAGATGCCTCCCCCTTCTAATCTAAAGAAACTTTGTAGTCTTCAAGGATGACTTTAATCAGTCTTCCACTTCATCTCACAACTCTTTAATCATTGTCAACCTTTTCACCATCTTCTTTCACAAAGACATTGACTTTAATTGGGATGAAAATTTCCAAAATCCTTTGATGATCTCAAGCAATATCTTCTATCCCCCTCCATGTGCTCACACCTCCATGTGAGGGGGAGCCTTTCTATCTTTACATCTCTACCACTGATCATGCTTTGGGTGCCATGTTGGCACATCGTGATGAGAAGGGTAGGGAGAAGGTTATCTATTACATCAGTCACACCCTTCATGATTATGAGACTCACTACACTGAAGCTAAAAATTTTGTTGTGCTCTCTTCTTCACCACCTCCAAACTTTCGTCATTATCTCCTTAATCATAAAACCTATGTCATCACTAATTTCCATCCTCTCAAAACCATGCATTCTAAGCCTTATCATAATGATCACATCACTCGATGGCTCATGCTCATGACTGATTTTGACCTAGAGTTCATCTCTCAAAAATATATCAAGGGCCAAGGCTATCATTGATCAGCTAGTTGAAGCCCCTCTTCTGACAATCATCTTCCTCATGAACAATTTCCAGATGACAAGTCTATCTTCACCATTGATCATGAATTTTCTCCCCTCCAGATGACACTTTTATTTGATGGATCTAAGTGTCAGCAAGGGGGAGGCACTGGTGTTATCATCATTCCTCCTTGGGATACTCCTATCCCCATCACTTATAAGCTCAATTTTGAATGCACTAACAATATGGATGAGTATGAAGCCCTCATCTTGGGTCTCAAAACCATTTTCATGCTTGGCATCCAAATCCTTGACATCTATGGTGACTCTCATCTTATCATTAATCAATTCAAGGAAACTATCAATGCAAAAATGAAGTCCTTAAAAAATATAAGGACATCATCAACTTTCTTCTTGAAGCCTTCAATTTCTACACCATCCAAACCATCCCTCATTCATCTAATCATTTTGCAGACATTATGACATCTCTCACATCTCTCATCCCATGGGAAACTAAAGAATCTAAACTCTCTATTGGTGTTCATCGTCTTGATCAACCATCTCATGTCCATGAGCTTCCTCATGTCAATCATGTTGACACTAATAAATTAGATCTCTGGTATTATCAAATATTTGACTATCTATCTCAATCCAAAATTCCCTCTGACCTATCCAAAAATGGTAGGAGGTCCTTCCTTCAATACACTAACCACTATGTTATCCTTGGAGGCATCCTTTACAAATGTGGGTTTGATGCATTCTTATTTGATGCCTTAAATCTCATGAATCTATCCACTGTGTTATCCAAGAAGTCCATGATGGTATATGTGGTGGTCATTTTAGTGGTTTGGTTATGTTGCCAAGTGTGTTCTTTGGATGGGCTACTATTGTCCCACCCTCAATCAATACTGTTGTGAATACATTAAAAAATGTATCAAATTTCAACAACATTCTAATCTAATCCACATTCCTAGTCAGGCCTTACAGCCAGCTCAAGATATATGGCCTTTCTCACAATGGGGTCTTGACCTCATTGGCCTCATCAATCCATGTTCTTCTCAATGCCATCATTCTATCATCACTGCAACTGAATACTTCACCAAATGGGTGGAATCCATTCCACTCACATCCACCAAAGCTAACAAAATTGTTGATTTTGTTTATCAGCATATCATCTGTCATTTCGGCATTCCTCATAAAATCATCACAGAAAACAAAAAGTCCTTTAAAAATAAATATCTTAAGAAGCTTTGTGACTCTTTCAACATCAATCTTAGCTTCTCATCTCCTTATTATCCTCAAGATAATGGCCAAGATGAAGCCACTAACAAAACTCTCTTAACATATCCTTGCCAAGACTATTGATAAATCAGGTTGTAATTGGCATCTTCACATCCCCTTTTCTCTTTGGGCCTATCAGACTAGCATCCACACCTCTATGGGTGCTACTCCTTTCTCTCTTGTCTATGGCTCTGAATTCATTCTTCCTCTCGAAGTCCAAATCCCATCCTTACATGTCTCTTCGCAACTTCATCTCTGATGAGGACTATCATCAAGAACATCTAGCACAACTTGAATTGTTAGATGAGTGTCGCTTAATCACTCTTCAACATCATCATGTCTATCAAGAGTGCATCAAACATGCTTAAAAAACATCTCAAGGACATGAACTTTAACATTGGTGACCTAGTCCTTAAATAAAATCATAATGTCACTACTCTAGAAAGGAGCCAACGTGGAAAGTTTTCTCCCAACTGGATTGGACCATACATTATCACACATAAGTATGGGTCTAGAGCCTATCATTTAGCATCTCTTCATGGTAAACCAGAAACAAAACCTCTCAATGCCTTGCACTTGTGACCTTCTATTGTTAACATATCTACCAACATATCCTAGTCATATCAATGATCTTATCTCCCTCATTAGCCTTTCCATATCTCATTGTAATGATTTGGAATTATGTGGTCTACCATCATTTTCCTATCTATGACCTTGAATATGGGCACCACGACTCTCCCATAGCATATTCCTTATGGACAAGTTCCTCCTTCTAGGTGGGAACCCCACAATCATTACATCCATCACCCTCTTATCTACCTATTGGAACCATGTTAAGGGTCTATAGGTGTCACTTGTACATCTTCTCATCCCCTCCCCAAGTGGTCTACTTGGTTATCCCTAGCTCTATCCTAAATTCAAATCTCTGGATGCTCATATCAAAAAAGCTATCATATCCAAAAAAAAATCTCCCTCGAAGGAAAACTGTTCATATAAAGAAAAAAATGTCAAAAGGATAAACTGATCCCTTGAAGTAAAACTATCATGCATATTTTATCCTTCCATCTAAAAAGTCAAACTCAAAAGAAAAAATCTACATGCAGACCACTCCCTCAATTGTGGTCATATTTTAAACAATTCTGACTATTTATTCACCATTGATTACTTCACGACACAATGCTAGGATTTCAACATATATTTAAATTGATATACACCTTTAATACCTTGACAAGGAGCTTCCAACCCCTACTTGCAGTAGAACATCCATACTCTAGCAATTTTGCATTGTGCCAAGATTTTCTTGAAGCACCCATTTCAAAAGGAGGTGACAAAATCATTAATGATTACCATGAGATAATGTACATCACAGTCTTGGAGTGGAGCTGATGATGATGAAAACTCAATTCTTTTCTAGAAAACATCCACAACTAATGTGAGAGAATCTCTAATTCATCTCATACACACATTTTGCATGAGGAACCACTGATACAGTAAGTTAGCTTGAAGAAATACTTCACATTTGAAGATACTTGGAATCTTGGCATTAAAAGCATCAAATACAGATTCATAATCCTTGCTAAATTAGTATTTAACATGTTAGACACACCATTCATATCTAAGAATACTATTTAAACTCCAATAAATCCTTGACAACCTTAATGCAGAAATCATTGATCTTTTCCAGTCTAAGTTGAGAGACTTATGGTAGAAAATAATAAACTCAAATACACTTCACCATTTGGGATGCATTAATTTCTCATCAACATGAAGTAAGTAATTCCTAACCCTTCACAGAAAAACCATTTCCAAAATTTTAACATCCCGTTGGTTGGATATTAAAATGGTTAAGAAAATTATTCTCCATAAAACCCTAGGTCATGATATAAACTGTATAGGGCCCGAGAGCACAAAAAGACTCATTTCTTTCCTTTTACTTAATGAAATGAGATAAAATTTAAAATTATCAATGATTCTTATTAACACGTTCCCAAATTCACCATACAAGATTCAATCTTAACAATAAAATCATAAATTGTCATAAATTTTCTTGAAAGATACGGTTCAAATAACTCATTAAATGGAGTAATCTTCACTGTCACTGAATAGGTTTTTAAACCCTGAAAAATTAGGACCTCAAGACCCCTCAAGATTTTTATATTGCATGTGAAAATATGAGGCAATGGAATTCATCAATGCAATTTTCAACTAATGTTTCAAGAACTGTCCATGTACCTCTGAAACCATAGTAATGCATTTTTACCAGAAGAGAGACTGGGTAAACTTGTTAGCCCATGAAACCAGTCTTCATAAATAGGGCACACTTTTCAATTAGGACCACAACCATGATATTAAATATCATGGAAATCTAGAAAAACTCTAGGGATAAAATAAATGTCAATTTAGCTAATTCACTTGCTTTGGAGAACTTGTCCAGAAACTAAACTTCTTCAGAACTCCAAGACAATTTAGGTAGGGGCCACATATTATCACCTGCTCTATCTTACCTTTATGGAAATATGGAATAGTATTATACAACATCCAATAACCACATTTACATGAACAATCAAAATTGGGCTCAGAGTAGAAATCTTCTTCTCCAAGTCACTTTAGCTAGGGTTTAGCTAGGGTTTCAAAGCAACTTACCTTCTTAATGATTGTTCATAAAAATGTGTCGGATCAAACCACCTCATTATTTTTTTGAAACTTTTATAACTGAGAAATAATAAGACTAAAAAAATATCTCAGGTCCTGACATGCAAAGCATACAATTCACAATGAGCATCAGAAGGTCCACTTTTTCCTTAAAAACACATTGTAAACTTACCCGATTTTTCCAAAACTTACATATCTTGCAATATCCATGTCAGAATGACTTGAAACTTGTCATGAAGCATCATGAAAACATCCTCTATTTTCCATACTCACCATATAGCCCAAATAGCTCTCTGAACTCTCTTCATTAGACTTACCTTACCTACTTAGACTTACTTGTTTCTCACCTGTTTACTTCCAAGGACCTCAAACATGCCAAACCACTGAAGTAACTGACTTAAAACTCTCCACACCTCATGTACACTGTACCAACATGATTTTTACCATGCTCCAAACATGACTGATTATCTCTAAAACTCACACCTCCATACCATTCTGCATGAGAATCAGGGCTAGGAATAGGTTTGGAAATGACTTGACTCAACCATGAAAACCCATGAACTGACTTTGATGACCTCATGCAGACTCTTATTACACACCTTGACACATCATATACCATGTAATGACCTCATGAAAACCTTTAACCAACTCAAGAGGACTCAACCATGACACATGCACCTAACCATGCTCCAGGACAACATGAACTCACCAAACTTTGGACACTACCAATCAACCTTCATGTTTGACCTTATACTAACACCTCATGGAGACTCATATGACACCATGACACCCTTTTCCATCAATGGAATTGACATCAATGACAACAAAAGAATGGCCAAAAATCTCCCCCTTTGTCATTGATGACAACCACCTTTAGAAACATTGATGGTAACCAACAAGACCAAACACCTACATGACCTCATTTCCATGTTTCTGATGCTTCTCTCCCCCTTTGACATCTATGAAAAAGGATAATACAATGACAATACTACATGGAAAATGAAAACACAAGACTAATGAAACAATGAAACAATGCACAAACAACTTACTTACTCAAATAGACTCCCCCTTGGACTGTATTCTCTTTCTTGACCTTCAACAACAACAAATGATGATCCATGGACCTGATATTCATTCAAATAGCTCCCCCTAAACTGACACTCTCCATATTTTGTCTTCATCACTTTCTACATCTCTTTCTAGGTTTGTATTATCCCCAAAAATCACAAGGTTTCTTCCTCCAATGCTATCTTTAACCTCTTTAGGACCTTCCCTAAACCAACATCTTCAGTGCAACAACTTCTCAATTCTGCCCCCTAGCAATAGAACAATCATCATACAAAAACTCTTTCTTATACTTCCCCCCTTTTACCACACAATCTTAACTGAACTAACTGAAACAAATAAAATTATCAGCTCTTCTTACCTTAAACTTTCATGGCTTGAAAATGATCAAAACTTATTACTCACATAGAATACTAAATATCTTTTAGCCTTCATCCTTACTTATATTCATGGAAGACCTTCAACTATTTGAATTCAAACTTCCAGCATACCTCTACTCACTCATGAGAAATTCATACATTTCATGATTTCACCTTAAATCTTTGAATCTATCAATGAACAGCTCCCCTGCCTTGATAGCACCTCTTACAATCATCTTGTAGATTTATTCAAACATCAATTAAACTACCTTTTTGCATATTTATTACCATCATATTACAATGCATCAATTGAACATAGATACACCCTTCAAATGATTATTTGATACACCTTTTTCATTTTCTCACTTTTACTTGTATGACAACATCCTCCTTTCATAGGTATACTCTCAGAATCTCTAGATAACATATACCAAATTACAACTTTGATACACTAGTACATATTGATGAGATATCAAAATCATCAGACACTTACCTTTTCATTTACCTATAACATTACTCACTTTCCCCTATAACCTATCAATTTCTCACAATCCTTTAGAACCTATATCAACATAGTAAGACTTTACTTATTCAACAAACCTCCTTACACTAATCACCTTCACATATTTCATGTCTACTAAATTCTTCTCATCAAACATACTTCCCATATTTCATCATGAATACTAACATTTTCATTGGAACATAGACTTTCAAAGTCATACATCTCAAGCTCTTAGACAACTTCAATCAAATATCTTTTAAATGATGAACATCTTACTTCCTTGACATCCTTCTTGCACAGTTCTCATAATGCAGTCATTCCTTCTTATTCATTTGGTCAACAATACCACTTATTCTCCAAATTTTGATCA
The DNA here is from genome assembly GCA_019776745.2 of Taxus chinensis. NCBI lineage: Eukaryota > Viridiplantae > Streptophyta > Pinopsida > Cupressales > Taxaceae > Taxus > Taxus chinensis. Next base: position 220,714,601 of record CM034157.1, read on the forward strand.
AAACTCATTTTAATTTCTCAAGAAACCTCATACAATATTTTCAACAACTGATGAAAACCTTCCTTACATTTCAAACTTCTAAAATAAAAGACACTCACCAATTACCTTCCTTGATATTACCTGTCAAATAGACTTATGCATAATCAAACATCTCCAACTTCACAGTGATAGAGAAATCTTCACAATAAAACTCTTAAATTGTATCACAATCCTTATGACCTTCTTCAAAACTTTCCAACCTTCATAGTTTATATTCAATACAACATACCTTGATCATTCTTACTTATCCAATCATCATGAGCATTTGAATATACAACCACATGGTCAAACCTTGATTCTTGATACTAGACATAACATTCAACCTTATACCAATCCTACAGGTCAATCTATGATTTCATTGAGATTTTGACCATTTTTTACATACCTCTTTTAACTTTATCTGATATCAATACTTCAATCATAGCTTACCTAGATCTAACAACTGAACTTTTAACATGAAATCCTACTCCTTGCACTACCAACATTCTTCTCACATACCTCCTTGATGATAATTCTAAAATATCATTTATCTTACAAGGCTTAACTCTTCACATTTCATAACTTAGAACACATTTCTTTTGATCCCATCTTGAACTTAACCATTCTGGACATGATAACAACTTTCAAACCTTTTTCAACATGATGATTTTCATCTCAATTTCTCCTTTCAAGATGAACCATAATACTACTACACTTAAAATTTGATAGGATTTTCAAGATCTATGACTTGAATCTTGATGATAACAACATACTATCATTTGAACCACATCAAACCCATATACCTAAAAATATTGTTTAACATGATAATACAAACCATTTTGACATAATCTCCTTGATGAAACTTACAGATGACTTATCATAACATCTTTCATACCACATCACTTTTCATAGACTAAAGGATATTGAGAAACATAAGTCATACATACTTGATAATCAACCTATGAGGACACAACTTCAAAACCCTTGAAAGTCCTTTCAGATGAAACAGACCATGACCAATATACATACCATTTCATATGATACTTGGACAACTTTACATCTTACTTAATTGATATCACAAAGTATCAAACTTTATCAAAAGACGAGGAATACAAACCTTACAAAAACTCATACTCAATTCCCTAATCATGGACATATAGGCATTATGAATCACTGATTTACATTCAACTTATATATTCAGACACTTTTGATTTTCAACCTTGACTTAAGACCAAAACCTTGTGATTTTAAGGATCAATTTTACTTTAAGACTTGACTAATGAATCACTTACTCAATAAACTTGAAGCCTAATGGAAACCAACATAACTTCATTTATGCAAAGTTTCTACATTCAAACACATGGGACATATGATATCAAGATCCTTTCAAACAATTCTAATATCTTTTGTACCTTTCTCATAATTGGAATCCTTGAGCTTCTTTAAATGAATTAACAGATCACAACACTTCTTGAGGTTCAACAACTAAAATGCTTCCATTTTTAAATATCTTGGATCTTCTTGCTTATAAGGAAACTTCTTTCAATGTGAATTCATTTTTTTGATAGATATTGACATTTCTTTCTTCTTTTGTATGTGCTTTTCTTGACTCTAAATATATCATCAATGATTGACCAACCTTCTTTCTTTGAAACTAGCTAAAAATCTTACCTCTAGATGCTTGAAATCTTTAGCCTAGAACCCTTTGTCAAATGATATATAGCTATCTGTCAATATGATTTTACCTTTAATTTCATGTTTTATTATTTCCTCCAAATATGACTAAGATACTGACATTTGATGACAAAACTTCATTCCTTCTATGACCCACACTTATTCCAATTGACATAACATAATATCTCAATGACTGATTTCAATGATCATGTCAACCATTCTTACCCATGGACTTGCATTCTTAACAGACCTTTTATGAAATCTCTAGCTCTATGACCAAAATCATGACATGATAACAATACACCATTGAAATTACTCATAAAATTCATTGCATTTGGTTTCTGATAACCTTCTCAAATAACTTTGATCTCCTTCATGCCTTCATCATTACTATATCAATTTTTTCATCATGACTCTCTCTACATGTTCTTCTTTGAAACTAACCCTTTTTTTTCACTAGTTCTCTTTGATTCTCCAACATATCATTTAAGAGCTTCTGAACTTTTCTCCAACTTCTCATACATCTTCAACCTATATATACCTTCTCTAAATCTGATTTTAAGGATTGAAACTCATCTTCATACCTAGAACAATCTTCTTCTTTATCTCTTAGGGTTTTAGACACACTCTCCACTTGAGATTCCAAACCCTTGATAGAAATTGACCATGCTCATATTTCCACCATTGATTTGATCTTGTAAGCTATGAACACAATTGATTCTACAACCTTCATACTTATTTCTTAAACATCATGCTTCAACATCTGATGATTTACCCATTGCTTTGTGCTTCAAAGGATCTCCTTCAAGTTGATTAAATCTTTCTTCTCAAGGACCTACTCTGATACCAATTGTTAGAAGCAAAAATGGACTGAGAGGGGGGTTGAATCAGTCCTAAAAAATTTTTACTTCATTTACCATTATTTACACTTACAACCATAAACCATTCATCCATATACATTAATGTGAACTTATTAAGTGTGCACCATACATTCAAATGAACATGAAACATGAGAGAGAACACATGAACACAAGATGTAAGTGGGAAACCCTCAAGGGGAAGAAAACCTCTGATTTTTTTTGATATTACACACAACAAATACTCAAGTGAATATTACACATCACAAGAGATTTCTTTAGTGAGGCACCAACCCCACAAGGAGCACCAACCCCTAAACCCTTGTTGATATTACTCACAACAAGAGACTCCTATGAATATGACTCATCATAAGATATTTTTCAAAAAAATTATCACTGAAAATATGTTTATACCATAGATAATAGTTATCCCAAATTTCAGCTCCAAATTCCTTCAAACCCTCTTCAAATGCTCTCTTCTTCAACTCACTCTATCTTGATATTTCATGACTGATTTGGATTCAAACACTTGCAAACATTATCTCTAAAACATGATTCATATTTTTCACACATCCTTATATTCCCTTGATACCTTGTTTCACACTCTCACCTAGGTCACATTTTCCCTCTTGCTCAACTAGTTCAAAAATGAACTCAAAAAACTCACTTTATACCCTTATCAACTCATAACCCATAAATGTAGAGTCAATCATAATAAGATCATATAGAAACAAAATTAAAAAAATAAAAAAAATTCAAAAATATTCATAATGGACCTATGTAGGTCGGACATGCCCAAATGCACCAAACAAGCACAAATCTATCTCAAAACCCCATCACTTGGATGATCTAAAAACCAAAAACTCAAACCATGATTATTAAAGCTCCAAATTAATCACAAATGTCAAATATGACATAAAAAAATCATCCATGGTCATAAATTATCTTGCACCAATCAAATTTATCATAAACACCTCAAGAAGGCTCATATCCTTCACAAAACAGTTGTTTCCATGACACCCCCATCTTCACCTTTGGCCCTAAGACCACCCAAGAAACTCAACTATGGACATGTAACCACTCATTGGAAATCCCAGGACCTTTATAACACATCCATGCTTGTTAGAATCTCATGAAACATCCATACATGCAAACCACAGAACAACTTTCCTCTTCACCAAATTAAGCTTCCCAAAAACCATTTTAGGAACTCAACTAGTTTTCACCCTTTCTTTACCACTTTCAAGACCTAAAAATTCCTTCAATAGTCTCTAGGAAAAAAATCCCTATTACCATTTATATAAAGAATCAACCAATCCATCTAATATGCATCTTCTACTATCAATAATCCAGAGAAAACCTGTCCTGAAAAACAACAAATCTTCTTTTTCATAAATTGAGATGGATGACCTATCATCATCATCAACTCACCAAGAAACAACATATACATTGGAAATATATCTAAATCTTTCTATTCCATTATATTTCTCCTTCCAAATCTAAGTGGAAGGCCTTCAACTAGGTCAATCTCTGAAACTGCTCCTTTATACCTTCTAGGACTCAAGAACTAACTTGAGCTCAACTATGCTCCATCACCTCCAAAATCACTTCCAAATATTAAAAATCATGAAATAAAACTTATAAATTTTTATAAGCACTCAAAACCTTCAAAAGCATGAAAAAATCATAACTATCATCTTACCTCATTAAGCTACTTAACACCCTTTAACTAGGACATCCTCTAAATTTGACCTTCAAAGATTAGGTCATAAATTCTTCATTCCATATAAAAAAAAAAGTTTTGATATCCAATGGAAATATATCTAAACCAGGATCACAACACAACTTGAATCAAGTCCCAACTCCTCATATATCTCCTGCAATGTCAATTTTAGTACAAGCTACTCCAAAATGCCCCAAAAACTAGTCTTCATAAATAGGGCACACTTTTCCATTTAGAATCTGAACCATAATCACCTGAAAATATCATGTAAACCTATAAAAACTATAGGGCTAAAAATAAATTTCAATTTATTATTGCACCTTCTTTAAAGAACTTTGCCACAAACTGAACATCTTCAGAAACAAGCATTTTCAGGTGGGGCCCACATATAGTCACATGCTCTAATATACCTTTATGGAAATATGGAGGAGTTAATATACAACATCAAATCATAAATTTTTCAAAAAAAATAAAATAGACTCATTACACTCCTTTTTCTCCAAGTCACTTTAAGTTAGGATTTAGCTAGCATTTCAAAGCAACTTATCTTCTTAAGGATCATTCATAAAAACAAGACGATCAAACCACCTCATTATTTTTATAAACCTTATTAGTTCCTTGGAAAAACATCCTTAAATTATTTGGATCCCATTTATAGCACACAATGATTCACAAGGAGCATTAGAAGGTCAACTTTTAGTCTCAAAAACACACTCTAGAACTTACCCAGTTTTGCCAAAACTGACATATCTTGCAATTTATCCTTTAGTAATGACGTAAAACTTATCATGAATCATCATGAAAACATATTATAACTGTTCGATACTAACCATATAATCCCAAATATCCTTGAAACTCTCTATCCATTAAGACTTACCTATGTTGTCATGCATGTTCTTCACTTATTTGCTTCCCAAGGACCTGAAACATGCACTAAACCTCTGAAATACTGACCTAAAAATCACCATAAACTCTCATATAAAATACCAACCATGTTTCTACCATCCTCCAATGAATTACTGACTATCTCAAAACTCAAATCACCATACCATTCTGCATTATCTAGGACTATGAATAGGCCTAGAATGACATGACTCAACCATAACACCACATGAACTAACCATGATGAGCTCATGTAGACACATGGAGACCCCTGATAAAACATCATACCAATATTTTTTTGACCTCGTGAAAACCTTATAATCACTTTTTAGGACTCAAACTATAACTTTACACACTGAAACCATGCTCCAGGACAACATAGAACTCACCAAATCATGTCACTACTAATCAACCATAACACCTCATGGAGATTGATATGACATCATGAAACTAGTTTCCATAAATGGAATTGACATAAAAGACAACAATAACCCACAATGTCCAACAAAAAGCACAAGAAAAATAAAAAAGTAAGCACCCCCAGAAAGCTTCCTGCATCAATCAACTTTCCCATCTACAACAAACTTCCCGCATTGATCAGTTTGCACCATAATTCTTAGAGATGGGGCATAGACCTAGGACTACCACCCAAGGAGAACCCATATTTCCCTGTATACTCTCTATCTTAACCCCTTTATCATGTCTACAGTAGGTTCATAAGCACACTTTCCATCCTTCCCTCAAGATCTTGTATACGACTAAATACTGTTAGTTATATGTTAACACATGTCAATGGTTGTAAGTGCAATACATTGTGTTGTTCCCTTTCACGTTTACCTCCAATCCAGTCTAAAAACATCTATCCTATGTGCACTCCTTATGATGGATTCTCCTTCCTATATTTTGGTCATCCTCATAAGGTCACGTTTTATCTATCACATCCGATCTAATCCAATCACACCATCTTATCTCATCTCATCCAATCTATCTTATCTGATTAATTTTTATCTCATCTCATCCCATCTATTATCTCATCTCACCCCATTTTATCTCATCTCATCCAATCACTTGTCTCATCTTAGCAATCTTTTATCTGTATCTCACCCATAATACATTATCTCATCAACCTTATCCAATCTATCTCATCAATTGTCTTATCTCATCTCATCTAATTCATCTCATCCAATATTTTATATCATCTCATCTGATCATCATCATCAATCCTTTTATCTCTTCCACTTTAGGCTTGTGTGTCACCCATAACACACCGATCTTTGACTTATGTGCCTCATCTTACTATCCTTTCCTATCATCTTATCTAGCAGTGCATTCTTGAACACATCTCAAACCCACTGTTCATGGCCATATTTGTGTTCCCTCTCGGGGCACCATACCTCATATTAAGCCCACCATTATGGCCGTCTTTCCATTTTCCATCCCATCAGGATGCATATTTGATTGATTCCTCATGTATGCAGTATATCACATCCACTTTTGCCCCAAAATTCCCTCAAGACCATTTTCTTGACCATCCTCGCATTTATTTGCGCATGTTTTTGATGTCTAAATTTGACCCATTGGTCCCATGACTTGCACATCCATTCGAGTGGATTCCCTATTAGAATCCCTCCATTTTGTCAGTGGTTTTCACCAACTCACAAGTCCGTAGGACATTTCCGTCATCTCCATTGAGGACGTACTTTGTTCCCTACCGAAGTGATTCCAAAATCACTGCCATATTTTTATTTTTTCATTTTTTATCTTTATCCATCTCCACTTAGGGAATATTCTTTCATCTTCTTTATTTTCTCATCCTTTCCAATATTTATCCCTTCATCTATCTCTTTCAACCTAGTGATCAATTCTTCTTCGTATCATCGATCCCTAGTTTGAGGGGGAGCACCTCAACCATCATCTTTCATCACTTCTCATTTTTGTCTCATGGCTTTCCCAACACAAACCACTCAACAAAAAGGGGAAAATGTAGACACAAATTTTTGGTATCATTTATCCCCCATCCCAAGTTAGCTCCACTTCATCATCATCTCACACATACATATCTCTCTTCCTATTCAAATTTCCCCTTTCCCTCCTAAATCCCATTTATTCGAATTTCCCACTTTCCTATCTTATCCCATCATTTATTTTATTTCCCTAATTCACCTTTAATCCCTAATCATATTTATTATCCTAATCACATCCCATTTATTATCCCTAGACCATTCATTTAATGCTTTTCCACCCCCAAACACCTTTTATCTTATCCCTAGGTTCCCACCTACCCCATTTAATGCATTCTTCCCCAAACCACATGTTATCCTCCTAACCTGCCTACCCACCTTAAAGCCCTAATCTTCCCTCTTTAGGGCTCACCTTGCATCAAGTTGGGCATCCTCCACCACCAAAATCAAAGGTCTTCTGCATAACCGGCGGTGACCCATACGGGTCGCTGCCGACCCTATAAATACACCCATGCCCCCTCTCTTGAGGATGGAAATTTATGAGAGATTATGGCTTTCTTGAAATTTTGGCTTCATTTCTTCTCTTCTTTGGAGCTGCTGCTATCACCTTGACCCAGCTATTTTGAAGACCTCATGTCATCTTTGAAGAGATTAAGATATTCTTGAGTTAGCTTGGAGCCCCCTTTGTCATTCATCCCATTGTGCATCATAACCTTACCATGTTTATCATCTCATCTTCAGAGCTCTTACATAGTGTAGGATTTATTGCATAATTTATCATCAATATTTCTCTACAGTTCATATTTTCCATCCATTTTCATCCATTAAACCCTAGATACATTCTCTTTTGCCATCGACTCATGTATAGGTTTTCCATCAACCGAATCCACATCTATTTTATTTTTTGTCACTCATTATGTCGGCTATCTGTTTTATGATCCCATAGCCCCTCAGATACACCAATCTTGTCATTCTGCACACGTGTTGCTTCATATCTCATTTGCATCACACCCATTTGTCGTCAATGTGCCCTAGTCTTTTTCGACCTGATCAACAATTATCATTTTCTCATCAGATTTATGAATTTTCTGGCATCCTTTATGTTTAACCTTCTACATTACCTTAGCATCGTCGCAACATCTTCATCACTCTTGGATTAGTTTCAAATTCATTCAAATTTGCATTTTTTAGTTGATGTTTGAATTATCCTGCTATGGTCACCGTCGATTGTTTCCATAAGCCTTGGTTCACCATTGACCCACTCAAATTTAGTTAAATATCATTTATTTTTATCAGATCTGCATTCTATCTTATCTAGCTCATCTCATCTTTTATGTTTTAGTTCAAATTTTGCTGCATATTAGCATTTACCCATCGTCCTATTTATTTTTTATAAAAAAGTGGGTTGACATCCATCCTATGAAGTTTTCACTTCTCAGGAGCATCATTTTTAGGAAACTCACAATCCTATCTACTAATCATTTTTCTTTGTTGAGATTGTGAAGCTCGACATGAGGAGGATATTTTGCACCCGTATCCATCAACATATCATCTAGAGGTATCCTTAAACCCTCTCATTATTAGAGTTTTATTATTTTATTTGTTACCATTTCACTTAAGTTTCATTTTTCTCATTTACATGTTAACCCTTTTTGAATATATTGACATTACTTGTGTTTCTAAGCATGTTTTATTGAGTTTGCATGCACGTTGAGTCTTCCTTATAGGTATAAAGGAGGTGAAGTGCTATCAAAATTGGATCTTGCCGAGGAAATTCAAGCTTTCTCTATGTTTTTATTTTTAGAGCTTCATTTTTTCATCACTTTACATGCTAGTTTTATCAATTTGTTGAAAATTTTAAGTTTTTGAGCATGTATGTTAGTGTTTGATAGTTTTGAGTCTTCTTTAAATATGTATATATCAAAATGAGATCTTGATGAGAAAAATTCAAGCTTTCTCCATGTTTTCATTTTTAGGGCTTCATTTTACATCATTTTACATGCTAGTTCTTTCAATTTGTTGAAAATATTAAGTTTTTGAGCATGTATGTTAGTGTTTGATAGTGTTGAGTCTTCTTTACACATATTAAGGAGATGGGTTGCTGTCAAAATTTGAATCTTGGTGGGAAAAATTTAATCTTTTTGCAGATTTTGGGACATTTTTTTGACATTTTTTTAGTACGGGTTAAGTGTATTCCCATGACTATAAGAGCATAGGTGTAACCTATCTTTTGGAGGTCATAAAGTTTACTCCAAAAATCGAAAGGAATCCATATTTTTGTGAAGGAAAGGTTTTAAGGTGAACTATGCAATGAACACATACAAAAAATGCAAGGTTTCCTTTCTTATAAACTGGTCATTTTCTTTGCATGTTAGATTCATTTTAATTTTATCAATGCCAAGTATGCTCTTCTCTTGTGCTTTCTAGCGACCTTGAGAATAAAAATTGGATATGCTTATGGATATTATTCTAAAATATTTGTTTAGAAATGGTGTTAGAAATTTAAATATTGCTTAGAAATATCCATTTTTCATTATAAATTCATCAAAACAGTGTATGCTATTCTCTTGCGCTTTCGAGTGATCTTGAGAATCAAAAATGGAAACAATTTTGGATGATTTTATAACATTTTTATTATCATTTGGAAATATGGATAACACTTGATATTTTGATAGTTCGCATGGAAAAATTAATCATTTGAGTTGTTATTTAAAAATCAGTTTTTAACACTTAAATGCTTTGATTACGTTTGTTTTTCCATTTACTTAAGTTGGATCAAACGTTGTGTATGCTCTTCTCTTGCGCTTTCAAGTGATCTTGAGAATAAAAAATGACCTTGATCCTCATTCTAACATTTTGGTTTACTTGGAAAAAATCATCATTTAAGTTGTTTCAAAAATTCATTTTTTCAATAGTATTGGATGATTATTGATTAAAGTTTTCCCTTTTCTATTTAGTTGGATCAAGCGTCACGTATGCTCTTCTCTTGCACTTTCAAGTGATCTTGAGAATAAGAAAAAACCTTGATCCTCTTTTTAACATTGTGGTTTGGTATGGAAAACTACTAATCTTTTGAATACAGGACCTTTTCACTTGTTAAAGAATAAAATCAAGAAAATTTACTGATACATTGTGTGCAGGTTGCCAAAGGTGTTCAAAACCACATTTTAAATCAAAGATAAAAACAAACCATTCATTCACATTGTATTTGCAGGTTTGATAAGGGTTAAAACCCATCTTCTTTAAACTATGGGAAGTATCTTGGCTTAATCCATAAAACTCATTATGAGGATTACCATAGGAACCCCAAAGTAGTCAACACATTGAGGGAACTGGTTGACGAAACGGGAAGTGCCCCATCACCTACTTGACTAGAAAAACCCATGAGGAGTGCTAAATGTTGTCCATATGAGGCCTCATTCATTAATTTGATTGTGGGGTAATGGTCCTTTGTTTAGAATTTATTCTAAAAAGTGTACCTCTCTTAGACAAGATATTGGCGAGTGTTGAGAACAAAAGCCTAGGGAGCCATTTGGCATTGGGGCCAACTTTACCATTATCCAAATCAAGAGTTTCAAAAGATCCATTACAAAGAAAGACTTCCTCAGAGTCAAAACCTTTTTTTAGAACAAGGTGAGAGTCCATTGAAGTTGCACCTCATGTATCTTTCATCACGAATCTTACAAGAAAAACTTTTTCCTAGTTTCTACCTTGTTATCAAACAAGGTGAAACTCTGCCAAAGTTGTGCCACGTATTTTTCATCACCAATCATAAATTCCCTTGTTATTTTTTGGCATTATTGGTCAAAAGAAAGCAACTCCAATTGCTGCCAAAATTGTGTCCACCACTTTTGCACGTACTTAAATATGTTTTTCCTTAAAAACTTGATTTAAGTGTTGAAAGTGTATTGGTACGTATTCAAATTTTGGTAGTTTATCTTGAAACCAACATTGAGATGTCTCACTTGTAGAAATATCTCACCTTGATCTCACTTTATTTCATTACACTTCCTCGCATTATATCAATCCATTTTTGATACTTACATCTTGTTTTCTTAAACTTGATTTAAGTGTCCAAATTGTATTGTTACAGTGCTCGCATTGTATCAACCCATTGTTATACTTAAACCGTTTTTTTCTTCAAACTTATTTGAGTGTTGAAAGTGTGTTGTTACGTTACTTGCATTTTGTGTCCAATCCCTTTTTAATACTTACATCTTGTTTTCTTAAACTTGATATAAGTATTGAAATTGTATTGTTACGTTGCTCACATTTGTATCAACCATTTTTTAGGACTTAAACCTTGTTTGTATTAAACTTGATTTAAGTGCATAATTTGTTTTGTTACCCTGTAAAAATCATATCAACCCCATTTTAATACTTAAATCTTGTTTTCTCAAAACTCAATTTAAGTGTTGAAATTGTGTTGTCACATTTCTAATCAACCATTTTGACTATTCACACTTGCAACTTGTTTTCCAAACCTTGTTTGATTGTCAATATTGTGTCATCACTTATGATGTCTTGTTATTTTCCTTATATCATTACGATGTTTGTTTTCCCTTCAGAAAATCACACGATCATCCCCATATTTGAAAAATGTCTATTTGGTCATCGTTATGCTATCCAAATTGAGATGGAACTTTCATCTGAAGGAGTTCAATCAAACGATATAGATCTAGGCATTTGGTCCCAACAATGCCAACCATGACTAATATCACATGGTTCCTCACACTTATGCAAACAACATGGAACCTATTTGAAGGAATTGACATCAAAAAATGCCCATCATGACTAAATCTTGATTGGTTCTTCACACTAAGGAACCCATGTATCTTCCACTTCCCCACAACCTAGGTCTAGGTATCCACATCAAACGATGCCCATCATGGCTAAACCTTGATTGGTTCTTCACACTAGGGAACCCATTCTATTATCCACTTCCCCACCTTCATCTTCTAGTCAGTGGTATGATTCTGATTCTTCTAGTTCATGGTATGATTATGATGTTTCTAATTCGTGGTATAATTTTTTATTCTGCTAATAATTTGTATTCTTATGCTCCTCTTCATTAATCTCATTATTCTGATCATTCTCGTCAGTCCTATTCTCTTGATTATTATAATCCATGTTATTCTTTTGATTCTCCTCAGTCTCCTGAGCCTCATCCAATCAAATTTCTTCTAAGGAATAATCAGTCACCTAAATGACGTTTTCCTCCTCTAAGGATTTGTGTCACCACAAATTCTTCCAATCATTCATCTAATTCAACTCCTGAGTCATGGTCCTCCCTTTCTCCACAGGACCCCCTTTATCAGTTGTCTCAATGATGTATTCCTCCTTTGAAGATCTGTGTGACTCAAAATTCCTCTAATCAATCATCCAAGTTGACCCCTATGTCACAATCTACTGACTTTATACATGATCCTCTTTGTCTACCTGCACTATGTCATCTTCTAAACAAAACAATACCAACCTATCCCAAATCCACATCTTCTAAACTACTCTGAGACATCCAAATCCAAATCTACTTCATCTCTTGAGTCATCTTCTTCTATCAATCAAAATCCAATCCCTCTTTGGCCCTTGAGCCATTTCAATCATTTTTATTATCATCCTTCATCAATCTTCTAAAGACCGATGTTTGTGTCCATGTCAAACAATTCACAAGAAATGATGTGCTAAGATATATTTTCAAAGCACTATCAAATTCCTTTGTGGGAGAAATAAGGTCAAACCTTCCCATCATCTCATCATCAAACATCTTCTAAATATTAAACACTTGTTGGACCCCTTTCTTCCAATCAACCTACTATCATCGACCAACAATGACCCATACCGATCGATTTCTTTCATAATGAAGAAGCAATCAGAGAATTCATGGGGCTACATGATGACATTCCTCTAGAGGATCATCACAAGAAAGGATTCTATTTTGACCTTGATGCATTCACATGTATTGTGGGGAAGAGGTTGAGTCCTTTGATCAGAAAATAGAGGAAGATCCTAAGATCATCAAACTTGATCCTCCTCTTGTTCTTCCATATTCACATTTCCCATTACATGTGAAAATGAAGGGATCTATCATTGATTACCCTCCTATCTTCTCATCACCCAATCATTCCTTACATATCACAATTCCTCAATCACAATATCTCTTTGGGTCATATCATCTTCTAGGTAGGCCACCTTATCATCTTCTATATGTGGGCCACCTCCTAGTAGCCCTTTATCTTCTATTTGTGGGTCACCTCCTGAGTAGCCCTTCATTATCTTCTATATGTAGCTCACCTACTAATAGCCCATTATCTTCTATACTTGGGCCACCTCCTTAGTAGCCCTTCATCTTCTATTTATGGGACACCTTCCTAGGTATCCCATTATCTTCTATCTATGGGTCACCTCCTAGTATAGCATTATCTTTTATCCTTGGGCCACATCCTAGTAGTCCTTCATCTCTTTTATCTATGGGACACCTCTGGTAGCCCATCCTCATCTTCTATTCTCGGTAGCCCATCTCCTATATCCTAGCCCTTACCATCTATTCTTGGGCCACCTCCTAGTTTCCCATTTCCTTCAATCCTTGGACCATATCCTCTTCATCCATCATATCATCCTTCTATCAACAACTGTGGCAAGCCCACCATCATCCCTAACATTCCTATCATCAATCCTAAACATCCTTCTTCTTCTCCCACTTCTCAGGATCAACAAAATCACACATTAGCTTGTATGAAACACCAACCATTTCTTCATCAAGCTAAAATAAAAAATCTGAAGAGCTCCAAAGCTCCAAACAAATCAAACACCCACAAATCCAATTCATAAATGTGATTAAAAAATGCACACCAATGTTAATGCCAAGTATGGTGCAAAGTGCAAAAATATATGGATAGGGAACTCAAACTTCCCCATACAAAATCCATTTTCAAGATAATTCACAGTCACTTATCGAGTATGATCTCACCATGATCATCCAGATTGGAGATAATATCACTCTTGATAAGAAAAAACTCCTAGTCTCCCTCATTAAATAAATCACAAACATCGTTGTTGGGTCATATCACACGGAGTGACATTGTTGGTCCCAAACTTTCCTTCCCAATCATATTCATCTTCATATTTTTCCTCTTCTATCATTTCATGGTTTTCCCTTCAAAAATGGTTAAAAATCCCTTTGCAAAATAAAAAAATCAAAAATCCAAAAAAAAAATGAAAAAAATGAGAAAACATTAAAACATTACAAAAAAATCAAAGGTACAAAGATCAAACATTGCAATCAAGTATTGCATACACATGGATGTTCTTTCCTTTCCTTCCATTCCTCTACAAATCACCCACCATTTTCATCCCTTTGATGATATTTTGGTTAGTCTATTCATGCTCATTGTGTGACATTTATCTCTATTGTATCTATTTGACCTTGGTCTTTCATCACCTTGGTAAATTAAAGAATGACTGACCTCTTAGAGATCCTATCACTATCATACATCTAATAAACTTGTTGTGAAGACCTTTTGGGCATATTTTTTGACACTAGCCAATGTCATCATCACAATCACTTCCACATCCTTCCATCAAGCCATCAGTGGTTCTTAACCCCTTATCAAAACAATCGAGAGAGCTGAAATAATTTTTCAGAAAGAAAAAAATCAATCAAAAAAAAAAATCAAAAGCAAATCAATATATAAATCTCTCTTGGGGTATTTCCATTATCTCTATTGGGGCTATGGATGCCTGGCTGGTAGTAGAGAAATGTTGTGACTAGAATCAAATACATCTCTATTGGGGCTATGGATGCCTGGCTGGTAGTGGAAAAATGTATGGACTCTCCTTCCACCCTCCATTCACAAATCACCTTTCAAAATAAATCATTCCTACACATTGGCTAGTTTTTCTTCACTTATTTCCTATCAAATCTTCACTTCAAGAGGTAATTAATTTCCACGTGCACACACTGGATCTCGATGAGAAAACAGGACTAGTATGTTACCAGGTGTTGTTTGGACCTTGTTCAGACTCTTTCTTTAGTCCTTATTTTGTCTCATGATTTGTGCCTTTGGCTCATCACCTTTTCATCACCAATCTTCTAGCTACATTTTCCATATCCTTCGATAGAATTCACATTTTTCTTCTACTTTTTCAGAACATCCATGTGTATAAGATTTCCTTTTTACCATGTTTGAGGGAAACTTTGTCCCCTTTCAATAAACAATATCTTCTTTCTATCATATGTTTCTTGGCCAACTTGCACTGGGGGCATGCTTGCTCCTTCCTAGCACTTCATTGGTTTGAGTTCATCATCATGTTGAACCTATCCTATCTTGGCCTTGATCCTGACTTATCTTCTTCTTGTATATATGTGTGGGATTTCCCTTGTACATTCTCACCTCACGCTAGGGGCATCTTTTGCATCTTTGTTCTTCCTATACATAGATCCGGAAAAATTTCAAAAACCCTAAAAATTCACAAAAAAATCAAAAATCATTGGTAAAACCTTCTTCTAAAAAAAATAAAAAAATCCAAATTGGTAAAAATCAAAAATCCAAAAACATTGGTAAAACCTTCAAAAATCCAAAATTCAAAAAAAAACATTGGTAAAAAACATTGGTAAAAATCAAAAATCAAAAACATTGGTAAAAAATCAAAAATCCAAAACATTGATAAAACATCAAAAATCCTAAACATTCACAAAACACAAAATCCTAAAAATTGAAAACTATCCTACAAAACATCTTACTTTAGTGCTTTCTTGTTCTAGTGCATGACATGCGGATCATCTTTGATCTTCCTTCATTAACAAAGTTGGTTTTCTTGCTATGTCTGTCTTCCCTTGCATATATCATTGCTCGGGGTAGTTTCATAGTGCATGTTTCTTTTTCATGGGACTTCTATGTCCTCCATCTATTCCCTTGCATGTATCCTTTCTTGGGGCATCATTTTAACCCTTTTCGTATAACTCAAACATTTGGGAACTGAAGCTGGATAACAAAAACATTGGTGTAACTTTCTTGAACATTGTTTGTTTATGTTTATTTGTGCTTGTTTTGTTTGTTTCCTTCTTGTTTACTTTCTTGTACTACATTGCTTTATGTGTTTTTCTTTGAGTAAGTCCTTTAGCAATGAACAAAAATCAGTATTATGGCTCTTCATGTCATTTTATACTTTTGTTGTATGCTTATATCAAATAAATAGTTACTTCTGAGCTAGATGGTATGTAGCTATGTCACGATCTTCCCATTCTCCATCTATATCTTATCTTCCATTCTAATTCACTTTCTACCTATAATTTTCCAATTCTTCCCCCCTCCCTTTCTTCTTCCACTTGGGGCATGGGATCCTATTTTATCAAAACAATGGCCAATTGAGGCCCAATGGCCACCATCCATCGTCACACTATGAGTTTTTCTTCCACAAGTATTGAACAACATCTAGTCGTTGTGAGATGTCTTTTCTTCTAGCTGTGATCATTTCTTCTCTTTTTTTGAGTTGAATCAACCTCTTCTATCACCCCATCGACACTCGAGGGGGCATCGTCCATCCTACTAATTTTTCTTCTACTCCTTCAAATTTTCTAAAATTGTCTACTATCTTTGAAGTGGCGTTGCTTGCACTACACCACATCAAAGAGGGGAAAATGTAGACACCTAAATCTGACTATGCAGTTTTAATACTAAAATTACACTAATTATCCTCTTTCCCATCATTTCATTATAATTAGTGATTTTCTGCTAATTAGCTAACATTCCCCTTCATTTTGGTCAATTAATGACACTTCGTTAATTAACTAGTCTCAATTAACGACTTTCGTTAATTAACTAGCCTTCCCCCATCCTGGATGCCAATTAATGACACTTTGTTAGTTATAATCCTCTTTTAATTAATTAATTAACCATTATTAATTAATTAATCCTTTCAATCTTGTATTTAACTAATAAACCTTCTTATTAGTTAAATCCCCCTTTCAAACCCTTCAAATTCTACTAATTTCCTTCTAAATCATCTCCAAATGGCTTTATAAGCTTAATTTGGCCTATTAATTAATCCTAGTTGATTAATTAAATCACCTCCAACTCCCATGAGTTTCTAATCTCTAATTAATCTCTTCTAATCATACTTATCCCTTTCTAATTCTACTTTACCTTTATCCCACATTCACTAGGTTGCAAGCTTCTCCAAAACTGGAAAGCTATATAAAGAACCTAGTACACCTTGTCCAAATTTACACCATGTCCTTGTAAGACATTTGCATATGATAAGAGCATTTCAATCTTGGAAGGCTTATTGATCAAGCAACCTTTTCCATCTTCTACTTGGCAAAGAGTAGTAAGAGAAGAACCAAACATGACAATTAAGCCATATTGGTGAGATCTCTTCCTCTTCCATGGAGAATTTCCTTTGATCACACGTAGCTACATTTGGCTCACTAAAAGAGTACCTACAATTACAAAGCACATCCAAATATCAAAGGATTGGTTTGCATTTAATGTTTTAATGTTTGATGCACATTAGTTAATCTTTTCCTTTCTAGCTTTATCATGATGTTTATGTTTGATTAACTAAGTTAGGAATCTACTTGGAACTTAGATATCCAAGTGACTCAACATCTAGTTACGAGAGGTTACCCTTCTTGGCCATTATTTTTTAAATAGAATTATGCCTTTGGATCTTATTAGATGCCAAAGACATATAGTATTTTGTGGGTCAATTCTCTTGTTCACTATAATCGATTGGCATCTCTCTACAGATCAGTTTTCTCCATTCGGATGCTTATTGGACACCCCTTCATCTCTTCTTCTCTAAAGGATGTTATATGTAGTTAACATTAACATCCATTGATGGTATATTCACCTCACTTACCTCTTCATGTGACCCGACTATACTCTTTTTCACTTAGAGTTTGTTCCCACCAATTATGAGATGAGCTAGCACCCTCAGATATTCTTTAGGATGGGATTTGTTTTCTCCTCTTCATGAAGCAGAAGGACATGAGCTAGACCCTCGAAATTCCTAATGTTATTAGTTCTCATATTGTTCCACGAAGTAGAGGCAGATTATATCATTTTCAAATTCATGCTTACTATTGTTTACATGAATACTCAGGAGGTTCCTTCTACCTTGTTTTTATCCTCTACTGATGTTTGACCCTTTTTCTTTGAGAGGTTGTCACTTCCAGATAGAGTATATTAAAAGGGTATTATCTGTTTTGATCCATGCAAATGTACCTCTTCTTTTCAGCCTTTTCAAATGTTGAGGAAATTTCCATTTCCTTATCTACCTTTTGTATATCCTGACTACTGATGTTTGACCCTTTTTCTTTGAGAGGTTGTCACTTCCAAATAGAGTATATTAAAAGGGATATCTGTTCTTACCATGCAAATTACCTCTTCTTTTCAGCCTATTTCAAGTGTTACATGTATCAAGCACCCCCTAGATTTGGCTGGTCAACGCAGTGATGAAAAAGTAGTGAGACTCACGTATATCTCCACTCATCTACTACTAAGATATCCTAGTCCTTTTACTCACTTAACAATGGTCATGGATTTCATTTCTACTCAGAGCCTTTAGTTCCCCTTCTAGTTCTCCTCAATCGCATCCCAGAATATTGAGGCATAAATTCATTTATCACCAGATCTATCTCCACGTTTGGAGACTAAATCTAACTTCAATGTAAGGAGTGACCCAAGGAGATTTGTCATGCTTTCCAAGGATTGTCCAACATAAGGTACCTTAGACTAGAACATTAACCTATCAAAATTATCAAATCTTGCTTAAATCCCATAGTGGTAGGAGATAAGATGTTATTCTATCCAAATTCCTTCCACATGAGCCCCTAGAACTTGTCATACGTGAACATGTGCCTCCACCCACCTTCATCTCTGTCATTGGTCTTCATCGAATTCTTTTCCTTAGTTAAATTAATATAATATTATTCACAAGTAATATAACTAAGGCAACTATCTTAAGAGACATATATAAGAACATTTTATAAAATATTAGCTTCCAATAAAAACATACCAAATTATGTGTGTGTGACAATTACACCAAATGATGTGCAAACAATTCCTCAAATTCCTGGGTTTGGGCCAAATTCCAACTATCTGTTGGATACAAAAATAATTAAAAGAATCTCAAAGAAGATACTTTGTGCATATTTAAGAGTGACATCAAAAATAAACAATCATAACTCTTCAATATTGAAAAATAAAAATTATATGATAAGGCCATCTCTTTTAGAGGTTCCCCTTAATCATCCAAAGGCTTAATCCCAAGTATTTATCCCAAGAGGTATGTGTTATACCCCTCCCTGGGATACAAAATGACATAAAAACCCAGTCTACCACCATTTACAAGTCACTCCCCCCATTACTTAGAGAGAATTTCTTTCAGGTGTAAGGGACAGGGGGTACAAATTTGCACTAGGATAAACCCAGAGTTAAACACAGTTGTTCTTGATTGAGGTTTTATTTGGCTAAACTCTCGAGCTCACTCCTAAGGTCAAAAACTTTCAATGGTGATCCAACACCTGAGCTCCTCAGATGGAATTTTTGAAGATTTGATATATTATCATTGACCAAAATATCCTTTTGAATCCAGATGCAGTGTGGTCCAAAGGAATTGCCTTTCTTCACGCTGATCTATAAAAAGGATAACATTTTTGATCTATCTACAAAACCTTAGCTGAATTCATCAGGGGATAAGCTAGTATAAAGATCATTACGTAAAGGCGTTGTGACAAAGAGGCATGATTTCAAAATTATCTTAGGGATTGTAATACCATTCCTCAAAGCCAGGTTGATTTTGTGTCACGCCTCTAACTCCATGCAGAGCTCTTGAAATCACTTTCCGAAGGCTTAGCAACTCTTCCATATCCAGATGTGCACTACCTAGGCCTAATGAACCCTGAATTTTGGTGAAGGGTGTAATAATCTTCTAAGGAATACTTCCTATAATACTTCCTAGGATTACTTACCATGATATTACTAGTCTTTTCATTTACCTCTATGTTTGGCTTGGAAAAAAAATTAAAGCCATTCACGCTTCCATGGCGAATTGCTCTAGTCCATAGGAAGGTTAGCTATGGGACGGAGAGTCCGGCGTCCCACAACATTTCTACCAAGTTAGGATGCATTTTTCAAAGAACTGCCTTGGTAAATCACTTCAGGGGACTGAGTTAACATTGATATTATAACAGTGGTCTAACGTTCAGGTAGACCACTAAGGACATCTTAGAAGTGTATCATGCTTGAAATTTTGACACAAGGCAAGTATAATTACCATGCTTGGAAATTTTGACCAATTTCCATAAAAATTACATTTACATGAAAAACAATTAGATGACATGAGGGTTTGAGACAACCATAAAAAGAGGATCACGAGGGATGACTTGTCCACTCAAAATTCCCCCTGCTCTGAAGAAGGTGAACTTTCGAAATTTTGAGTTTAAGTGTCTTTTCTGTCAAGCTGGTAGTATGAAAAAAGTCATGAAATTGAAAAAATCTATGTTTTGGGTCATTTTGTATGTATTTCGGGCCTGTCGGACATTTTTGTCCCGCGTGTCCCAAGTTCAAAAGTGCGCTCTGTTCCCCGATCGGCCGAAATCCCCGAAGTTGTTCCATTTTCGGGCCTGTCGGAACTTTTCGTCCCAACTGTCCCAAGTTCAAAAGTGCGCTCTGTTCCCCGATCGGCCGAAATCCCCGAACCGCGTACTTCGCTCTTTCATGTTCCAAGTGTCCCAAACTTTTCGTGCGAGTTGTTCCATTTTCACCCGAACCGGCCGAGTCGCGTCCTTCGGAACTTTTTGTCCCAAATGTCCCAAAGTTAAAAAAGTGCAAGTTGTTCCAATTTCGGCCGAAACACCCGAGTCGCGTACTTTGGAACTTTTTGTCCCAAATGTCCCAAGTCAGATTGTGCAAATTGTTCCATTTTCGGCCGATTCACCCGAACCGCGTCCTTCGCGCGTTTTCGTCCCAGATGTCCCAAAATGCATTTGTGCGTCTTCTCCTTGCTTCGCCCGAATCGGCCGAGCCGCGTGTTTCGCGCATTCGCGTCTCACCTGTCCCAAACGAACCAAATGCCATTCATACTTGGTTTTTCCCGCTCTACCCGAATATGCCGTTTTTTCAAACTGATATGAATTTAATGCGCACTGATCACCCTTCTCTCTCCTCAACAGCTATATAACGAGCAACCCCCTTTGCAATTCTTACATTGTTTCCATGCTATGCTCGAACCCTTGCAACCTAATTCCCTGCGCGTGTATCCCTTTTCTCTGTAATTCCTCCCCGAATTTAAGTTGCGGCTCTGATACTATCAATATGAAGACCAAATTCCAAGGACAGGCAGATGAGAACATTTTACTGGCAAGAAAAGTTTTCAATGATGTAAAGGACAATCTGTCGAAGTCCTGGGTCTACAGTGTGGAGTAGAAGATCAAAGTCCTGGAAAAAAGTTTGGGAGAACTGAAGGACAGCTGGCAGAAGGATGAAGTTTTCAAGACACTGGTCATCTCTGCTTTCAAAGACATACGCTGTCATCTTTAGGATGAGACTTCTGAGACATAGCTGAGGCGTTAAAGAATTTCAGGCAGCGGATTCTGAAGTCAGTGGGTCCCTCCCAGTGACTGGCCACCTGTCTTCTTCTCCTCATTCTTTTCTCTTCTTCCATTTCTTTTTCCGTTTTCTTTGTAATGAGTTGAGGTACTGCGATAGGCGGTCTTTAACTGTTCTTGGTTAAAGAAACGGTTACGAAGAGTAACTGATTTGTAAGCTATATAATGGCCTTCTTCACGCCATTCAAAAAGGAGGAAGAACTTGGCATATTTTCTGAAAGTGTAAATAGATCATAAAGAAATCAATACAGAAGGACTTTCCATTCTTTGTCTATCTGATCTCTGTTATTCCTAAGCTTTCATTTATATTCTTTACGAAGATCATTTGTCTCAAGTTTATTAGTCTTGCCGATTGCATACTCTTCGACTTTGCAAGCACGGTGATCTTGTATAACCAAGAAGGAACTTTGTGTCCTTGATTAATGAATCTGTGTTATGTTAAGAAACTTTGTGTTCTAGCAGATGTTATTTACAGAACTTTGTGTCTTTGAATTCCATCTTATTTATCCGACACGAATGATCTTGTTCTAAATTCACTGTAACTTCGCATACATAAAGAATTATTCTGTTATCTATAATTCTGCATGTTGCCTTTCTGCTTTTTCTCGTCTTCCCATTCCTCTGTCCTTTTATACTTGAACATCCTCATTGAAAACACTTTCGTAATATCCAAGTTTAACCAGAAAATAATGTTTTGTACATTTGTAAATAAGTTCGTTTCTGAATAAGGGAACCTCTCCCATTAAAGAGGAGGGACTTCTTGTCCCCTGACTGTTGCTCTTCTTAAAAGTCCTATTTGACGACCAACAGTTTTTGGCGACTCCGCTGGGGAAAATCATATTCCAGTTCTGTATTTTTTCGATCATCCTTTGATCTGGCGACTCCGCGTTTCACTCGAGGGAGAAGGGCCCTTGGTATCGAAGATTCTCAGTTTCAGCTTTTGGAGCAGCAGGGTTTTCCTTTCCCTTCAAATAGAAGGACTCGTTCGACAAGCACTCCACCTGTTCAAGACAGAATTCCTACGGGTGGTTTTCCTTCAGAGCCAGCTAGCCCTAATCTTCAAGCTTTGATTCTTGCTGGTGTTGCAGTCCCTCTCCAAGCCGTTTTTCCAAGAATGGCGGCACCATTACCATGGGGTCATCGTGTCGGGCCCCTAGCCCTCATTCAGCCTTTGCATGAGTTACCCAGAGGTAACCGGAAGAACTTTCCTAAGTTCAAAGGCGATGGCAAAGTGCATCCTGATGAACACATCGCAGCCTTCATTGTTGCATGTGGAGTTCTGGGAGTCGAACATGAAGACGTCTCCGTGAGACTGTTCGTTGAGACTTTGCAAGATAATGCCGCTGATTGGTTCTACCACCTCCCGGCTGGTGCTATCACCGACTGGGACACAATGAGAACTCAGTTCGAAAACCGTTTCAAGCCGGCAGAAGATGTACATGCCTTGCTAGCCCAAATCTCTCAGATAAAGAAAGATTCACAAGAGCCCATGAGAGAATTTGTGGCCAGGTTCAACAAATTGATCAATAAAATTCCTGCAGCCTACCCGACCTGTTGATCAAATCCAAAAATGTTTCTTCCTAAATGCTCAATCGCCCAAAGTTAGTTATGCACTAAGAAGGGCTAATCTCGCAACATTGGTCGAGGATCAAACTCTCGCTGTTAGTATCGAGGATGACTTGATCATGTCAGGGAAGTTGAGAAGAGACCCTCCCAAATCTAAGTCTGCTGCTTCTTCCTCTTCCACCCCTGGACCTAGCACTGATCCATTAGTTTAGAAACTTGCAAATGATCTTCTTGCTATAAAGAAACAACTGGCTCAACATGCCCCTTATGCAGATGTTCCAAGGAGAAATTTTCAGCCCAGAAATCGTTTTCCTGCTTCTCAAACAAGATTAGCACTTGAAGGACCTCCTGTTAAAGTCCCTGTCAATGCGACCTGTGAGGTGGAAGAACCAGATGATGATGAAGATAACGAAGCCTGCGAAGAGTTTGCGAGAGAAGTTGATGACGAAGCAGACGAATTTGAGGGATCTAGAGTAAATTTCTTCACCACTGAGGGCATTGATGATGGAGATGACTATGATGAAGTGGTAGCAGACATGAATAGCGAATCATTCGCTGTCATGACTCGAGAACAGACAAGTCAGAGGGAGAAAGTGACACAGCCTATCAAGAAATCTAAGGAGCAGTCGACAACTATTCCCGTGATTGCAAAAAGAGGATCTCCTATCCCTACTTCGTCTACACCAAAGGTGAGTCCTATCAATCCTGCTACTAAAGTTGCTTCTTCTTTTTCTCCTAAAGTTGATAAGCCTAGAGTCCTGAATGATGATGGCCCGTCCACTTCTGGATCCTTTGACATTGTTGATCACCTGAAAAAGACCAACGTCCAAATCTCAGAAGCTGAGTACTATCAAACCCATCCTAAAGCTTTTGCCAAAATGATCCACTTTGTCAATTCCCACTCTAAGACCACCTCTAAAGGCCTTTTGCCCACTCCTCCTTCTGCACCACAGCCTAGTCTGGTAGCCGCTGTCACCTCGCCTATTGACAAAATCAAGCCTTTTTATGTAACACTTCTTATAGCTGGTCATAGGCTCAGTAATTGTGTCATAGATTCCGGGGCCTCAGATAATGTGATGCCTGCTAAAGTAGCTCATGCTTTAGGCCTAACTCTCACACGCACTTATGGATCTTGTTACTCTATGGAGAGTAAGGAAGTGCCCCTGGTCGGGAGAATTAAAGATGCACAAGTAGCTTTTGCTGCTTTACCCGAGAAGAAAGTGTTGGCTACCATCTTAGTGGCAGATATTCCCCCTTCATACGGGATGTTGCTAAGTAGGAACTTCTGTAAGGATGTGGGTGGGGAAATCCAAATGGACTGGTCACATGCACTCATACCTGTCAATGGACACATGAAGAAGTTGCTGCCTGAGAAGCAGTCTGAGTATATTGTGCAGAAAACGGATGACCCTAGAGCACAAATACTTTATGAGGATATGGGGCA
Organism: Taxus chinensis; assembly: GCA_019776745.2. Lineage (NCBI taxonomy): Eukaryota > Viridiplantae > Streptophyta > Pinopsida > Cupressales > Taxaceae > Taxus > Taxus chinensis. The sequence continues at coordinate 220,739,337 of CM034157.1, forward strand.
TGGTAACTACATGATTATGTCCCCTGATGAAATCCGACCCCCCAAAGTGTCTCCTAAGGATCCTAATGGGGTTTGGATTTTAGAGTTTGATGGAAGTTGTTCCTCAGCTGGTTCTGGAGCTGGTGTCCTGCTGGTGTCACCTGAAGGAGGCCTACACCCCTTTTCATTTAAGTTGCAGTTCGAGAATACTAATAACACAACAGAGTATGAGGCTCTCATTCTCAGATTGCAAGTGGCCAAAGAACAAGGTGTAAAGAATCTTCTGGCTCGTGGTGATGCAGAGTTGATTGTAAAGCAGGTCAGAAACCTTTTTCAAGTAAAAAATGGAAGGCTGAAACATTACCGGAATCAGGTTTGGGATTCCATTGAATTCCTTGATGCTTTCTCTATCGAAGCAGTACCTAGGGAAAAGAACAGTAGGGCTGATTCACTAGCTGTCTCAGGGTCACTACTGATTCCCTCATCCTGATTTCTCTCAGGATAAGTTCACCATTGAGATGGTCCATCGGCCCAGTGTACCTGATAACACCAATAACTGGCAAGTTTTCAATGATGATCAAAATTTTCTTTCCTTCCTGGAACTCAAGGGTAATTTCGAACAACTGTATTTTGAGGGAAGTGACAACCTACCTCGTGAGAGTGTGCCATTTGACAAAGCAGTCACCCAAGGGGAAGAAACAGATCAGGAAGGGTGCATTAAACTCAAGGGGAATAAGATTCCTAAAGGATTGGTGAGTTTGGAGGAACTATTTGATAAACATGACAGGTATGTGAAGTCTAGAGCTTCAACTGGACCTCAACAATCAGCTGAGCATGACAAGATTAATATTGGGAGTCCTAATGACCCTAAGCTGGTGAATATTGGAAAATGTTGCACAACAGATGAAAGAAGAAAAGCAATTGATCTTCTAAGGAGGTATAAGGATGTTCTTGCTTATTTTTATGAGGATCTAAAATCCTTCAAGCCAAAAGATATGCAGCATTCTATTCCTTTCAAACCAGGAATTAAACCTTTTAAGCAGAAACCAGTATAATCCCAAAACAGCTGACAGGATGAGGGCAGATTGGAGGTTGCTGATAGGATATCTGTTCACCAGCAGAAGGTTAAGGTCCTGTTTGACAAGAAAGCCAGGTTCAGAGATTTCCAAGTTGGAGACACCGTGTTGTTATGGGATAAAAGGCATGAACCTCGTGGCAGCCATGGAAAGTTTGATTCCCTGTGGCTCGGACCTTTCAAGATCAGACACTTTGCTGGTGAGAATTCCTTTTATCTTGATTACATGGATGGTTCTTCTCTCCCACTTCCTTACAGTGGGCAGTATCTCAAGTTGTTCAAGTCCTAGGTGATTAGGAAGTCCCTTGTATATTCTGTACAACGTTTTTGCTTTTCTTTCCTTTTTGTTTTGGTGTGTTGCCCTCTGTATTGATCTGCTTTTTGACTCCGTTGCCCAATGGATAAGGTACTGGTCTGCTTCCCCTGAGTTTGTCTAAGTTCTTGCCTTGTCTCATTCCTTGAATTCATGTCAAGTCATCCCCAAAAGGAGCCAGCTGTTGTCCACTCAAAATTCCCCCTGCTCTGAAGAAGGTGAACTTTCGAAATTTTGAGTTTAAGTGTCTTTTCTGTCAAGCTGGTAGTATGAAAAAAGTCATGAAATTGAAAAAATCTATGTTTTGGGTCATTTTGTATGTATTTCGGGCCTGTCGGACATTTTTGTCCCGCGTGTCCCAAGTTCGAAGTGCGCTCTGTTCCCCGATCGGCCGAAATCCCCGAAGTTGTTCCATTTTCGGGCCTGTCGGAACTTTTCGTCCCAACTGTCCCAAGTTCAAAAGTGCGCTCTGTTCCCCGATCGGCCGAAATCCCCGAACCGCGTACTTCGCTCTTTCATGTTCCAAGTGTCCCAAACTTTTCGTGCGAGTTGTTCCATTTTCGCCCGAACCGGCCGAGTCGCGTCCTTCGGAACTTTTTGTCCCAAATGTCCCAAAGTTAAAAAGTGCAAGTTGTTCCAATTTCGGCCGAAACACCCGAGTCGCGTACTTCGGAACTTTTTGTCCCAAATGTCCCAAGTCAGATTGTGCAAATTGTTCCATTTTCGGCCGATTCACCCGAACCGCGTCCTTCGCGCGTTTTCGTCCCAGATGTCCCAAAATGCATTTGTGCGTCTTCTCCTTGCTTCGCCCGAATCGGCCGAGCCGCGTGTTTCGCGCATTCGCGTCTCACCTGTCCCAAACGAACCAAATGCCATTCATACTTGGTTTTTCCCGCTCTACCTGAATATGCCGTTTTTTCAAACTGATAGATATGAATTTAATGCGCACTGATCACCCTTCTCTCTCCTCAACGGCTATATAACGAGCAAGCCATCTTTGCAATTCTTACGTTGTTTCCATGCTACCCTTGCTCGAACCCTTGCAACCTAATTCCCTGCGCGTGTATCCCTTTTCTCTGTAATTCCTCCCCGAATTTAAGTTGCGGCTCTGATACTATCAATATGAAGACCAAATTCCAAGGACAGGCAGATGAGAACATTTTACTGGCAAGAAAAGTTTTCAATGATGTAAAGGACAATCTGTCGAAGTCCTGGGTCTACAGTGTGGAGTAGAAGATCAAAGTCCTGGAAAAAAGTTTGGGAGAACTGAAGGACAGCTGGCAGAAGGATGAAGTTTTCAAGACACTGGTCATCTCTGCTTTCAAAGACATACGCTGTCATCTTTAGGATGAGACTTCTGAGACATAGCTGAGGCGTTAAAGAATTTCAGGCAGCGGATTCTGAAGTCAGTGGGTCCCTCCCAGTGACTGGCCACCTGTCTTCTTCTCCTCATTCTTTTCTCTTCTTCCATTTCTTTTGCCGTTTTCTTTGTAACGAGTTGAGGTACTGTGATAGGTGGTCCTTAACTGTTCTTGGTTAAAGAAACGGTTACGAAGAGTAACTGATTTGTAAGCTATATAATGGCCTTCTTTACGCCATTCAAAAAAAAAGGAGGAAGAACTTGGCATATTTTCTGAAAGTGTAAATAGATCATAAAGAAATCAATACAGAAGGACTTTCCATTCTTTGTCTATCTGATCTCTGTTATTCCTAAGCTTTCATTTATTTTCTTTGCGAAGATCATTTGTCTCAAGTTTATTAGTCTTGCCGATTGCATACTCTTCGACTTTGCAAGCACGGTGATCTTGTATAACCAAGAAGGAACTTTGTGTCCTTGATTAATGAATCTGTGTTATGTTAAGAAACTTTGTGTTCTAGCAGATGTTATTTACAGAACTTTGTGTCTTTGAATTCCATCTTATTTATCCGACACGAATGATCTTGTTCTAAATTCACTGTAACTTCGCATACATAAAGAATTATTCTGTTATCTATAATTCTGCATGTTGCCTTTCTGCTTTTTCTCGTCTTCCCATTCCTCTGTCCTTTTGTACTTGAACATCCTCATTGAAAACACTTTCGTAATATCCAAGTTCAACCAGAAAATAATGTTTTGTACATTTGTAAATAAGTTCGTTTCTGAATAAGGGAACCTCTCCCATTAAAGAGGAGGGACTTCTTGTCCCCTGACTGTTGCTCTTCTTAAAAGTCCTATTTGACGACCAACATTTTTAAAGTTACAAACCAAGTCAAGGAAACCATATCTCTCATCTACAATCATCCAAACATCCTCTCTCTATGTGTTTTAGCAAGAGCAAAGTCAAAGAAAACATGGTCAAATTAATTTTCAAATATGATTGATCTACCTAGATATCACATGCTATGTGGAGAATGACATGTGGTTTGAAGCCTCTTCGGAGTAGTGCCAATGTCAGTGGTGCATGGGGGTTCCCACAACCCTTCTAATGTTTGTTTTGAATATTTATTCATCCATGGATAGGGTTTGAGGAGATGTTCAATCCATCTAGAGAGCTTCATTTCATGTGTGACAACTAGGATTTGACATCGAAAAACAAATCTAGGAAGGTGAATAACCCATTAAGTTACATAGGCATATTCCGAGCAGGTCCAAGATCATATAGAAGGGCATAGACTATATGATATGGTCCTAATTTGATGGTACGATCCTGACATAGGTGTAGTTATTATTACAATTCAATCTACAAAGGTTAATCAAGTTCAGATCTCCATGTTTCATTATTGCATAATCCCAAATCTCTCCTAAAATAATAAGAAATCAACTAAGTGCTTCTATACTTCCACTTTGTGATTTCAATTAAATGATATATTAATTGGTATATGCTAATTCTTCCTATCTTATCTGAGTTGAAAATTTGGATTAGTATTTATATTGTAGCATCTTTGTTAGATTTGTAAATAAACTCTAATATATCCTAAACCTAATTAAACCCTACAATTGAGTTTAAATCTACTATATATCTCATCCAGAAGTTCATTGAAGAAGTCCCTTTGGTGGAGGGACCTAATGAGATAAGGAAGAAATGGATATGGAGGTATATTGAAATAAGAATAATTGAAACTCTAATAAAATGAGGGGTAATATCATGAAACAATAACCCTAAATGTGGTGATATGAAACCATAAGGGCAAGGAACAAAGCCTTCGGTTAATGTGGTTGATGAATAAAGCAGGTTCACTAAAATACAAGCGTCCACATTAGGGTTAATATAAATAATATTATTAATTATTTTTTTGTATTGTAATATATAATAGTAATACAATAAACATAATACTTCTAAATCGTATGAGGATAAATATTTATCAACATATACTTTTGAAAGTCGAATTCAACAAATTAGGCTTATGCTTTAAACAAATTCACCCCAAAACAAATTGTGACTATATAATCATGATCTAAATATGGAAAAATGCATTGTGTAAAGTGTTGTAATGATGGGTGCAAATTCTAGGGGTTTGCAACTAAGATGAGGATATAATTGGCCTACTGGGGACATAATATCCTAGTGATCTTGTTTAGGGATATCAATTGTCTTATATGGGTAAGGACTAAAATCTAACTTTAGGATCTAGAATATGCAAGTGTGATATGAAAACAAATCTTTTGTACCTCTAAATGGATTATATTCTATTAAAATCCCATACCTTCACCTTTGTGATTTGTAAAAATGAGTTAGCTCGATGAGTTGCACTGACCTTAGTAATCTTCTAACTACTAATCATTTCCTACATATCAATACCTTAATAGGGCCATAGGATCATGTAGTTCTCCCTCCATGTAGGTTTGTGAGAACATGTGAAAGGGATGCAAATATACATGAAATTACCTAAACCCAGTGGAATAAGATGTAACTTAATACTTCAAATTTTCCAAATAATATTAATCAACCTTAAAATTAGATATGCAAATTATCTTTGAGATATTAACTACTGAAAATATCTTGTAATGATTCCTGCTTAAATTAGATTTAGGTGACTTTCTCATATAGTGATTGGTCCTCAAATTTAGAATCTTTTAGAATGGAATCAACACAAATTCAAATTTACCAAAAGGAAAACTTAAAGAGATTTTCCTTTCGAAATTTTAAGTGGAAGTGAAGATATGAAAATATCATTGGCCCTGGATAGTATCATTGGTCGATTTTGTCCAAGATTAGAAATATTATCCTAGACATAATAGAATGGAAAATAATGAAATCTGAAACATGTAAATACCATAAAAATGCATTATAATAGAAGAATGAAGGTCAGAGAAGTGTTTAGAAACTATTGCAAAATAATTAGAGAATCAAAGAGGGGTAAATCCACATGGAAAAAAAATCACTTACTAGACATTATAAAAAGGGTTTGTGTCATTTATGGGTATCTATATAATAGGCGTATCCATGAACTTGTCCTTAGATGAACCTATCTTGCACACAATTTTAGGTGCCTAAATTTTACAAGTAGTTTGACAAAACTCTTCCCACCTTCTATACCTAGTTTCAACACATTGTCACATAGTTTGAACTTGGTAGCACAAGAACATCTTTCAAAGATTAAAAATCTAACTGTATTTTCATTTATAAATCCATGGAATCTATTTTGGCATTATCTCTTTACATAATTTAGGGTTATTAGGATTATTGTCTTACTTTTCTAACTTATATAACTAGTAATAGTATTTAGGAACTTAAACCTACATTTTAAACTATAGTTTGCATATATCATTGTAGGATAGCTAATGTAGGCATTAAAGATTAGATAAATAATCAAGTGGGAAAGGTACATTTTACAAATAAATTAAAATCCAAGGGATAGAAGAATATTCAATTGTAATGTCATATGTATAGTTTCATAGTAGGAAATTAGAAGAAGTATCAAATAGCTCAAGGGAGGGTGACCATGTAATTAAGCAAGTAAGAAATCAAGAGGCTATGTTAAGGGAAACACTATTTATTGTAGGAATATATGTCCAATAAAGTCACATTTGAGCTATCATTTGATCCCATTAATTGGATGCATGTGTAATGGATTGAGGTCAAACGAAGGTGTATATGTTTCATTCATGTCATATTCATCCTTTGGGTTAAATATCTTACAACTAGTGTATAAGGTATATAAAGGTACATTTATAGGATTATTATCGATATTTTGTTTGGGTCTCCAAAATTTCTTAATATGTCACATAAGCTCTCTAAGTATCTTGCATGTTCCATCTCAATATTTATTTATGTGATTATATCAATGTCTTATCGACATTATTGAGGATTGATGCCATATCATGTAGCCATAGTTTCCTGATATTGTGTTAAATTGCATTGGAGTAGTCATAAAACATACCCATAGTTTAATTTATTTTGGGCCAAACATGGCATTCACTTTGATGTACCCTACCAATCCCTCCAAATATGATATTTTTTCCCATCCATGCAAGGTGCATCATACTTTTTGAAATAAGTCCATATTACATGTATCAATTTTCTTAAACTCGTATTTCAGGATTCAAATTTTATATTTTCTTTCTATGAAAGATGTTATAACCATTGGTTCACTTGTTGGTTCTGATTGTTGTATCTTACAAGTGTTAGGTTGTGTTGTTTTTGGTTTTCCCTCTAAAGTAGAGTTCCTTGATTTTATAGTAGTTTTCTCAGTTGTGATCAACCTACTTTTTAAAAGTAAACATCTTTTGGTGTAATGCAACATAGTCATTTGAATCATGTTTAGTGATCTTATACTAGTTGCAAAATTGATCATCCATCTTTCTTGACAAAAAATTTGTAGGTTGATGTCAGATAAGAAGTAAAGTAATCAATTTATTATCAAGTAAGATCTTCAAGGTGTCTTGTGGCGAATGGATAATTTTTACTTTCTTTGAAAACTTCTTTGGTAAAAGGTTAGAGTCTATAGTAATTGTATCTTGAGCCATGGTGGATTTTTCCTAAGTATAAAATATCCTCTTGTGACTAGGTGTATTAGGAGGTATGTGAATCCCTCACATTAGTATCGAGGGAATGAGAGAATGAATGTGTGTCATCATAATTGATTAGCTAATGAAAAAATTGATTGAAATATGTGTAGACTCAAAATAACACTTAGTTTTCAAAGGAGGAAACAAACTCTTTCTAAGGATATATTTTTTTCTAATTTCATTAGCTAGCATATCAATTGGTGCATTCCATCTTTGAATCTAAGAATGTACCCACGAATGGGTTCATCAACATTCTGGTTGAAAGAAATTAAATATTCATGTGTGACCTTATGACCTTTATTAATGCTAAAGTTGGCTAAGAATGACTACTCAAGTTTTAGGTAAGATATCATAGAATTGTTAGGTAAGGAGTATAATCAATCAAACCCACAAACTAATAAAATTTTATGGAAGGTTTTAAGTAACAATGTGCCAATGCACTGGTAGATTTATAATGATGTTTTAAAATTCATGAGGTGTAAAAACTGATCTCCATATCCATTAAACATGTAGAAATATTTGAAAAATTTGTGGGTATAACATAAGGGGTTTGCTGGACCCTTGTTATTACTAACTGGCCAAAGATAATATCATGACATTCTTGGCATTAGATTCATTGAATAAAACGTCAATTTTATTTCATATTTCTCATATTTATGCATCATAGAGATGATTTGACTAATAAAGAATGTATAGATAGGTTAATTCAAAGGTCATATTCAATCATTGATTTCAAACATTGGTTTGTACTATGATCTATTATCGTTTGTATTTTTTTTCATTTTACTTTGCACAAGATTTAGGAAAATGAATTTGATTAGTACTATGCACCTAATGGGTATAAGGGATCTAGATTTCCTAAGAGATATAATATATAATCATCAAATAACTCAAAGTAAAGATATAAAATAACTGTGTAAAGATTAGGGTTTGACTAAAACCGTAAGATTTAGAATCAACTGCAAAAAATTCAAACCATAAGGGTTGAAATAAACCCTCGGTTGTGTATATCAAAATTTAGGGATGAAATTGTACCTAGCATATAATTAAAGCATATAATTGAAATACTAATTCAGACTAATAAATGACAATTCTAATGCAATAAGAATTAAGTTGAAGCATGTGATTTGAAAATTATCAATCAATATAATAATATTAAAACAACAATTAGCGAATATAAATGGAATGAACTCACCAAAATATGTTTATGAAAAAAGATGCTTTGATGTTGAAGAGAAGGTGTACAAAACCATTGTCATTATGCTTAGGAAAAATCAAGGGTTGATAACATGTGTAGAACAAGTTTGAAAAAGACGTGTAGATTGGGGAATGCAATTTTCTATGGTAGTGTATTAGGTGTGAATCCTTCCAAAGGCTATGAAATCATTTGGGAGTGACCATGTGAAGCTAAAAATTTGGTTGCATTTTTTCTTGGATGTATATTTTTGGTTTCTAGCACTATAATGTTGCAATAAATTTGTGATGTAGTTGAATTGTCTCTTCCTCTATCAAACTATAGCTTGGGTGGCCTTGAAGATAAGGAACCTTAAAAATGGGTTAATATTTTGATTTAGACTAGCCCCAACCATCCTAATGGCCAAATGTTTCCAACATATTACTTATCCTCATTTAGTTCTCCCACAAGCCTTTGATGAGATGAAATTAACAATATAAAAATAAATGCACTTAGGACGAATCCCTCAATTTGAATTTGACACTTGAAAACATGAATTTTCATCTTGGTCTGCTTTTTATTTATACTCTTTTCCAATCTATGATTGCTCTAAGAATATTTCACTCTCTTGCACATTGTCTCTAATGACGAGGCAATATATAGTTGAAGTTCATGATTTTTCTTCTCAATCGAACCTAGAATCAAGTTAAGGCCAACACGAACAAGCTAACCATATGAAATTATGACCATAAGTTAAGTGAAGGGCATGTTCATGATACGTGGATAGGTTTGAGACTGAACATATCTAGGGCCCACAAACACGTCCAATTGTCTTGAAACTTAGAGATGAAAGAAATGTGATATTGTGTAGGATGTAGGTCAGCGCTTGTATAGATTGAAGTGGTTTTGCTGATGTAATACTGAAGAATTGGGACAACCTAGTATATTATAGAGTGATAAGAAAAGGGGAGTATGCATGAATAATGCCAATTATGTATTTACAGACCAAATGTCGATAAATATATAAAAGTCTTTTTGTGAAGCACATTAGACCAAATTTAGGGTGCCACACAGAGGAGCTTCACATTCCAAACTTTTTATAGTATTTTTTTACTTTGCCCCAAGTCACTCACCACATTCCACAGAAAATGATGGTGAATATACAATCATTAATCTTTATACTAATATCTTTAAGTTATTTGAAATGGGGCCAGTTAAGAGACTCCATTGCATGTACAAGTAACCTAAAATACTCACACTTTGATTCTAGTTCAAATCCATTAAGGTTATAAGAGATAACGGAAGAGTTAGACATCTACAAATGGCCAGTTGACCAATAAATTACACTTTATGGGAGGCATTTGATCAAACTTGGGGAATCTCACAACGTGGTCATGTTAAATAAACTCTTTTTTCTTGGTTCGAGTGGCTTTACTTTTTATTCTTATCTTAGTGGATATAGTGTGGCAGACTATGTTTTAACCAACAAATCTTTTTGGTCATTAATCTCTCATTTTAAATTAGATTATCTCCCCCCTTACAAATCAAACACCCTTTCCATTTCAGGTCATGCTTACTAGCATTATAGATGTTATTATTTCATCTCATACTCACCATTCTTCTAACTCGTACGATTTTGACCATATTTTTGATGAATCTTAAAATGAAAATAGATATAGATCTTATTCATAACCCAATTGAAAGATATCGACAATTCAACTCTTGTATTTCATATTTTATCTCATTTTTCTTCGATTACAAATTCTTATTTGAAATATTGTTTACTTATAATCCTATTAAATTATTAGGGTTGGTATTTGAAAATATATATTTATTGCACAATGAAATTTCATATTAATATAAATTTTATTGCCACCACACGCCCCAAAAAAATACAATGACAAGGCACACAAAATTAACAATCTATGAGTCATATTGTGTTTTTAACAATACAATACAATATATTTTAGATTTTTCCTAGACAAAAACCTATTATGAATAGGTGTTGTAATAACTAATTGTCGTAAAAATTTAAAATAGGTATTAGGGAATCTACTTATTTATTTTATTAAATGTGACATATTTTTATATAAGATTTTGTTTTGAATATAAACTAGTGTTGCATGTAAATGCATTGAATAGATGTTATACTAACAATTACTCTAAGGGTATAAATTAGAGAGTGACAATGTGATTTGTCTTTAAATATGGTGTGTGTGCACATATGTGCATGCACGTGTGTGTGTGTGTGTGTGTGTGTGTGTGTGTGTGTGTGTGTGTGTGTGTGTGTGTGTGTGTGTGTGTGTGTGTGTGTGTGTGTGTGTGTGTGTGTGTGTGTGTGTGTGTGTGTGTATGTGTGTGGTTGTGTTGGAGTACGTGTGTGCGCATGCACATGTGTGCGCATGCTTATGTGTTGTGATTGAGAATTTTTTTGAATACAAAGTATTATTATGTAATAGAGAATTAATCAACTTTTTTTTGGAAAAATATTTTAAAATCAAATATGTTTTAACCCAAACAACACAGTCTGAGTAAATACTCAATACACTTAATATAACAATTGGACATGAGTTGCAAAGCACGCTGGAAGGAAGTAAATATTTGATTTGATAATTTTTATTTTTGGTAATTTTTTCCCAGTATGTTGTGATTTTTTTGTTAAACAATTTGTTCTCACTTTAATAATTATCAAATTCATACCTTTGCATAAATTGAAAAAAAGGAGAGGAAGAATAAAGATATCATTTGAAATACTACTATTAAAATTTATACAAATAACATAAATTGTTTCTAAACTTTAATTAGTATTATGTGAGAAAATAACATAAACCCTTTCTACATTAGTTTGGAAAATAATCATTGCAAATTCAAAATCTCAAAAGTTTAAGCTTGAAGATGCCCAAACAGACGGACATATTGCAAATTTCGTAATGACAAGAGATGAACAATGCCTCATGATAAAAACATCAAAGAATACCCCATAAAATTTCTCCCTTCCCAAACCATAACTCAAACCACATTACATATCATAAGCATGTCTATCAAGTAGACACTACCTTAGTCATTGGGAAACATTCCCATATGTTTGTCGCCATTATTTTCCGAAAGAGATCAAAATACGAAATAAAGAAAAGCGTTATTGAACAAATGAAATCATGGGCTTCTTCCTAAATCTAGGGACTACTTTGAAGGCTTAATGCTCTTAGATTATCTTATCCTTTGCATGAAACAAAAATTATGAGCTTCTTCTAAAGTCTAAGCATTACCTTGAAGGGCCATAACTTCATATCATCCTACATTGTTGTGTTTGAAAACATCCTTCCAATAATTCGCCTTTAATTTGTAATAGGTCAAAATTAAAGTAGCTCATCACAATATGATCCCTATAAAAATCAACCAAACCCGAACAACTCTAAATGTCAACTTTCATAGACGATATTTTGTGTTTTTAAATCCCAACTAAAATATATTGTATAAAACACATCAATAGTGGATGCAAATCCTAACAAAATGTGGATGAACAAGTGCGTTGTCAATTAAACAAAAAATTGTTGAACTAAAAGGAAATTGAAGCCTTTCATATTGTAAAAAAATATTTTACAAAATAGAGGGAATCATGACAATCTATTTATTGGCAGCATCTCGGACGAGATGCTCTGAAACATTAAACGTTACATAAAAGGGCATTGTTTAATTTCCTTTAATACCATGCACTCATGGGAGTTTGCGAGACCACATCTCTTTAAGGGATTTTGTCAAAAAGTTCATGCGTGTTGTATATGCTTCCACATTTTGCATATATTTCTACCAAGGCACTTGTGACTACAACTAACAAAAATCAACTTCCCATTACATTATGATGAATGTTCACACCTTGTTCTAAAGCTCCCATTTTGACACAAGCTATAAGGATCATGGACAATGTTGTAGGGTACAACTTTACAGTGCCAATTACACTTTTTGGAAAGTTTCCAAGGAATTTTCAACAAACCCATTTTATGCATATCCCGTAGTCATTGCATTCCAAGATATCGTATCTCTATCTCGTCGACATATTGATATTTTAATATGATCCATTGATATTTCAACATTTTCGGCTCTTCTTTATTAATGTTCAGTGGGGTTTATTATCCGCGTCTGAGTTGTCATTCTTGCTTATCTCATCCGTCTTTGGAACGTGAGTGATCAAACGGAAAGCCCGCGTCACGTTTTCCCATTTAGATCAACGAAATTTCCTTTTTCCTTCCATCTACAGAGCAGCTCTATTTTATATATAAACAGAGAGAGAGGGGGGTCATGGGTGTCATTAACAGGTTATGAGGATGGGTTTCTGGCAGAAGACGAAGCAGAAGAAGGTGAAGATCATCTTCCCTAATGGAGAATCACTCCGTTTCCACACCCCCATCACAGTGCGTGAACTAATCCTGCAATATCCCCACCACTACTGCGTCCCCTACATCCCCGGATCGAGTCTCTCCATGAACGACGAGCTACAGGGAGGGAAAACCTACCTTCTCTTACCACGGCCCAGCCCCCTCATTTCAATTATTCCCCTGACCTCGAACTCGTGACCGTCAAATGGGATGGATCTGAGCTTAAAACGTGTGAGGACATGGACGCCCTCGTTGCAGATCATTGCAGAAAATGAAAACTTTGGTCTTCTGCAGTAGCTCGACAACGAGCACAAATCCGTCAAGAAACATGACACCAAGCTCGTCAAATCCGCTTCAGTCAGACCCAAATCCACGTTAAATAAGAACTCCTGGTAATTTATTTATTTATTTTTCATTTTTCATTGAGCTCTCGATTAAGCTGTTTGGTTCCAATTGAGATTTGAGATTTGTTTGAATTAATATATTTTGTGACAGGCATAGGGAGACGGGGATGAATTTGTGTATGACGCCTATGGGATCTCCTGGTTTTTTATTCTGACCGAAGTTTCCAACATGTTCTGCATTCGATTAGCTAAGCACAAATTATCATACGACTGTGTATGTCTGATTTTATATATATATATATATATATATATATATATATATATATTTGTGGCTGATACCACTGTGCTGTAATATAATTTTTTCTTGAAAATTTGACTTTAATATGGACAGGAGTGTCGGTTTTTGTCGCAACTATTGTTGTAGTTGTTGGCTTTACTGTTCCAATTATTTAATTGGATAGTTGTTAATTTGTAAATGAAAAAAAAAATCAAATCACAAATTTTATGGAATTATCGTTTAGAAATAATTTCCAATTTCTAATTAATTATGCAAACATATATAATTACGCCGAAGGCGTTTCACTATGGGGCTGAGGCTTCCGCCCTCTGACAGCAAACATGACATCATCAGATAGGATGAAAGTCGTACGTCGTCGACATATTGATATTTTAATATGATCCAAGCACCTCTACCGTACACGTGGCAAGCGATAGTTGGAGAGTTCCCATGGCCAGTTTAACCTAATCGATAAAGATGATGTTTTGGAAATTTTGGCTTGTGCTTTGTGGCGGCCACCATTCCCAGAGGCGGCAAGGTTGGCGTGATGGCGTGATGACAGTTTAGGCCTGCACTCTCTGACACGTGAAAGAAATATTATTTTAATGTTAAATACCAACAACAATACCTGAAATCACCCCTGCCCTTCGCCTCATGAAAAATCACAGGAAAATTTGATTTCTGCATCTTAAACTAGAACGAAAGGTTGGGAACATGGAAATACTCTGTCATCCCCTTCCACATCCTTTCATTGCATGTAGTTGAACTAATGCATCACAAACATCCAGATGTGTGAAAACCAATATCATTAAGCATGAATTTTGAGCATGAATCTTGAACCTAGCTCGTAAACATGTCACTTATTAAGTACATCGGAGGAGAGGAGACGAAGAAAATTCATTTTCAATTCAATTGTCTGTGATTTTCATCTGTAGCTTGATCTAGTGTTTCAACTTCATAGCTAGCTTGTGAGAAGACTTCACAAGAATTCCATTCATATGCGGTAGAATATTAAAATTATTTAGTGTTGGAAACAATTTAAAGATGTCGAACGAAAAGATTTACAGAAAAAACTTCGTGCCCATTCGTGAATTTTTCCTCCGCCTGAGAACTTAAAAGTTAGAACAAATAATAAAGATGATCCGGTTGGTGCTGTGGACGATGGGGTAAAGAAATACGACAGGAGTTCTTTACATTTCGATGTTCAGACTTTTACGTGTATATAATATTTTGGAGTTTTAAAAAGTACGGTAAGAGTTTTAAATTTCATGTTAGTTTTATTCAAAATTGGAATTTAATTTATAAAAATTAAATAAAGATTAGGAATTTTTAATAAATTACTAGTGTTTGAATTATTTTAAGTTTTTTTTAATGAATAGTCAACAACTAAACGTTTTAATATTTAAAAAATAACATTTAAAGTTATTGATTTTGTTGAGACTTTATAATATATGTCGATGTTTATTTTTAATATATTATGTTTTTTATTGCGAAGTATTTTTATGTTGATAACCGTTTATTAAATGTGATAAGGTGGTTGTTAGTGCAAATAGGACGGTTTGAAACTATCTTTTGGGATGTGTTGATGTTCGGCAATTTCGATGTCATGGATTTCCTCAACATTTTTACTATGCATTCAATGAATATAAAGCGGTTGGTTATTTACCACATATTAGAGGAACATTGAACAATTGCAATTTTTTCCTAAATAGCATTGGTGTGACTTTAGTTGCCGACACTTTTGTGAATGGTTGAAAAACAAGGGTTCTAATTTCCTGATGTAATAGATCGAGGCCATTCATTTCCATTGTGCAAGTTAGCAATTGTAAGAAATGTTTTTACAATTTATAGTGAAGAAGTGTCGATGACAATGGCATGTGGATTGACATTTGACCCGGACAAACATATATCCGCGAGTCAAGCACTAGATCATTTCCATAATTACCATTCTTTTCTTTTTGGTAATAGGACGGTAAGAAAAGAAAGAAAATCTAGAGTAGGAGGGGTGGTTGCGATAACATGGGGGATATCGAGGTCAATCCCATGGATGTGAGGATATGCCTTCACTATCTCCCCTAGTGTTGTTCCTTTTACCCCACCCAAATCTACTACGCTCTTTAATTCTTTCAAAACCTCGTAGCAATTCACAATCTTATCAATTGTTGTCATGGTAGTGGACACCAAGAAATTATTGATGAACATCTAAGTATTTATTTTTTGTTAAATTAGTGAGACTTAGATTATTTCTATTTTTGACGATTGTTAATCTAAATGGAGCTTTGGCACATGATATGATAGTGTTCAATAAGACTTTACGTTTTCATAAAAAGATGAGCCTTAACATTTCCATTCCACGTCTCTCACGACAGTAAACTCGATAGAGATGCACCAAAATCAATTCAAAAAGAAATGGTGGGATTGGAATTACATGACAAAATGAGGTGCAAAAGTTACTGTGAATTGAAAAAAACCCTTATTATAATAACCAATAATTAACATAAAAGTTAAAAATAAAGTAAGATACTTTAGTTTAATATGACTGCTACCATAATTTGTAGCTCATGTGCAATTGCTAATTAGTTTAATATGTCTTCGTGTACGTAATTGTGTTGGCAACAACCAAAGCTGAGCTTTACTTATGCATGCTCAAGATTTATTTAAACATATATCTCTAAATGTTTCGAAACTGAGGCCCGGCCAAATTAGTACACCTCACTATGGGATGGATGTATTACTATTAATATATATTCAATTACTATAAATACAATTGATTACTC
Source organism: Taxus chinensis (assembly GCA_019776745.2). Classification (NCBI taxonomy): domain Eukaryota; kingdom Viridiplantae; phylum Streptophyta; class Pinopsida; order Cupressales; family Taxaceae; genus Taxus; species Taxus chinensis. The sequence continues at coordinate 220,755,638 of CM034157.1, forward strand.
AGACTGAAGATTCAATGGCGGAAATATATATGGTATTTTGGTCATAGAACCTGGAGCACAACATGACTCCTACACAGTTACAGGTGGCGGACTTGTTCTGAGGTAGGACAGTGGAGGTGAACATTTTAGCAGGAATAAAACCATCTTCTATGGAATACAGAAGGCCTGAGAAGAAACCCTGGATCAGAGCAGTTGTTACAAAAGTGGTCCTTTGTTTTCATGCATTCAAGAGATTGGAAGTGTGCCCATCCGTGTACTCACATTGCACGTTGTTGTAAAACTGGCTCCATATGTAGTTGAACACCCACGTATGCAAGACCATCCCTTGAGAGTTATCTAGGTATGGGAATTGCGTAGTAGTGCTAAGATACACTTTTGCAGAGGAGTAGAGAGCAGAGATGGCCTTGACGAGATCGTCGTAGTGCTTCGTCGTCACCTTGATATCAAAATCGATGCCATCAAGAATGACCTCTCCACTAATCTTGTCTTTGAATTAATAAGTGATGTCGACACATGTTAGAGATCCATACCCATAATCTACTTATCAATATAAATGAATCACTTCTTAAACAATAGCTATCTAGCATTGTTTTCCATGTGTTTACAACACATCAACAAAGCAGAAGTGATGCCAAGGGTTTTGAGAGTTTCAAAAGGGGATATAATGTGGACAAACATGAAGTTGCATCCTTAGCAGCCCAACCAAATTTTCAATCCTACATTTTTTATAACCATTGACAAAAGGTCCTACAGGATTACACTTGTTATTGTGGATTATTTGTGGTATCATAATAAAAAAAATATAGTAGGGCTTTAACTCACAATGGACAAAAAGAAAAGAATGGTAATTATGGAAATGATCTAGTGCTTGACTCCTGGATATATGTTTGTCCTGGTCAAATGTCAATCCACATGCCATTGTCATCGACACTTCTTCACTATAAATTGTAAAAACATTTCTTACAATTGCTAACTTGCACAATGGAAATGAATGGCCTCGATCTATTACATCAGGAAATTAGAACCCTTGTTTTTCAACCATTCACAAAAGTGTCGGCAACTAAAGTCACACCAATGCTATTTAGGAAAAAATTGCAATTGTTCAATGTTCCTCTAATATGTGGTAAATAACCAACCGCTTTATATTCATTGAATGCATAGTAAAAATGTTGAGGAAATCCATGACATCAAAATTGCCGAACATCAACACATCCCAAAAGATAGTTTCAAACCGTCCTATTACCATTCTTTTCTTTTTTTCCATTGTGAGTTAAAGCCCTACTATATTTTTTTTATTATGATACCACAAATAATCCACAATAACAAGTGTAATCCTGTAGGACCTTTTGTCAATGGTTATAAAAAATGTAGGATTGAAAATTTGGTTGGGTTGCTACTCTAATATGTGGTAAATAACCAACCGCTTTATATTCATTGAATGCATAGTAAAAATGTTGAGGAAATCCATGACATCGAAATTTCCGAACATCAACACATCCCAAAATATAGTTTCAAACCGTCCTATTACCATTCTTTTCTATTTGTCCATTGTGAGTTAAAGCCCTACTATATTTTTTTATTATGATACCACAAATAATCCACAATAACAAGTGTAATCCTGTAGGACCTTTTGTCAATGGTTATAACAAATGTAGGATTGAAAATTTGGTTGGGCTGCTAAGGATGCAACTTCATGTTTGTCCACATTATATCCCCTTTTGAAACTCTCAAAACCCTTGGCATCACTTCTGCTTTGTTGATGTGTTGCAAACACATGGAAAACAATGCTAGATAGCTATTGTTTAAGAAGTGATTCATTTATATTGATAAGTAGATTATGGGTATGGATCTCTAACATGTGTTGACATCACTTATTAATTCAAAGACAAGATTAGTGGAGAGGTCATTCTTGATGGCATCGATTTTGATATCAAGGTGATGACGAAGCACTATGACGATCTCGTCAAGGCCATCTCTGCTCTCTACTCCTCTGCAAAAGTGTATCTTAGCACTACTACGCAATTCCCATACCTAGATAACTCTCAAGGGATGGTCTTGCATACGTGGGTGTTCAACTACATATGGAGCCAGTTTTACAACAACGTGCAATGTGAGTACATGGATGGGCACACTTCCAATCTCTTGAATGCATGAAAACAAAGGACCACTTTTGTAACAACTGCTCTGATCCAGGGTTTTTCTCAGGCCTTTTGTATTCCATAGAAGATGGTTTTATTCTTGCTAAAATGTTCACCTCCACTGTCCTACCTCATAACAAGTCTGCCACCTGTAACTGTGCAAGAGTCATGTTGTGCTCCGGGTTCTATGACCAAAATACCATATATAGTTCCGCCATTGAATCTTCAGTCTGAGTAATCAATTGTATTTATAGTAATTGAATATATATTAATAGTAATACATCCATCCCATAGTGAGGTGTACTAATTTGGCCGGGCCTCAGTTTCGAAACATTTAGAGATATATGTTTAAATAAATCTTGAGCATGCATAAGTAAAGCTCAACTTTGGTTGTTGCCAACACAATTACGTACACGATGACATATTAAACTAATTAGCAATTGCACATGAGTTACAAATTATGGTAGCAGTCATATTAAACTAAAGTATCTTACTTTATTTTTAACTTTTATGTTAATTATTGGTTATTATAATAAGGGTTTTTTTCAATTCACAGTAACTTTTGCACCTCATTTTGTCATGTAATTCCAATCCCACCATTTCTTTTTGAATTGATTTTGGTGCATCTCTATCGAGTTTACTGTCGTGAGAGACGTGGAATGGAAATGTTAAGGCTCATCTTTTTATGAAAACGTAAAGTCTTATTGAACACTATCATATCATGTGCCAAAGCTCCATTTAGATTAACAATCGTCAAAAATAGAAATAATCTAAGTCTCACTAATTTAACAAAAAATAAATACTTAGATGTTCATCAATAATTTCTTGGTGTCCACTACCATGACAACAATTGATAAGATTGTGAATTGCTACGAGGTTTTGAAAGAATTAAAGAGCGGGTGGTAACATGTTCCAGAACATACTACGTGTAGACGTCGTATTTTTCAAGGTACTAACTCGTTGTTTTATGCACAATGTCTTTGATTTTGGAAAAAGAAAAAATATATAACACGTTAGAAAATTATTGTGATGATTTGGTGAAACATAATGTAATTGTGACTAAGGACGACGAAAGGTCCACTAAAGTACTAGTCGATTGTCACACGACGTTGGGGTAGTTGGACGGTTATGTTTCAAATTGTTTCACCTTTCCATGAAATTCACATTATTCCCCCTTTCCTTTTTTGCCACCCTCACACTTCTCCACACTTTAACCCCTTATTCTTCACCCATCTTCCCCTCCCATTGTTTCTCTACCTCTAATTTGACTCCTTTAAAAGACCCCCTTCAGTGTTTCCATCGTACATTTCACGTACGATTACTAGTTTTAATGTCAACTATCCTACGTGGACGGTGCCAGGTAAAATATGTAGCCATTAGGACATGATTAAGAGGTAACTAAACCCACTATCCACGAGTTTCCCTAAGCTCAAAGCAGCTACAAATACGCATTCAAGGAAAACATGATTTGATCCTTTTCCGACAATTTTGTTATATACTTATTTTTGTTTTATCATATATTTGAAAAATGTACCCTGCGATCTCGCAACATGGATGCAATTACAGAGCCTTGAGTTGCATCGTGATGTCGAGTATGGAGATGGAGTTGACAACATGCGTGAGTAATTTGCTTGTGTTTGTGCAAGCGAGCTTCATGTGAATTCTTTTGCATTTTCATAACCGAATGACGATGAGGGCGCTTTCTTTTGGAGAACGTGAAGGAGGTATGCGTCAAACAATATAAGATTAGTAGAGAGCAAAGCTTCAAGGATTATTTACCCATAAGAGCACTTAAGAAGGCCATTGTTATTGAAGTTGAGGGCAACAAAGTTGGCAATCTAGAACAAGAACCTCAAGATGAGTGATAGGAGCCTCCTCTTTCAAGTGAGATGGTTTGTACAACTTGACATGGATTGCATTGAAAATATCATATGAATGCTAATGAGCTGGAAGATCAAGCAGAAAACAGTGAGCTCTATTACTTGGAGAGCACTCTAATGGGATTTGACTTTGGTTGGAGAATGCCCTAAAATTTGGCTTGAAGTCTGGCCAAATTCTGTGCGAAGGAAGAAGCTTTTTCGAAAATGTTTTTGTAAAACGTAGCGAATATTATTACAATTCAATTTTAGAAATCAGAAACAAGGGACAATTTTCACAATTATTAATAAATAAATTATATATATATATATATATATATAACATGAAAAGGTGCATATTGGTCTTATAACGATTGCTTGTTCTATAAAGTTTAGATTGTGAATGGCATGCTCGATAATTTTTCAGTCTACAAGACAAAATGTCCAACAAAATTTCATTCTGTAGGGAATGATATATAGTACCAAAGCTGCTCTTTTCTCTAAAAGAAGGATTAAGACTTGTCACAAACTCTAGTTTGTTGGGCTAGTAATCAATTTCCACACTATTTCAAATAGAAGCACACTTCTACATTGTGGCACAACATTGAAGATGTTATTTTTCCCTAAATAATCAACAAAATTTCGAGGATGATGCTACAATTAGAGGGAAGTCGTGCCAACTAAGAGTGAGGTAGTCATTGTTCTCTTCGACTCTGTGTCCATCCTTGATAGATAACAACATAAGGAAAATGTTCATCTGCTTAAATGCGTTGGACCTAATGTGCAAGGGTTGAAACCTCGCATTATGCATCTCTATCCTCCACTAGATCAAAATCACATGTCTCTTCACCCTTTCATACCCCTCGCACGCAACAATGTTGCAAATATCACATGTAAGATGCTTATCTGACACGAGCTACGGGTAGCTATTAGCGAGAAGCCTACAGGCCCCCAACGAGTGGAACATTGTTAAATAATAGTGCAACACATCCGTGAAATGTTCCAGTGAATCCAAGCGACTTGCAATATTGAACACCAAATGCGTGATGAAGTGTAAGAGTTTTTCATGCAAACATTACCAAATGCTAAGCTAACAAAGCATAGGGGGATATATAGTAGACACTAAAATAGGTGGACTACTATGTGTCAAACATGTTTGAAGAGAATGCAATCCACTGCCAATCTAGGGACCAACATCACATGGTGTCGATCCAAGGACCTTCTGATAGGGCTCAAATCCAGCCCTCTTGGCCTTCCTTTACATTCATTATGTGTAGATTCTTGTGTTGGGACTAAAGAGCGTGCAAATGTGGGACGATATACATTATAAGTGGTAACATAAGTGTTATTTCATATTGAAAAATAATAGATATCTAGGTGCATCAGTGAAAACCAAAAACCGTAAAACAGGGCTTCCTGAAGCAATACATTAGAACTCTACTGTTGAGATTGTGGTATACACAATATATCTATATATGTTTATTGTATAATCACCATTTGCATACTTGTTTACCCAAAAAATCTTCCCCATTAGAAACTGTGATTTATTCTAGGTATTATATGCATCTTTGTGTACTTTATTGAATATGTGTTGAATCTTCAAAAATAATACATACCCAATTGGAATTGACACAACAGTAGCTGAAATCCAATACAAACAGGTCCATGTCCTACATGATTTGGTTGATAGAGTAGCAACAATAGAGATTGCTTTGAACAATCTCACCAAAATTCCAATCCCTTTGCCAGAAATTACTATCAACAGAAAATGGTGGCAAGACCAAATTTTCCTACAAATATGAAGCCAAAACCCCTATAGAGAGGGAGGTGAAGACAATAAAAATTGAGAAATTCAAGCTTTCAAAGAGTACCGAGTCTCAGAAATCTCATATCCAAATCATACCAATCAAGGAAGAGGATGCCAACAACATGGGTATGAGGCATCTAAAAAAATCTTTGGCTTCAGTAAAAAAAATGTGGACATTCTTCAAATTGGTAGTTTGACAAATACTTCTCTATAATTATGGGTAGATGAAACATGGAGTTGCACACTTTTGGTAGATGAAAATACTACTATAGCTGAATTGAAAACAAAGAGATGGAATCTAGGAAAGGGATAAGCATGAAAGAGATTTTACCACATACCCTTCATAAGGAAAGACATTAAATATTGAATTTAATGTTTTATTCAAATGTCATTTCTTAATTGATTGATATAAACAATTTGTAATGTGACATGACATTGTAGGCGGCGTATTACACAAATATCATTAAAACTATAGTCTAGAATAAAAATAATGGAATATTCCTAAATACAATGGTAGAAGAATATCCTCTCCGAAATTAAATGCAAAACCTTGGAAAACATATCAAATATGACACATGGCAAGTTGTAATTTTCAAGGAGGAAAAATTAAATGCAAATTTATTTGCATATTACTAACCACTAATATTAGTTTATTTGTGTATTTGTATTATAAAATTTTAATATAAATATAATTTTCAAAATGAATCTCTAAGAATATTTCATTTTTTTAATATCAAACTCAAGAATCATTAAAATATATAAAAATACTAACACAATTAATTAAAAATTGGAATTATTATATCTAATAAATATTATATATGCACAAATAATGATACAAACCATAATTTTTTTTATTAATTATTTTTTAATATAGAATGAAATAAGTTAAGCATAACATTGCATGTGTAACTAGTACATACATTTCGAATGCATCTATCTAAAATAGGTCAAAAGATATTAATTTGAAGGTTCATATGTTAAATACTTCACTTACAACATTGATTGATAACGAGATATCAATTTTAAGGTTCTTATGTTAGATACTTCACTTACCACAATGATTGAGATCTCTATACATTGTTTTGTCAATTTCATCTAATTACACAATTGTGTTGATCTCTCAAAATAACCTTTAAAAAGGGGGAGAGCCCAAACTCTACAATATGACTGACATTTATATTTTGACACTTTTAAGTGATGGTCAAATGGAAGTAAAATTTATGTTATAATTTCCACAAACCATATTGATTAGTAACTTCATTAAATTATCTACCAAGGTTTCATTGATTTTAACAAATGATATTAATTTAGTTACATGACTTTGTTCAAAATAAAATCTAAATTAAATTCTAAAAAAAAAAAACATTTAAGAGTTGAATGGGATATCAAATTTAAGAATATGCTACTACATGACCACTTAAATGGATGTCGAATTTAATGTCAATAATAAAAATAAACAAGTCATTACACTGCGAGAGACCATTAACATAGAGTAAACAAACATCTCTCCACATAATAAACAAACATTTGAAATAAAATATTAAAAATCATATATTCATGCCTCATAAAAACAGTGATTATACTAGAAGAGTATTTAACTAAATTTAAACCCGTATAATTTCCAAGGCGAATAGAGCAAACGAAGACTGTTATCAAAACTGACAAGCACAGCTAATTTGAAATTTTGGGCGTGGTCAGAAGCAGGGTTTAGATGGCTGATAAATTACTTTCAATTAGGGCAATATAAAAGAATAAAATTTATTAAATCCAATATTTTTATCAATATGACCGTTAGTGTTTCCAAAAATTCCCTCAAGTCTGATAAGATATTCTGCCATATTGCCATTCAAACATTCCCTACTTCTCCAGATACATTTATGCGTTGCTTTTAAATTGATGGGTATTTAAAATACCCAAATATTGGCATCCAAGTGATTGTAATCTAGGAAAGAAAATTATTATAAAAATCAGCGACTCTTCTTTTGAGTATGAAAAAGATTTGACAGTGTTTTAGTTTTATATCCAAACATACTTACATGGCCTGAAGAGCATCAATATTCTCAGACAGCATTAATTTATTTTTTGAAATCATGTATTTTGAACAAGGAATTACAGCAATTATAGAATATTTAAGGTATGGTCTTAAAAAAAAATGATTTTTTAAAATCTATTTAAAGGAAAAAAACATTAATCTTCATTATTAATTAGGAGCTACAACAATTTTGCTTGTTTTTGAAGTGGTGCTGAAAGTTTCCATGACTATATTCTTATAATTTCTCTCCTAGATTTTCTCTATTATATTTTTTACAATGAATTATGTAATTCATAGGGTATGGCTTTGATGATAGAGACTGTCGAATAGAATTATATAAATATAGAAATAAAATAATATAGAATATATATTTGAATGAATCAGTGGCAATAATCAAAGAATCTGCATGGACATCTTTTCTTTCTGAGGAATAAAGAAACAAAATATCCTAATTTCCCTCTCGGAACTCTAGCCCTGTAAATCCCTAACTGAAGTTCTAAGCAGTTATTATCTTTCACAACTGGAAGGTCGCCAACGCCAATCCCGCCAAAACAAGTAGAGCTGAAGGCGCAAAAATAGCCCCAGCGTCTGTACTATCTGCCACAGGAGCAGAAGAGGGAGTTTGCGAGCCTGCTGTAGGGGGGCTTGGTGGAGATGATACAGAAGATGGAGTAGAGGCAGATGGTGCAATCGATGGGCTAGTTGAACTTTGTGGGGCTTCTGCTGAAGATGATGGGGCCGGAGATATTCCTGTCACTGGGGCTGACGCTGGAGCACCTTCTGGAACTGAGGCTGGTGATGGGCCTGAAACTGCACCCTCTGCAACAGGGGCTGGAGATGGCACTGCAGCTATTGGGGCCGAACCTGCACAAAATACACCAATATTACAATACCTAGCCGCTGGATCTTTGAAAAATATATATCAATATTTAAGACCTAATGTCAATACCTCCCCAAAAACACAATTATCCTATCAGCATACTTCCTAATGCATCCCCGTCCCAACATTATCAAACTCTTCAACATTTCTCACAATACATCCCAATTCAAACATTGCTATCACAAAAATATTCTCTAAAGTGGAATTACTGGTGTTCCTTGCAAAGCTAAATTTTAAATGTTCTTTACGATACAACTCTATCTTTACACTATGATACCCATGCTCTCCAAAACCCCCAAAGCCATGCCATACCCTCCAAAACCTAATTACCAACATTCTTTACAATACATTTTATTCTTTCACTATCATACCCATACTCTCAAAAGTCTCAAAAAGCATCCCATTCCAACACAAATTACATTTCATTGTTCTATCAAAATAATATATGGCTCCTCCAAATCAACATTCGTAATATACATTCACTGTCATACTTATTACCAAATTACCAACATGTTTACCATACATCACCATCCCAACATTATCATCCCTATAATCTCCAAGAACTCCAAAAACTATCCTATACTCTCTAAAACCAACTTACCAACATTCTATACAAAATATTCACATTCTTACACACTATCATACCCATACCCTTCAAAACCCCAAAAGCCATCCCATCCCTTAAAGAAAACTACATTATATTACTCCACATAAGACTTCCTTACTCTTTGAAACCTTAAACGAAAATATTCTTTTACAATACATCCCAGTTCCCCCAATTATCATAAACACCCATATTACTTTTGCAAAGTCCCAAAAATCATCTAATACTTGACAATCCAAATTACCTTCATTCTTTACCTACATCCTTATCCCTTACACTCTCGAAATCCCTAATACATCCCATACTCTCGAAAACTACCAAAAATCATCTAATTTTTTCTTTACAATACATCATCATCCACTTTAAAACAGAATCATCAACATTCTTTACAATAAATCTCCGTCCCATACTTATTATACACATATTTTCCCAAACTTCAAAAATCATCAAACACTTCCCAAGACCAAATAACGAATTCTTTACTAGGTATACATCTTATCTCTACACTATCATACCGAAATAAAATCAGCAAATGCTTTCCAAAACCAAATTACCAGCCTTCTCTACAATACATAACCGTTCTGAAAATTATCATACTCATACTTTTTACTTAAAGCCCAGAAAAGACATTCCATCACCACACAACCTCAACTTAACTCTACCCTTGGGCCACACTGAGGGGTCACAACCGGCTTAAACGCATAAAAATAAGAAAAGAATTTACCAAAGAAATATATGATAAACTTATAATTTTTAAAATACAAATTTCAGAACTTTTTAAAAAGCATTCTCCAACTGCACTATCATGCCCATATTCCAAAGCCTATCCCTAACGCTAGCCCCAAAAAGCATACTGAAATCTTTTGATTACCTTTAGGAGATGGAGCCAGAGCCTTTGCGGAAGATGGCGCCTTTGTTGGTGAAGTTTCCGGCGTCGAAGTTGGCGAATTAGCTGGGGATTTTGATTTAGCCGGGGACATGGCCGGTGATTTTGATGGTGATATAGCTGGAGAAGACGACACTCCAAAATAAAACCCCCAAAAAAACACAAAATATGATTATCATTACGGAACAGAGCAAACTTGACTTATTGCTGAAGTAAAATAAATGCCAAAATAACCATTACTGGAAAAAAATTGTTTCCAATCTCAAGTGTTATAAAGCTCTCTACACGGAACTGTAGTGGCAGAGTATACCTGGGGCAGTGGCCGGGGAAGAAGCGCTAGGGCTGTTGGCAGCTGCAGCTATAAGACAAGAAAAAAATAAAACACCTGTTAAAAGATTTTTACTCAAACATAATTATTTCATAACCTGAAACGGCGCATGGACATTTCCAGATTGCATAAAACGCATCCTAAAATCCTATTTTCCAAACTAGGTTCGAAACCGTAATATATAAACGCTCAAAAACCTAAATTCAATTGCTAAGATCATGCCAGAATTATACTGAACGATCAGAATTATACTGAACGATCTGCGCATATTCCTTAAAAATCCTTAAAAGCCGGCTTAATGTAGTGAGATGGCCAATATCAATGTCTAAACAGAAAAAACAACAACGAAAACCCTTGCATGGCAGAAAATAGAAAAAACATTCATGATCCATATAACAAAACGCGTTCAGAGCAATATTTACCTGTGCTACACTGGCTGACAGGCGGGGTCTTGACATTGCAAGCTCCAGGAAGAGCCAAAGCCTGCGTCATATTAATAGGCAATCCCAAAGTGTTATTCGCATTAAGCAACATGCATAAACAAGACGCTTTGGCTGAAACAACCGACGACAGGCCAGTGCAGCAATCCTTATCCGGCTTAGTCTGATTTGTCGGCGTCATGACAAAGTTTAAACACGGTGAAAGCATCGCGATATAAGTAATGCAATCTGAAGAAGGCGACGGCGCAGGCGCCTGTGCGACCACGCCAGCAAACAACGCCGTTATAGACAAACAAAGCAATGCGCTCTTCTCCATTTTTTTTCGCAGAAAAATGGAATCCACAGACAGGTCACAGGATCGAATCCCTCAAGCTCAGCTCGGCACAAACAAAACAACTTTTTGCAAGGAGGTTTCGGAAGCAATGGTAAAGAAGTAGCGATGAAGAAAGGCGGTGGCTTTATAAGGAAAACAGCGGTTTTTCTCCAGCGTTAACAGCGTAGAGCTGCTTTCGGCATGGCGAGTTGCGACAGGAGGGCGGTTTTATAAGGCGGCGGCGTGAGGTTACAGGCGGAGACCAAGAACCAACAGGAACAGATACGATTTTATTAAATCTTGGCCGCGTCGTGCCACGCGGACGGTTGGGATTCATAGATGGCTGGAGTGCAATATCTTTCTTCTGGAAAACTCCGAGAAAAAACATTCTTCACTTATTTATTTTCTTTTTCACCGTGGTAATAAAAAAATTGGCAGTGGGGCGGTTCGACATTTGGTCATAGAAATAATATGAATGGTGGGGCCACGCGCTCTTGAAGTCGTTCATATATTATTTGCTTCCACCGGGTTGGGTCCCACTCCCGCTCCAGATTCAAAGTCACTGTTACTCCATAAAGATAGACTTTTATTCTTTTCTTCCATGCGGCCCGATCGAACTTCTCAAACCGCGTATTATCATTTATGGGATATTCATATTTAATGTAGTGTTAGATTTTGTAATTTAATAAAAACATTTAATAAAGTTTCTAATTAATGATTTGTTATCGTTCCGAACCGTGTATTATCATTTATGACTATTTAATGTATAATTTAATAAAAACATTTAATAAAGTTTCTAGCTATTGATTTATTACCCTGCCAAGGGTAGGTATAGTGTCTTTATTTTTTCTAATTTATTTTTTTACTCAATCAATTTAGAATTTTGTCTATGAAATGCATATTTTATATAAATTATAATTGATATTTATATGATATTTAACTGGAGGATAGACTCCTTCCCCGTATTTTTTGTGGAAATTAAGACAACAATAAATCTGAAAATTCTGGTTTAATCACCCATCTAATCTATTGTAGGCATCACTTCAAAATTTATTGCACCCATTAAGTGGACTTAGTTGAGAATTTTTGGGGCTTTATCCTTGTCTATTTGTTTTGACGTGATTCCAATGGAACATTCTCGACCCACTTCCTCCACCATTCCCTTCTCAAATTACCCACTTCTAAAGAGGGCTCGATTCTTCTTCGCCCGCAGAATTAGGGGATGGTTTTATGGAGTGGGGGCTCCATAAATATCTGAGAAGGTGCTATTGAGAAAATTTAGGAATATTTTAGCCAATTTAAGGTCTTGTGTTTTTACCATTTTCCATTGCAATTTTCCCTATAAAAATGACCAAAAATTAGTGGCCTACATTTTTTACTCCACGTGGAAACAAAACAACATAAAGACTAGGGAGAAATTACCGGCGCTCCCCACCTTTGAAGTTTAAGGAGCAACAAATGTGGAGTCCCTAATTTCTATGTAAAGATTCATTTTTTTCTTGTAGTTGGTTAAACAAATCAACATGAGACCATATATAATAGAAAAAATAGGAGGTGAGTAAGGGCATGGTCCCATGGAGGGGTTTGGGCTCCTATTTTCTTGCAGTAGAAGGTCCCGTGTTTATTTTTAAAGTTAGTTATGGGAAATAATAGAATCTAGGCCTCGAAAATAGGAGCTCCACTTTTTTAGCCCCCTAAACTTAAGAGGTGGCTGGAGAGAGGGCACTGGGAGTTTCTCCCTACAGTTTAGCGCTGATAGAATCTAATATGCATTCACGCCATTGTTTTTTGGTGATTTTAAAGAGAGAAATGATTTTATTTTCCTACAAATAACCATAAAAATCCAATGGAATCCTATAATATCTCAGCGGGTATTGTTGAAGAAATTAATAAAAAAAACATGGGACCTTAAAACTGCTAAAATGCTCCTATATTTTCTCAGTAGCACCCACTGAGATATTTATGGAGCCCCCCTTCCATGGGACCATGCTCTAAGTCCATGGTGGAACGGGGGCTCCATAAATATCTCAACGGGTGCTGCTGAGAAAATTTAGGAGCATTTTAGCACTTTTCAGGTCCCATGATTTTTTATTAGAGGGAAACTCCATACCCACCTCTCCCGCCACCTCTTAACTTTAGGGGGCTAAAAAAATGGAGCTCCTATTTTTTAGGCCTAGATTCTATTATTTCCCATAACTAACTTTAAAAATAAGCATGGGACCTTTGCTACATGGAAATAGGAGCCCAAACCCCTCCATGGGACCATGCCCTTACAATCATAATTAAAGGTTTAGTGACCGATGGTCATATGCATGTGACCAAACAACATTTGGCTTTGGAAAACAATCAGAAAATGGACAGAGGATCCACCAATCTTAGTTCACCCGATTAAAGGAAGCAATCACAACTTTGCAGAAGCAAAAGGTTTCTGTCCTCGAAACTTAGTCGCCGTACTCTTGTCCGAAGCACAAGATTATGAGCTTTTTTGTTTCAACACTTGTTCTGCTCTGCTATGAAATTCTTCAAATCATGTGCACTGTAAAATTCGTGTTTACATTTTTATGTACAATTTTTTACACCCTATGCATTTGACATTGACTACCTGTTCGAGCAGATTAGGAGAGACAAATTTGAAGAACGAAACGAAGACTTGTTTGATAAGTGTATGAAAATCCTGAAGCAAAGTCGATGCCGAATAATCAAGCAACAAATCAACGAGCTCGTCTTAATAGGGGGTTCCTCCCGAATACCAAAATCCCAAGAATTGCTCGGACAATTCTTCAACGGAATCAAGCTATGCAAAAACATAAATTCAGATGAGGCAATTGCTTATGGCGTCGTGTTGCAGGGAATCGACATGCTTAATACACAACTGTAGATATTAAAGTTTGTTTTGAAGTAGACGCCGATGGAATTGTATTAGCTTTTTCGTCCCTTGGATAAAAGTATTCCAGCAGATTTTGTTTCTCATTCTATCCTGTAATGGATTTTCTTTGCGAGCTCTTGACTTGAATAGAACTGCAGGTAGGGCGCGAACTGTTTGACAAAATGTCTCATAGTTTCCTCGTTTTTTTTCGATTGCTTTTCTGAACAACCCCTCCCCTGCTTCAAGTTTGTGCAAACATGAATGTTTTTAAAAAGTCCCCTGCCAACTATCGCTGCAATGAAACGTTTGCAGTAAAAAAATTAGGAATGGAAAACCTTCGATTTGGCTCTCTGGCTGGCTCAGTTGCTACATAGAATTAGTATAGCCCAAATTTCCTTTGCATTGAGGTTGACATTGTTAGTTTTTATCTTGCATTTATTTCAGATAAATTTTAAGATTCAACATTGAACAAAATGTGTGAGCTTTAATGGTCAGTGGAAAATATTACATCTGTTAGTCAATGGAAGTTGTTTTTGTCCGTTTGTCAGGGGAAAGTATTTATCTGTTTCCTCTATCTCATGATTGTCTGTCTTGATTGAATGGGACATCTTTATTTGGCCCAACTAAGTCACTTTATTATATTCTCATTTGATGTTGGTCTATGGAAAAACTAAATTCCATGGACTATTTGTGGTTTGCATTGATTGCTGTTGAATCGAGAATATTGCAGTTAGCTCTTGATTGGCTGGGTCATTGGATTTATTTTTCCCTATGGTTATCATTGTAGATCTGAACGAGTTGGATGGTTATTAATGAGTTGAAGCAATAATGAGGTGACATTATCAAGTTTCTAAGATGGACACAAGTAGATGATTTGAGACAAGTATTATTTGAGTTCTGATTTCTCCTATTCTCTTAGACCATGGTAGTGAGTTTATTCAAATCTGAATCCCTTTCCCCACAGATAAGCTAAATTTATTTTGCTAGGGTGTTCAAGAAAGTCATACTCAGGTGATGAGAGTTCATAGTCTCCTCAATCGCTCTCAAATCCTTCAAGGAAACTATCACAGAACAGAAGCCAAGTTTCTTGTGATGATCTGTGTGCACAAATTTTAGAAGAAGCTGATTTCCTAGTTTTTTGAACTGAAAGAGCTTCTTGCCTGAAGTGGAAGAGCTCCTTGAAAAGAAACAGTACAGTGATGCATTGCACATTTTATTGAAGTAACATGTGCCACTATGACCTGTTTGATCTCAAGCTCGAAATAATTTTGAATTAAAATCTGCTCTCAGAAAAAACCAGCACTAGAAGCTGGGATTTTAAGCATCTTAATTAAATCGTATTACAACATTGTGTAGACCAGGCCCTCTAGACAAATTGGCTGCTAAACATACTACCATTATAGATACGCTTTAGCAACAACATTCACTCCAATTCAATCTTTCATGATCAATTTTTTTGTCATGTCTGAGTAATCCTCGATTTTTCCCAGTACCCACTTTGCTCCGCATAGCGAATTTTGATTTTCATTATCGAAAGTTATTTTTGTCACTGATTATTTATTGGAGAAATCCTTCCAGGGGGGTCATCACCCATGTATGGTGGCTCCCCCCTAAAAAACATGCATGGAACATATAGATGACCATGCAAAAATACGACGTGGCAGGGAGAGGACTGTTCGGTCAGGCTGAGAATTTGTTGTGTCAGTGCTGGAGGATCAGAGCTCCCACCAAATCTTTCACCGAATCCTGTGGCATCCTCTGTATCGCCGCCTCAGTCACATTGCATTAACGTCGTTTCGGGAGGCGAGTTTACCCGCGTAAAGCGGTTCATCCAGTTTCCCATCCGGTTCGCCAACATAACACCCTCTAAGACCCATTTCATTAAATTAAAACAGTCTCATAACCACATTCCCACAAATGTTTGACTATGCTAATCATGACGGTTTAAACCAGTTTAGCGGATTAACTAGTTCAGCGGATTCAACAAATAGATTCAACGATTCAAGTTTATGTGGACGCAACAATATTAAGGATTCTAACGAGTTTAGTAAACATTTAGCATCAAGTTTACCAGTGAGCAGAGGACGAAGGCCATTCAATTGAATGGAGGGTAGCCGTCTGCATTACATTATATTCAAGCGCCTTTTCCTCCACATCAATTCACCAATACTCCGCCACACATGTAATTTCATAACAATAATTACATTGCAATGAATTAATTTTGCAAGAGAAAGAAAATCGTCATTCAATTTTAGTGGCATTATATATATTTTCTATCGAGTGGGATTATTCATCAATCTACATTTGCAAAAGAATAGAAATATAGTGAGTGTAATAGTCAACATGTTAATTGCAAATATATTGTGTATAAAATTAGAAATAAACACACTAATACAACAATAACTCACACTAATACAACAATATTAGATTATATTTATAATGTATAATTATTTATTTAATACAATTTTTGTTATTTCATAAGTCAAAATGTGTGGAAAATTTTAGTGTTTTTAAACACGGTTACAAAACACATTGTGTTTTGTATGTGTTGAAAAACACACCGTGTTTGTCAACACGTTGAACAACAAAATGGATTCGTAAATTTATTAAATAATATGTTAATGTTGTACTAAAAAATCAAATAATACGAGTATTGTGTCATTAATTTATTATTTTGGAACTCTTCATTGCAGTGAAAAGGATATTTTGAATTTACTTAGTACCAATTAAATGACTTATATCATCGTAAAATATGTGAATGGTGTCTTAATAACTTACAACCTATGTGACAAGTTTGATTGACCATTAAACACTATTACTAATTTAAAATGAACTCCTCTCTATGCCACTTTATTTTATAAGTAGTACTTCTTTAACATTTTTTATCGTGGTTATTGGTTCCTATCATGGTCATAGAGACCTTTTCCCCATATAGACAGAAAAGTCCTATTTCCATTGACTAACAACTAAATGTCTATATGACAAGATCAATTTCATAATGACTCATCAATGACAACTAAGCTTCTACAGACAAAAATCAAGTTCTCAAATTTGAATGGTAATTAATGCTTAGTGATTAACAAGTGGAAATCAGAGTGTGTTCTTCAAAAGTGAAACCTTTGAATAATTAAATTCACGCAAAGTAATGTGCCCGTAGGAAAATTTTAGTCGCTTAGCAATAAAATTTTAGAGTTGGTCAAAAAGAGTTTAGGTTGTCATCAAGTGCTTGCTTTACATGTTTCTTACCCACACTAGGGGTCTAATGTGTCCTTTGTGCCCATGGGATAATATTCGTGGAACATATTATATAACAACAATATATTCTTACATGGTTGTTCAAACATATAGTGCCAACACCTAAGTTATTACACCAAATTGATGTAAATCAAAATCATTAAAATGTTTGATAAAATTAAATTTATATAAATTCCAAGAGCTATGTAGATTATGGTAAAGGGATGAACCCTCAAATAAAGGAATGCACCTTCATGTAAAGGAAGGAAAACTGATAGGCATTTTAAGGATTAAAAATTCTTTGTTTTGGGATTAGACAAAATGTTAATTACAATAGATTGTTTGATAGAGGATAGAGTATTTAATATTATAGAATGTATAAATATGGGAAACAAAAATGTATATTCATTTGGTATAGATAAAAAAGTTAAAGGTATAAATGTCCTGTAATAAATCATAGAAGAAGTGGAAACAAAGAGTAGTTGATACATATTGAAAACATGGAAACAAATAGTTGCCACTTGATATTTGATACATATAGTGTTTAGGTTTTTCCAACGACTGTATTTTCAATTTGATTATCTTATATGTGTCATTTAATCTTCTAAGGGGCATTCTTGAACCGGCATTTTACCTATGGAAGCCTACATAAGCTAGTTAATATCCCTTCATAACTCACCTGGAGCTTTCATAAGATCTATTGTAAATATCTTTACAAAATCCTCTTGCAGTATGACTCTTACATTCTATCATAAGATGTAGTAAAATCTATGTTGAATTTGTGTATCTATCCCTAAAGCTATATTAGAGACCTTTAAAAACCCGTATTTTTGCAGACATTCAGGATGTTTGCAGCAACTTCGGAAAATAAAATATATTTGGGACATCAAAATCCAATGTTTTCACCCTCTGTTGGATGATTCCATCTAGATCAAAGATCTATGAATGGTTTTTATTTGTACATGTAAGTATGTCCCTATAACATATTCTATTGTATTTTAAAGTTTGTAATCTTTATGTGTCTCTGAATTTCCTTTCTATTCTTTGTGATAACCACATTGAAAGCCCCCTTTTTTGAGGTGAGTGAGATATACTATAGATATCTCATTTCAAAATAATTGAGGTGTATTCATGTCATATATAACATATAATAATTGTAGAACACATCCACTCAAAATGCACACCTAATAGCAATACTAGAGCACATCCACAACCTTATACAAAAAGAACAATCAAGATACGTTGGAAACTTCATGAGTATGTACCTATACACATGAACATACAATGTTCGACAATCTCTATTTTTTTCCATCTACATCTAGATATATAGTTATAACATTCATATTTGGATTAAACAAATGTTATCACCAATCATGAGCTAGGGGACCACATATCATACTAAATGCATAGTTACATTTTTTAGGGGAAAATGTTTTCCCTCAATTTTAGTGAAAAATAAAGGATTAAACCCACTGTCCACTATTTACCCTTTGTATTTTATGTATGTTATAAACTTTCTATAAATGATAATAATTAATTACATCAGTTAAGATGGAAAACAAAGCCCACTATCCATAATATTTTTTTTCGTTAAGATGGAAAACACAACGTGTTTTTCATCAAGATTGAAAAACACTGTGTTTTTCAACATGTTGAAAAACACGATGGTTTTCCACATGTTCAGGGTGGCCTATTTGAGTGCCAAGTATTAGTTTGTGTTTGTTTCCATCGATCGAGCCCTAATACACCTAATGTGACAATTGAACATGTATTAGGGATAGATTTGGAATCATTTATACCAATTGAACCCTAATACATGTTAAATTAATGTTAGGTGTTGTATTATAGTTTAGGGTGTTGTAATTGTGTTATTTAAGATGACAAGTTAGTGTTTAGGGCATCATATCAATGTTTGGTGTTTAGGGTATCGTATGATTGTTTAGGATGACACATTAATATTTAGGGCATTCTAATTGTGTTTTGTAAAGTGACCCATTAGTTTGTAAGGTCTCATTATATTCTTTAGGGTTTCATATCAGGTTTACGGTTGTTTTGTTAATGCTCAAAGTATTCGATTGTCAATTATGTTATTTAGGTTGACCCATTAGTGTTTAGGTTTTTGTGTCAACAAATGTTTAGGGTTGTATTAGTGTTTAATATGAGTGCTTATGATATCAAATTATTCTGTAAGGTGTCCTAATTATATTATTTACAGTGATCCCTTAATGTTTATAGTCTTCTAATAGTGTATAGGGTGTCATATTAGTGTTTATCATGTCTTATAATTTTTTAGGGTATAACATTAGTGTTTTTTTGTGTCTAAATTATGTTATTTAGAGTAACCCATTAGTGTCCAAGGTTTTGCATCAATTTTTGAGTGTTTAGGATGTCATATGAGGGTTTAGGGTGTCACATTAGTGTTCAAGATGTCATATGAGTTTATAAGGTATTACAATAATGATTATGGTTTTGTATGAGACCATGTGTTTCATTAGTGTTTAGGTTATCCTAATTATGAAATAGAGGATGAATCATTGTGCATAGAGTATCATGACATTATTTAGGGTATTCGTATCAGTGTTTAGGGTGTTAAATTAATGTTTAGTGTATCTAAATTATTTTATGTGGGGTGACTAATTAGTGTTCAAGGTGTCGTATAAGTGTTTAAAGTGTCCAAAATTATTTAATGTGGCTGACAATTGTTTATGGTGATAAAATTAGAATAATTTTAGCTAATACTATGTTTTATTCATCATTAGAATTAGAATAATTTTAGCTAATACTTGTAGAGATGTTATGTGTTTCATTAATGTTATAAACAATTTTTAAATTTATTGTTCATTTTCCAACCATGAAAAAAATGAATGTATTGTTATGTGGAACTACTTGCAAAAAATCTACAATACTATCTAAATGAAGCTAATGAACATTAATCTTTCCAAGAATAGTAGGAATTACAAGTATGTTTATAAGTGATATCGATGAAAGTATATACCTAAATATGAAAATGGATCAAATTTATTTTCTTGATATACATATGATGGCCTAAGAAAACACTTGTGGTAAGTATTACAAGTTTCTTGGGCACGCGTGGAGGATGGCCTAAGATAATGGTCTAGAAAATGCACAAAAGTAACCTAACAGGCCATGTTCTATGGTTAGTAAATTTAAATAAGTTACATCAGCTCAACTTGTGATGTTGGGCTCCACATGTCTTGAACTCTATTGTGTCATGTGACATGCGCAAGTGAAATACCTTAAAATTATTGTGTTTTAACTACCTGTAAAACACTAGGATTGACATTGGGAATATTGAACAATAAGGAATTTCTTTCTGAGATATCTCGAAAGTACATTAGCTCAACAATATGTGTATCAAACCAAGTTGTGAATTCTAACCCATTGATAGGCATGTAGGAATAGGATAATGCATTTTGAATGTTTTAGGGTTGCACAAGACTTACCTTTGTGTTTATGTCTCGTAATAGTTTTACACCAGTTGAAAAATCACAACCTGGTGTTTTTCAACACTCACATATAAGATCCCGTTCTCCAAAAGGTGCAACCCACGGTGCTTTTCCTCCTTGTCACAAACATTGAATCCACATAAAAAATTGTCAGGTGGAGAAGGGTTGAGTTTTTTCCAATGCGATGAAAAGTGGGGTGTGTTTTCTGCCACGTTGAAAAATGCATGGTGTTTTTCAACAATTGGAAAACCCTGACCACATTCTCCAAAAGGTTAGTGCTTTTCCTCCTTGTTGCAAACATGGAATCCACATCAACTACTTGTCAGGTGGAGAAGGGTTGAGATTTTTCCAATGCGATGAAAAGTGGGGTGTGTCATTTTTGCCACGTTGAAAAATGCATGGTGTTTTTCAGCACTTTGAAATACCTGACCATCGTTCTCCAAAAGGTGCAACCCGGTGCTCTTCCTCCTTGTTGCAAACATTGAATCCACATCAACTACTTACTGGGTGGAGAAGGGTTGAGATTTTTCCAATGCGATGAAAAGTGGAGTGTGTTTTCTGCCACGTTGAAAAACGCATGGTGTTTTTCAGCACTTTGAAAACCCGACCACGTTCTCCAAAAGGTGCAACCCGTGGTGCTTTTCCTCCTTGTTGTAAACATTGAATCCACATCAACTACTTGTCAGGTGGAGAAGGGTTGAGTTTTTCCAATGCGATGAAAAATGGAGTGTGTTTTCCGCCACGTTGAAAAATGCACGGTGTTTTTCAGCACTTTGAAAACCCCGATCACGTTCTCCAAAAGGTGCAACCCGCGGTGCTTTTCCTCCTTGTTGCAAACATTGAATCCACATCAACTACTGATCAGGTGGAGAAGGGTTGAATTTTTCCAATGCGATGAAAAAAGGAGTGTGTTTTCTGCCATGTTGAAAAATGCACGGTGTTTTTCAGCACTTTGAAAACCCGACCACGTTCTCCAAAAGGTGCAACCCGCGGTGCTCTTCCTCCTTGTTGTAAACATTGAATCCACATCAACTACTTGTCAGGTGGAGAAGGGTTGAATTTTTCCAATGCGATGAAAAATGGGGTGTGTTTTCCGCCACGTTGAAAAATGCACGGTGTTTTTCAGCACTTTGAAATACCCGATCACGTTCTCCAAAAGGTGCAACCCGCGGTGCTTTTCCTCCTTGTTGTAAACATTGAATCCACATCAACTACTTGTCAGGTGGAGAAGGGTTGAATTTTTCCAATGCGATGAAAAATGGGGTGTGTTTTCTGCCACGTTGAAAAATGCACGGTGTTTTTCAGCACTTTGAAAAACCCGATCACGTTCTCCAAAAGGTGCAACCCGCGGTGCTTTTCCTCCTTGTAAACATTGAATCCACATCAACTACTTGTCAGGTGGAGAAGGGTTGAGTTTTTTCCAATGCGATGAAAAATGGAGTGTGTTTTCCACCACGTTGAAAAATGCACGGTGTTTTTCAGCACTTTCAAAACGTAACCCGTTCTCCAAAAGTTGCAACCCGCAGTGCTTTTCCTCCTTGTTGTAAAAATTGACTCCACATCAACTACTTACCAGGTGGGGAAGGGTTGGATTTTTCCAATGCGATGAAAAATGGAGTGTGTTTTCCGCCACGTTGAAAAACACACGGTGCTTTTCAACACTTTGAAAACCCCAATCACGTTCTCCAAAAGGTGCAACCCGGTGCTTTTCCTCCTTGTTGTAAACATTGAATCCACATCAACTACTTGTCAGGTGGAGAAGGGTTGAATTTTCCAATGCGATGAAAAGTGGGGTGTGTTTTCCGCCACGTTGAAAAATGCACGGTGTTTTTCAGCACTTTGAAAAACCCGATCACGTTCTCCAAAAGGTGCAACCCGCGGTGCTTTTCCTCCTTGTTGCAAACATTGAATCCACATCAACTACTTGTCAGGTGGAGAAGGGTTGAATTTTTCCAATGTGATGAAAAATGGAAAGTTGAAAAATGGGTGTGAATTTT
Organism: Taxus chinensis; assembly: GCA_019776745.2. NCBI lineage: Eukaryota > Viridiplantae > Streptophyta > Pinopsida > Cupressales > Taxaceae > Taxus > Taxus chinensis. Next base: position 220,778,486 of record CM034157.1, read on the forward strand.
CCACCAATGTTGAAAAACAATGTGATGAAAAATGGAGGTGTTTTTCAGCCAATTTGAAAAATGCAAACACTTTGAAAAACACAATCCCGTTCTCCAAAAGGTGCAACCCGCGGTGCTTTTCCTCTCTTGTTGTAAACATTGACTCCACATCAACTACTTATCAGGTGGAGAAGGGTTGAATTTTTTCCAATGTGATGAAAAATGGAGTGTGTTTTCCGCCACGTTGAAAAATGCACGGTGTTTTTCAACACTTTGAAAAACGTGATCCCGTTCTCCAAAAGGTGCAACCCGCGGTGCTTTTCCTCCTTGTTGTAAACATTGACTCCACATCAACTACTTGTCAGGTGGAGAAGGGTTGAATTTTTCCAAATGCGATGAAAAATGGAGTGTGTTTTTGCCACGTTGAAAAATGCATGGTGTTTTTCAGCACTTTGAAAAACGCAATCCCGTTCTCCAAAAGGTGCAACCCGCGGTGCTTTTCCTCCTTGTTGTAAACATTGAATCCACATCAACTACTTATCAGGTGGAGAAGGGTTGAATTTTTCCAATGTGATGAAAAATGGAGTGTGTTTTCTGCCACGTTGAAAAACGCACGGTGTTTTTCAGCACTTTGAAAAATGTAATCCCGTTCTCCAAAAGGTGCAACCCGCGGTGCTTTTCCTCCTTGTTGTAAACATTGACTCCACATCAACTACTTACCAGGTGGAGAAGGGTTGAATTTTTCCAATGCGATGAAAAATGGGGTGTGTGTTTTCTGCCACGTTGAAAAATGCACGGTGTTTTTCAGCACTTTGAAAAATGCAATCCCGTTCTCCAAAAGGTGCAACCCACGGTGATTTTCCTTCTTGTTGTAAACATTGACTCCACATCAACTACTTATCAGGTGGAGAAGGGTTGAATTTTTCCAAATGTGATGAAAAATGGAGTGTGTTTTCTGCCATGTTGAAAAATGCATGGTGTTTTTCAGCACTTTGAAAAACCTAATCCCGTTCTCCAAAAGGTGCAACCCCGTGGTTCTTTTCCTTCTTGTTGTAAACATTGACTCCACATCAACTACTTATCAGGTGGAGAAGGGTTGAATTTTCCAATGCGATGAAAAAATGGAGTGTGTTTTCTGCCACGTTGAAAAATGCTCATGGTGTTTTTCAGCACTTTGAAAAATGTAATCCCGTTCTCCAAAAGGTGCAACCCAGCGGTGCTTTTCTTCTCCTTGTTGTAAAACATTGACTCCACATCAACTACTTGGGTCAGGTGGAAGGGTTGAATTTTTCCAAATGCGATGAAAAATGGAGTGTGTTTTCCTGCCACGTTGAAAAATGCATGGTGTTTTTTCAACACTTTGAAAAACGCAATTCGGTTCACCAAAAGGTGCAACCCGCGGTACATTTCCTCCTTGTTCAAAACATTGAATCCACATCAACTACGTATCAGGTGGAGAGGGGTTGAATTTTTCCAAATGCGATGAAAAATGGAGTGTGTTTTATGCCACGTTGAAAAAATGCACGGTGTTTTTCAGCACTTTGAAATACGTGATCCCGTTCTCCAAAAGGTGTAACCCGCGGTGCTTTTCCTTCTCCTTGCAAACATTGACTCCACATCAACTACTTACCTAGTGGAGAAGGGTTGAATTTTCCAAATGATGAAAAATGGAGTGTGTTTTCTGCCACGTTGAAAAACGCATGGTGTTTTTCAGCACTTTGAAAAATGCGATCCCGTTCTCCAAAAGGTGCAACCCACGGTGCTTTTCCTCCTTGTTGTAAACATTGACTCCACATAGACTACTTAATAGGTGAAGAAGGGTTGAATTTTTCCAAAGTGATGAAAAATGGAGTGTGTTTTCTACTGTGTTGAAAAACACATGTTGTTTTTCAACACTTTGAGAAACGCAATCTCGTTCTTCAAAAGGTGCAATGGGCGGTGCTTTTCCTTCTCCTTGTAAACATTGACTCCACATCAACCACTTATCAGGTGGAGAAGGGTTGAATTTTTATAAAATGATGAAAAATAGAGTGTGTTTTTCGACACGTTGAAAAATGCACGGTGTTTTTCAAGACTTTGAAAAATGCAATCCCGTTCTCCAAAAGGTGCAACCCCGGTGCTTTTCCTTCTTTTTAAACATTGACTCCACATCAACTACTTGTCAGGTGGAGAGGGGTTGAATTTTTTCCAAAGCGATGAAAAAAATGGAGTGTGTTTTTTGCCACGTTGAAAAATGCACGGTGTTTTTCAGCACTTTGAAAAACCCGATCCCGTTCTCCAAAAGGTGCAACCCACGGTGATTTTCCTCCTTGTTGTAAACATTGAATCCACATAAACTACTTATCAGGTGGAGAAGGGTTGAATTTTTCCAAAGTGATGAAAAATGGAGTGTGTTTTCCGCCACGTTGAAAAATGCACGGTGTTTTTCAGCACTTTGAAAAATGTGATCCGTTCTCCAAAAGGTGCAACCTGCGGTGATTTTTTCTTCTCCTTGTTAAACATTGACTCCGCATCAACTACTTATCAGGTGGAGAAGGGTTGAATTTTTCGAAAGCGATGAAAAATGGAGTGTGTTTTCCGCCACGTTGAAAAATGCACGGTGTTTTTCAGCACTTTGAAAAATGCAATCCCGTTCTCCAAAAGGTGCAACCCACGGTGCTTTTCCTTCTCCTTGTAAACATTGACTCCACATCAACTACTTTATCAGATGGAGAGGGGTTGAATTTTTCCAAAGTGATGAAAAATAGGGTGTGTTTTCCGCCACGTTGAAAAACGCATGGTGTTTTTCAGCACTTTGAAAAACGCAATCCCGTTCTCCAAAAGGTGCAACCCACGGTGCTTTTCCTTCTCCTTGTAAACATTGACTCCACATCAACTACTTATCAAGTGGAGAGGGGTTGAATTTTTCCAAAGCGATGAAAAATAGAGTGTGTTTTTCGCCACGTTGAAAAATGCATGGTGTTTTTCAGCACTTTGAAAAATGTAATCCCGTTCTCCAAAAGGTGCAACCCGTGGTGATTTTCCTTCTCCTTGTAAACATTGACTCCACATCAACTACTTATCAAGTGGAGAGGGGTTGAATTTTTCCAAAGTGATGAAAAACAGGTGTGTTTTTCGCCACGTTGAAAAACGCATGGTGTTTTTCAGCACTTTGAAAAACACAATCCCGTTCTCCAAAAGGTGCAACCCACGGTGCTTTTCCTTCTCCTTGTAAACATTGACTCCACATCAACTACTTATCAGGTGGAGAGGGGTTGAATTTTCCAAAGCGATGAAAAATGGGTGTGTTTTCGCCACGTTGAAAAACACATGGTGTTTTTCAGCACTTTGAAAAACGCAATCCCGTTCTCCAAAAGGTGCAACCCGCGGTGCTTTTCCTTCTCCTTGTAAACATTGAATCCACATAAACTACTTATCAGGTGGAGAGGGGTTGAATATTTCCAAAGCGATGAAAAACAGAGTGTGTTTTCGCCACGTTGAAAAATGCACAGTGTTTTTCAACACTTTGAAAAATGCAATGCCGTTCTCCAAAAGGTGTAACCCACGCGGTTTTAAACATTTCCTTCTCCTTGCGATGAAAAATATTTGTGTTTTCCGCCACATCAAATACTTATCAGCACTTTGAAAAATGGATATGTGTTTCCAAAAGGCAACAATGAAGTGCTTTTACTGGAATTGTAAAACTTTGAAAAATACATGTTGAGTGTTCATTCCACCACACGTGAAAAATGCAATATTATAATTGTAAACATTTCAATTTGTATAAATTGCGTATATTTAAAATCAAAATATTTAATGTGTACAAAACCAAAACCCGCGGTGATTTTTTCTAGAGTATTTAAACATTGACTCCCATATTAAGTGGATTATAATGTGGAGATGGGTTGAATATTTTCCAAACATGATGAAAAATAGGTGTTTTTGCCACGTTGAAAAATGCACGAAACATAACTTTGAAAAACCTGATCCCGTTTTAACCCGCGGTGCTTTTCCTCTTTTGTAAACATTAACTCCAATCAACTACTTATAAGGTGGATGAGGGTTAATTTTACAAACGATGAAAAAAGAGTGTGTTATTCTTGCCACGTTGAAAAATTTATAGTGTTTTTCAGCACTTTTAAAAACTCAAAGTTCATCCAAAAGGTGTAATGGGTGATTTTACCTTTTTTTTTCAATCACATCAAATACTTATTCAGGTGGAGATTTAATTTTTCAATATGAAAATTCTTTGTGACCTTTCGTGATTTTAACGGTGTTTTTCAACAGAATTAAAGCTTGCTCTTGATTTTCTCCAAAAGGTTAGATTCACACGATCTTCCAATTCTTAATTTCTAATTCCAAAAATTGAATCCACATCAACTATCTTCCTCAGGTGTAGAGGGGTCCAATAATTCTTTAATTGATGAAAAATAGATTTGTTATTGCCAGTTGAAAGTCTTTCACATCGGTGTTTTTCAGCAAGTTTGAAAATTCCGTTCTCCAAAAGGTGAACCCAGGGACGACTTCCTTCTTGTTAAACATTGAATCCACATCAAATATCTTATAGTGGAGAGGGGTTGAAACACAATTAGTACTTGCACTATGGAATTTTGCCACGTTTCAATTGCACACTTTTCAAAGGCCTTTGAAAAACCTTCTTTCTCCAAAATTAAACCTATATTTCCAACCTTAAAAAATTAACATTCAAACATCAACTAATTATTTTAATATCTTTCACCATTTCAAACATGTTAAAATTACGGAAAGTTTTTTCAAATTTGAAAAATGCAATATTTGTACAAATGAAAAACAAAGTTCTCCAAAAGGTGCAACCCGCAGTGATTTTCTTACATTATAAACATTGAATCCACATCAACTACTTGGAATCAAGTGGCATACACGGAATAAAAATTCCTAAGTAACCAAAACCATAGTGTGTTATTCGCCACAATCCAAAAATCACATGTTTTTCAGCATTTTGAAAATCGCAATCCTGTATCCAATAAGGTGTAACCCACGGTGATATATACCTTGTCCTTGTAAACATTGTATCCACATCAACTTATTCATCACATCACATAGGGATTGAATCTATCCACATGATTAAATACTAATTGTTGTGCACATCACATAAAGTATAACAGTATTTTCTCATACATCTGGTAATCATAATATCTACCACATATCTATCCATATCATGGAATTTTGCTACAAAGGAAAAATTCATTAAATATAACTAATTTTTTGCATACCACATAATCAAGTATCTATACTTTCAGAGTTTACATATATGTAAGAATTATTTAATGTAACCTATTCAAATATTTGAGCTAATTATTTGTTTACACATTCTCGATGTTCAAATATGTAGTTCAATATAGATTTTGTAGAGGGGTCCTATTTTCTAATGTATACATCATGCCTTAGTGATTGATCTCATGGGAATAGGTATTGTATATATCCATAATACTTATTAGTTGTTAAATATTGGTAATTGTAATGTTGTGAATGTTTAATGAAAGTTGAAGCTATAAAAATTATGTGATATCATACTCTGACTCTCAATTTGGCATATGGGGGCAAGTGCCTCTGCAAAGACAGGAATCGGTGCGTGCTGAAGGGGCTTGCCCCTTAGGATGCCACATCGATATGCCCAACTATCATTGCGTGATGAAGGGGCTTGCCCCTTAGGATTCCGCATCGATAGTTGGGTGGTAGACTGTGCTGAGCAGAGGTTTTTAAAGTCACCCGCCGACCTTCCACTCAGAAATGCACCCTCCCGTAATATCACAACCGTCCCTTTTGCAATGGACGGCTGTGATATTATAGGAGGGTGCATCTTGGGTGAAGGATAGCGTTGGCATTTATCGATACTTGAATTTTTCATGGTTATTGTGATTATTTTATCATATTGGATGACATATATTTGATTTGACATGTATCGTACTAACATTAATTGTATATTTTTGTTTTGTACTAGTTACTCTTTTGTGCAGTGAATATGAATACCATGAGCCTAATATCTAGCGATCATGTTAAATGTAAAACATAAACTCTCAAGTTTGATTAGTTCCTGCAAAGAAAATAGTCATTGAATTTTCTTAACAATTTATAAATTATAAGTATGAAGGGTGTTACATCAAAATCGACTAGTTGTGATATTTAAAATAATTTTTATTACGATTCTTTTATCACAATTCTTATATTCAATATTATGGGAAAGTGTGAAAATTTTGATTTATCTATATTCCTCAATTTTGGTTATTGTGATTATTTTTTCAATTGGAACGGTATATTTGATAAACATGTATACTTGTTTAATTATTGTATATTGTTTTTGTATTAGTTACTCTTTTAGAATAAATACCATAAGCCTAATATTCGCGATCATGTTTTAAATATGGAAGTTTTGTCCAAATTGAATAAGTGTTTTGTAATCATTATAGATAGCTAAATGTCGCATTCTTTGTCACATTATAGATGACCATATTGTGATATGTTGTGCACTGGAAGCAGTAGGCAGCCGTATAAATAGTTATTTTCCTTGCATTTCAATACTGTCTTTTATACACGTGGCTTTTGAATTAGACAAAAATTTGAATGCTTCCAATGTTTTAAGATGGTATTCATGTTGATGATGAATCACAAGTCAAAATTTATTTTGGTAAGTATGAAATAAGTATTTCATTAACGATACAAAACTGCATGTAATAATTTTTAGGATGGGAAGGAGGCCCAAATGGCAGAGCATGATCGATCTTCCTGTGCAAGAGATTACAGAGGAAAAGAGTTAGTTTTCATATGATGACCTAGAATGGACACCAATAGGGGATGAGCCGAGCATCGACATTTGTGCCGCCATACCGCTCGCAAGACTACATGCATTTCTAAAGGGGGAAGGTTCTAACGAAATTTTTGAGACTACCTTCGCCCGCACAAATCACAAGTCAACAAATATAGAAAATCCAAAACCGCATACAACCAAGTCATATTCTAGGTTTGGAAATTCGCTAACAAATTATTATTTTGTACGTTCTTTTCGTAAACAGTTGTATAACATTTGATGTTACCATTTTTAATGCAGCTATTGGTGTTCGTATGGTCCAAGCGACAATAGAAATAAGTTAGTAACAAGTGTCAAAGTGAGCAGGTGTATAATTAAAAGGGGTTGCCAATGTCATTTCAATGTGAAGGTTTTTTATGGGAGACCGACAGTGGCCATAATATTATACAACCAACCATTTCATTGTGATGTAAATGGTGAGTGTTGTCATGGGAAGAATGAAAATACCATTAATGATCCTCATCTAAATGTTGCCCCGTACTTATCAAATGAATGCAAAACTTATATTGAGAGTCTTTTGTTAATGGGAGTCACCGTGGACATGGTGTACGATAAATATATAGAGGATCCATCAAACGTGGGTATATCGAGCAGGAGAGATGAATACATGACAAGAAAGGACGTGGTGAATGTGTGGAAAAGAGTTCACTGTAGAAGGTCTCAAAAGCATTCGATGATGCCATGAGCGTGAACTTATGGCATGCGGAGGAAAGAGACATATTTTTCTACTATCAACGCCCAAATGGAACCACCGTTCCATTCATTATGGGGTTGCAAACACCGTGGATGTGTGAGAGAATGGTTCAACATTCACACAATTCCATAATCTCCATGGACTCGACGTTTGCTACCAACAAATATGGCGTAAGTAATTGGAATGAATTTTGAAATGATGTGTAATTTATGTATCATTAATATTATTCTTTTTCTGTTATATTAAACCCCATGTTACCATTTGATGTCATATTTCTTGCAGTACCAATTATACACATTGCTTGTTTTTGACGAGCAAGAAGTTGGGGTGCCGGTAGCATGGGCCATTTCTTTGAGGAATAAAATTGAAGATATTTACGGGTGGTTGGCGGAAGTCCAAAAATGAGGAAAACACCTTCGTGTCGATTGGCAGATCAATGCGTTCATTACGGATGATGCATCGGCTGAAATCCAAGCCATCAGGTGTGTTTTTGGTTATCGTGTAGTGTTATGCTTATGGCACGTGTGCAGGGCATGGTTGAAAAATGTGCACAAGTATTGTAGCAAAGAGACTAGGTGGAAGATTTTTGAGAGACTAGGTACCATCATGTATGGTTCAGAAATTCATCACGAGCACACATTTCGAATCATTGAAGACTTCTTTAATGAATTCAAAGAGGAAACTAAGTTCCTCGAGTACTTCAGGAATACATGGTGTGAGAGCAAAGAACGTGTTGGTGAGTGCGATCCTTTGTGTGTTTCCTTATTAATTATCATCAATTATAATTCTTGGTTTATAATGTCACTGATTTTCAATCTGTGTCGCTTGACAGCTATGTGGGCAACAAATTTTAGAAACTTCTCCCATGCAAATCAAGAAAAAAACGCATCCATCGAGTCCTACCATTGTTTTTTGAAGACTAAATACTTGTGTGATAGACAAAAGAAATGTACTCGCCGGATGGACTATTTGTTCTACACACTTGTGTACAAGGTGGAGCCATTTTACAAACACAAGAGGAAGTTACAAAAATAGCTTCTTGACCAATTTCAAAAAAGAAAGACATCTATTGACAGTGGTTGAGAGAGCAAAGAGTATTCCTGATACTGATTGCCTTGCAATTGTGCCTGATTGCAATCAATTGTGGGTTAGGAGCCAAACAACTAGAAGCTCATGGTATTTGGTAATGAAATGCGGAGCCTTGGACGTTGCGAATGTGCTTGGGCTATCAGAGGAAACACATGTAAGCACGTGTTGAAGGCGTTGGATTTTCACAAGCAATATGTGTCGATGTCATCATATCAAGCACCAGAAGTGACAGGTAATTCAATGCCATCATATGTTACCGTTGTATATTGCTAAGCATAAGTCGTAACGAAATAAGCATCGTGTTGAATTTCTTTTCATTTCACGTGCAGGAGGCAATACTTATGGGGAGACAAGCAGGGTAAATGAAGACACGTTCCGACATGGCCCCTCTTCGTCATATCCAACATCAGAAGTTGAAGGTAATTAATGTCATCGTATGTGGAAAGTAGTCATATAGATTGCCATAAGTTGTAACGAAATCATCGTGTTTTCATTTCACGTGCAGGAGGCAATACTTATGGGGAGACAAAGGGTAAATGAAGAAGGTAAGTTGAAGGTAATTTAATGTCATCGTATGTGGCAAGTAGTGATATAGATTGCTAAGCATAAGTTGTAATGAAAAAAGCATCGTGTTGAAATTGTTTTCATTTCTCGTGCAGCAATAATACCTATGCAGAGACAAGCACTGTAAAATGATGACATGTTATGGGAGGCCCCTCCTCACCACCTCGAAACTCACTGACAGTTGATGGTTAGTTGTTAATGCCTTCAATCAATTAATGGGGAGACAAGCTGGGGTAAATGAAGATGCCAATGATAATGTTCATCATATGTGGCAAGTAGTCACACATATTTATGATTAGGTGTTGAATTTCTTTTCATTGTGTATTCATTTCTACTATGATATTGAAAAACCTAGTAAATAAATAAATAATTTTCTATAATGTCTTATACATCACAGGAACTCCTAAAACAGTTGGGGCTGGTGGTTTGATGATAGAAAGTGATTCAGATTTTATGGAACACACATCCAAAGAATTCTTGAAGTCAGTCTTTGATACATGACTGAGTACAGATGAACAGAAAAAAACATTCTTTGAATGTGTTCAAAGGTTTAGGAGAGACCTAGAAGCATCAAATATGTTGGATGTTGCTTTCAAAGGAGATGTCAATGAGATTGCCACCACCCGCATGCGTCCATGGTTTAGTGCGAGTAAAAAATGCCACCGCAGTGTGAGTAAGAGGCCAGTCATTGTAGAAGATTTGAACAATCACGCTGAAGACTACGAATGCTTCCAATTTCCCAACGGAAATCGTGCAAAGAGGAGACAAACCACACAAATGGAACATACAGGTTAAAACATTGAACTATTAGTGTGAACTATTCGCAAGAAATTTTAATTGTGGAGGCGAAGACTAACATATTGATCATTTATTTTGCAGGTGGTTCAAATGCAGCTGAAACATCTCCCCGCGCCGCTTATCTTTCAACAATTTAGCATCTGCACAAGGTGTGTATTGAATGTCCTTAATATCATAACATTTATTTACTATATGTAAGGTAAAAATCCTTTGATACCTTGTCTAATATTTAATTCATTGTGTTGCAGATGCAACGGATATGCAAATGGTGTATCTTACAGAATGAGCAGGTTGAGCTTTGGAAAGTAAATGTATGGCATGTTGAGTGGGCCTAAATTATAATTGTAAACATTGCCAATTCATGTATATGAGATTGTACATTGCGTATATTTAAAATACATAAATATGGAACGTGTACAACTGACCTACTCTTTGACTATTTTTAGAGTGTTTTAAAAAAGTGCTTGGTGGTGTTAGCCAACGTAGAACACTCAAGTAATATATGGATAGTATAAAATATTTTAACAAATAGAAAGCTTGATGTAACTGATGAAAATATGTAATCAACAGTAAAAATTATCATCAAATTTAATTACTTATCAAAGTGTGGATACCTGGGTTGAATTTTTCCAATGCGATGGAAAGTGGGGTGTGTTTTCCGCCACGTTGAAAAATGCACGGTGTTTTTCAGCACTTTGAAAAATGTGACCCCGTTCTCCAAAAGGCGCAACCCGCGGTGCTCTTCCTTCTTGTTGTAAACATTGACTCCACATCAACTACTTGTCAAGTGGAGAAGGGTTGAGTTTTTCCAATGCGATGGAAAGTGGGGTGCGTTTTCCGCCACGTTGAAAAACACACGGTGTTTTTCAGCACTTTGAAAAATGTGACCACGTTCTCCAAAAGGCGCAACCCGCGGTGCTTTTCCTTCTTGTTGTAAACATTGACTCCACATCAACTACTTGTCAGGTGGAGAAGGGTTGAATTTTTCCAATGCGATGGAAAGTGGGGTGCGTTTTCTGCCACGTTGAAAAATGCACGGTGTTTTTCAGCACTTTGAAAAACGTGACCCCGTTCTCCAAAAGGTGCAACCCGCGGTGCTTTTCCTTCTTGTTGTAAACATTGAATCCACATCAACTACTTGTCAGGTGGAGAAGGGTTGAATTTTTCCAATGCGATGGAAAGTGGGGTGCGTTTTCTGCCACGTTGAAAAACACACGGTGTTTTTCAGCACTTTGAAAAACGTGACCCCGTTCTCCAAAAGGCGCAACCCGTGGTGCTCTTCCTTCTTGTTGTAAACATTGAATCCACATCAACTACTTGTCAGGTGGAGAAGGGTTGAATTTTTCCAATGCGATGGAAAGTGGGGTGTGTTTTCCGCCACGTTGAAAAATGCACGGTGTTTTTCAGCACTTTGATAAACCCGATCATGTTCTCCAAAAGGTGCAACCCGCGGTGCTTTTCCTTCTTGTTGTAAACATTGAATCCACATCAACTACTTTTCAGGTGGAGAAGGGTTGAATTTTTCCAATGCGATGGAAAATGGGGTGTGTTTTCCACCATGTTGAAAAATGCACGGTGTTTTTCAGCACTTTGAAAAACGTGACCCCATTCTCCAAAAGGTGCAATCCGTGGTGCTTTTCTTTCTTGTTGTAAATATGGAATCCACATCAACTAATTTTTAGGTGGAGAAGGGTTAAATTTTTCCAATGTGATGGAAAGTGGGGTGTTTTCCTGCCACGTTGAAAAACACACAGTGTTTTTCAGCACTTTGAAAACCCCTGACCCCATTCTCCAAAAGGTGCAACCCGTGGTGCTCTTCCTTCTTGTTGTAAACATTGAATCCACATCAACTACTTTTTAGGTGGAGAAGGGTTCAATTTTTCCAAAGTGATGGAAAATGGGGTGCGTTTTCTGCCACGTTGAAAAATGCACGGTGTTTTTCAGCACTTTGAAAAACCCGACCCCGTTCTCCAAAAGGCGCAACCCGGTGTTCTTCCTTCTCATTGTAAACATTGACTCCACATCAAGTACTTTCAGGTGGAGAAGGGTTCAATTTTTCCAATGTGATGGAAATGGGGTGCGTTTTCCACCACGTTGAAAAATGCATGGTGTTTTTCAGCACTTTGAAAAACGTGACCACGTTCTCCAAAAGGCGCAACCCGCGGTGCTTTTCCTTCTTGTTGTAAACATTGAATCCACATCAACTACTTGTCAGGTGGAGAAGGGTTGAGTTTTTTCCCAATGCGATGGAAAGTGGGTGTGTTTTCCACCACATTGAAAAATGCACGGTGTTTTTCAACACTTTGAAAAACCCGACCCCGTTCTCCAAAAGGCGCAACCCGTGGTGCTCTTCCTCCTTGTTGTAAACATTGACTCCACATCAACTACTTGTCAAGTGGAGAAGGGTTCAATTTTTCCAATGCGATGGAAAATGGGGTGCGTTTTCCGCCACGTTGAAAAATGCATGGTGTTTTTCAGCACTTTGAAAAATGTGACCCACGTTCTCCAAAAGGCGCAACCCACGGTGCTCTTCCTCCTTGTTGTAAACATTGAATCCACATCAACTACTTGTCAGGTGGAGAAGGGTTGAATTTTTCCAATGCGATGGAAAATGGGGTGCGTTTTCCACCACGTTGAAAAACACACGGTGTTTTTCAGCACTTTGAAAAACCCGACCACGTTCTCCAAAAGGTGCAACCCACGGTGATTTTCCTTCTTGTTGTAAACATTGAATCCACATCAACTACTTGTCAGGTGGAGAAGGGTTGAATTTTTCCAATGCGATGGAAAGTGGGGTGCATTTTCCACCACGTTGAAAAATGCACGGTGTTTTTCAGCACTTTGAAAAACCCGACCCGTTCTCCAAAAGGCGCAACCCATGGTGCTCTTCCTCCTTGTTGTAAACATTGAATCCACATCAACTACTTGTCAGGTGGAGAAGGGTTGAATTTTTCCAATGTGATGGAAAGTGGGGTGCATTTTCTGCCACGTTGAAAAATGCACGGTGTTTTTCAGCACTTTGAAAAACGTGATCACGTTCTCCAAAAGGTGCAACCCATGGTGCTTTTCCTTCTTGTTGTAAACATTGACTCCACATCAACTACTTGTCAGGTGGAGAAGGGTTGAATTTTTCCAATGCGATTGAAAATGGAGTGTGTTTTCCACCACGTTGAAAAATGCATGGTGTTTTTTAGCACTTTGAAAAACACCCACCACGTTCTCCAAAAGGCGCAACCCGGGGTGCTTTTCCTTCTTGTTGTAAACGGGGTGCATTTTTCATTGGTTGTAAATGCAGTTTGAAAACCCCCACCAAGTTCTCCAAAATGCAAAAAAGTGCAGTATTTTTTGAGACATTTCCACGACATCATTGATTTTTTGTTCCTGGACTTGTGCGTTTAAAAACATGGTGTTTTTCACACTTTGAAAAACACAATCACGTTCTCCAAAAGGCGCAACCCAAAATGGTGCTTTTCCTCCTTGTTGTAAACATTGACTCCACATCAATACTTATCAGGTGGAAAAAGGGTTGAATTTTTCCAATGTGATGGAAAATGGGGTGCGTTCCACCAATTGAAAAATGCATGGTGTTTTTCAGCATTTGAAAAACCGCAATACGTTCTCCAAAAAAACCCACTTAAATGTTTTTCCTCCTTGTTATCAAAACATTGACTCCACATCAACAACTTGTTCAGGTGGAATAAGGGTTGAATTTTTCCAAATGCGATGGAAAATGGGGTGCATTTTCACCACGTTGAAAAATGCACGGTGTTTTTCACTTTGAAAAACCATTCTCCAAAAGGTGCAATTTTTCAGCTCGTTCCCTTTTGAAAACTATTGAATCCACATCAACTAATTTCAGGTGGAAAGGGTTGAATCCACACACACTTTCCAAAGTTGACTTGTTCCAAAGCGATGGGGTGTGTTTTCACCACGTTGAAAAATGCACGGTGTTTTTCAGTACTTTGAAGAACCCGACCCCGTTCTTCAAAAGGAGCAACCCCGGTACTTTTCCTCCTTTTTGTAAACATTGAATCCACATCAAGTACTTGTTAGGTGGAGAAGGGTTGATTTTTTCCAATGCTGATGGAGAAAGTGGGGTGTGTTTTCCACATGTTGAAAAATGCATGGTGTTTTTCAACACTTTGAAAAATGTGACCACGTTCTCCAAAAGGTGCAACCCACGGTGCTTTTCCTCCTTGTTGTAAACATTGATCCACATCAACTACGCATGTCATGAGTTGAAAGGGAAATTTTTAACAGTAAATATTTGTAATCAGGAGAATAATAGAAATTTCTTAAATCTCATTTGTCAATTTGGATATTGTATGCCTATCTCTAGCTTTGTCAAAAATATCATAATTGAATCCACATCAATGTTTATCACTCGTGCAAGAGTGGGGTGTGTTTTCCACCACATGTTGAAAAATGCACGGTGTTTTTCAGCAGTTTGAAAAACCCGACCACGTTCTCCAAAAGGTGCAACCCATGGTGCTCTTCCTCCTTGTTGTAAACATTGAATCCACATCAACTACTTGTCAGGTGGAGAAGGGTTGAATTTTTCCAACGTGATGGAAATTTGGGGTGAAACGTTGAAAAATGCACGGTGTTTTTCAAGCACTTTGAAAAACAGTTTCATAATTTGAAAAGGTGCAACCCATGGTGCTTTCCTTCTTGTTGTAAACATTGATCCACATTGAAGTATTATCAGGTGATATGGGTTGAATTTTTCCAAATGGAAGAAATGTTATTTCGTTGAAAAATTCTGGTACCATTTCCACATCCTATATAGGTGCGGTATCGTCATTTTTTTTTCCCCTTACTAACTTGATGTGGCATGCCACTTTATTTTTCAGCTTACTATGAAATTGTAATTCCTGTTCTCCAAAAGGTGCAACCCCCGTGATTTTCCTTATTTTTGTAAACATTAATCCACATCAACTACTTATCAGGTGGAGAAGGGTTAAGTTTTTCCAAATGCGATGAAAAAGTGGGGTATTTTCACCACGTTGAAAAACACACGGTGTTTTTCAGCACTTTGAAAAATGTGATCACATGTTCTCCAAAAGGCACAACCCCCAGTGCTTTTCCTCCTTGTTGCAAAAATTGAATTCACAGCAAGTAATTGTCAGCTGGACATGGGTTGAATTTTTTCCAATGTGATGGAAAGTGGGGTGTTTTTTCCACCATGTTGAAAAACGCACGGTGTTTTTCAAGCACTTTGTTCTCCAAAAGGTGCAATCCCCATGCGATGTTATCACCTTCTGTGTTGTAAAAGTGAATCCAAATCAATTCCTTATCAGGTGAAAATGGCATTTGAAAACCCCAATCACGTTCTCCAAAAGGGAAACCCGGGGTGCTTTTCCACTTGTTGTAAACACGGTGAATCCACATCAAAATTACATGTCCAAAAGGTGGAGAAGGGTTCCAATTTTTCCAAGTGGAGAAGTGATGAAAAATGGGGTGTGTTTTCCGCCACGTTGAAAAATGCATGGTGTTTTTCAGCACTTTGAAAACCCCCGACCCGTTCTCCAAAAGGCGCAACCCATTGATGCTTTTCCTCTTATTGTAAACATTGTAAACACTGGAGAATTGAAATACTGAAAGTCAGAAAATCTATAATGTGGATGAAGGGTTCAGTTTTTAAAAAATGCGAATGGAAAATGGGGTGTAAGTTTTTGTAAACATTGATCCAGACAAATAATCAGGTGGAGAAGGGTTGAGTTTGAAAAATGTAAACGACATTGAAGTGTTTTTGAAAAATGCACATGTTTTTCAGTGGGAAAAAATGAAAAACCATGTTCTCCAAAAGGTGCAACCTGCGGTGCTCTTCCTCCTTGTTGTAAACATTGACTCCACATCAAACTACTTGTCAGGTGGAAAAGGGTTGAATTTTTTCCAATGCGATGGAAAGTGGGGTGCATTTTCTGTCACATTGAAAAATGCACAGTGTTTTTTAACAGTTTAAAAACCCTGACCATGTTCTCCAAAAGGTGTAACCCACGGTGCTTTTCCTCCTTGTTGTAAACATTGACTCCACATCAACTACTTGTCAGGTGGAGAAGGGTTGATTTTTTTCCAATGCGATGGAAATGGGGTGCATGTATTCCGCCACGTTGAAAAATGCACGGTGTTTTTCAGCACTTTGAAAAACCATTTATACATTTACACCATAACATTTACATTGAATTTATGTATAACATTGCAAATAAAGTATGAGAAGATGAGAAGTTACACTTGAACCAATGAAAACAATTTTGTAGTCTTAATGAATGGTAACACACATTTAAACTAAGATCATTCCATTGTAATGTATACGCAGTATGAAAATTACATGCTTCAATGAGAACTTGAAATTCAAATTCTCTATAATATGTACATTAACTAGAAGTAACATTCACAATACTCGCACATTTTAAATCTTATTCCAATTTAAATCTTTTTATTAGATTTTAAAACCTTCTTTTTTATTATGTTTTGATGGTATAATTATTATTTACTCTTTTAAAAACTAAAATATACGTTTAACCAACACCTGTTGATGTCAAAGGTCACATGGAAAGTGTCATTTTATTACAAAGTCATATTTTATGTCAAAGGTCACTTGGACAATCTTCGGTGTGAGCGACTGGTACTTTTTCCTCAGTTGATGCCTTGGCCTGGATGTACATCTTCTTCCATAATTCTTTGTGACCTTCATGAATTTTAACAACGGAATTAAAACTTGCTACTTGATTTTCAAACACTTTTTTGTTGGATTCACATGTTGTCTCCCAATTCTTAATTTCTAATTCCAACTCTTGAACCTCAAGCTCCAACTCCATCTTCTTCGAGGAAGCATCTAGTAATTGGTCCAATAATTCCTTATTTATCTTTGACAATTTTAAATATTGCAGTCTAAGTCTTTCACGCTCGATTTTATAAAACTTTGCCTTGTTCATTGCAAGTTTCAGTTCTATTTCCATACGAACTGACGGGGATGACTCATCTTCTTGTCCAACTTCAACATTTTCGTTTGCAGGGCTCTCTACAGTCTTTCCGAACACATTAGTACTGGGACTATAGAATTTTGCATAGTCTTTTGGTTCCGGCACTGGTGAGGCCTTGCGCTTTCCAACCTTCATTTTTCTTGTCATCTAATTAAACCTGTATTAAACAAACAATTATTATTTGTTAACATTCAAACGTAATTGTAACCATATACCGTACACGGAAGCAGAACCCAACAAAGTAACCATATACCATTTACCGTAATCCACATTCATAGTCACATTAATACATTAACCATATACACAGTGACAACATCATTATTTATACAATAAATGGAATGTCACATAACAAGAATAAAAACCATCTAATGTGCTATAAACAGAACCACAAACCATATTCAATTTAACAAGAATGTAATACTAAATCGTAAACGTCAAACACATTAAAGTAACAACCTCATCACACATATATACAATTGTCTTCTAATCACACTTGTATTACTCTTCCTTATTCATCACATCGCATACCAGATATAACAATTGAAATACATGATCTAAATACTAATTAATGTGCACATCATAACATCAACCGAAAAACAACCATATTAGTGTAAAATCACATACATCTAATAATCATAATTTAACCACATACGTCTATCCATATCATCTATTATGCTACAAAGGCAAAATTCATCAAATATAACTAATTTTTTGCATACCACATAATCAATATCTATACATATATGTCTAATATATAAGTAAAATTTGTCAAATATGTAAGTGAAATATAAAAGTTCTATGACTGGTATATTCATTTGTTATCATTGTCTTGGGTGGGAGTGCCTGGTGTTTTTTCCTCAATTGCCGCCTTGGCCTGCATGTACATCTTCTTCCATACTTCCTTCTGATCTTCGTGTGTTTTAAGAATGGTATTAAAGTTTGCTACATGATTTGCGAACACTTTTTTGTCCACTTCACGCATTGTCTCCCAATTCTTAATTTCCAGTTCTAACTCCTGAACCTCGACCTCCAACTCCATCTGCCTTGAGGCAATTTCTCCTATTTCATCCAATATTTCCTTGTTTTTTTTTCGTAAAATATAAATTTTCCAATGCAAAGCTTTCACACTGGTTTTGATATATCTTTGTCTTCTTTGTTACAAGTTTCATTTCTAAATCCATACGAACTGACGGGGAAGGCTCGTCTTCTTGTGTAGCACCGACATCTTTGTTTGTAGAGCTCTTTGCATTCTTTTTGAATGGATAAGTGTCACTATCGAATGATTCATAATCATTTGGTTCTTGCACTGGCGAAGCCTTGTGCTTTCCAGTCTTCTTTAGTCTTGCCATCTAAATAAACCTGTATTATAACAATCGATTATTATTTGTTACCATTCAAACATAATTAGAAAGGAAATAATGCACTTAACTTATACGTAACAAAATATTATCATGGATGAAATATATATGAAAGTTTCATAACCACATCAAACCCAAGTATGCATACATGGATGTAGAATGCAACTATGTAATGATAAACCACAAGCCGTAATCCATAATACACAAAATTTGAAAACAAAATTGTGAATTATCTGCGATTAATTACTGAACACGTCAAACCCAAGCAGGCATACAAGGAATAAGAACTCAACTATGTAACCACATACCAAAAACCGTAATCCACAATCCATAGTCACATTAATACATTAACCAGATACACAGTGACAACATCATCATTTATACAGTAAATGGAATGTCACATAACAAGAATAAAAACCATCTAATGCATTATAAACAGATCGTAAATGGATAACTCTATGTAACCCATAACCACAAACCATATTCAATATATCAATAATGCAGTACTAAGTCGTAAACCTCAAACACATTAAAGTAACATCATCATCATATACACATATATACTAATCCGACTCCTCACAATCAATGTTATACATAAAGGTTTTCATCTCCTTCGTTGCCTAGTGTTAGCGACAGACAATACTCCATCATAAAATCTAATACGTTTCTTCTCATTTCTATGAACAGAATTTGGCGTGATGCCAAGAATGGGTGGGGCATCTGATGTCTTTATCTGAGTATGGCGCATTGTCTCAACCTGTACCGCATCATCCTGAAAGCCAACCATATAGTAAATAAGTGAACATAGATGAATCTCTCAGTTAAACACATAATTAAATTAAATCATTCATTACAACTACTTGCCTCTTCAGGAGTGTCAAGTCTGATATCACTGAGATCCCAAATAGCAAACCCTTTGACACACTCTGCCAAAGTGTTTGCAAATGTATTAGGGTAGGGAAATGGAGCAGTGGGAACAATGGCCTCAGAAATAATCACTTTGACAGTAAATTTGGGGAGTGTGATGCCATGACACTTCGTGTGCGGGCTACTATCACAAACCACTCCTCTCGCGACAACCATATCATCTGACATTAACCTGACTTTGGCCCCATCAGGAAAATCCTATAATAATGACAATCTCAATTGCATTAATAACTTTTTCTTAATTTCACCAAAAAAGAATACAAAAAATCAAATGAGAACATTCAATAACTTACCAGTCTAGTTCCACCCTCTCTCGTACTGCCAGCAACGGTGTTTGTGTCCCTCTCCTCGTGCCTCCCCTCATCACCCTCTCTCTCCTCGACTGGAAAAGAAGTTTCAACTCCAGGATTTTTCATCTCCACCTCTCTTACCTCACGTGAAGCTATCTCTCCAATAAGATCGAGGTGTCTTATTGCAAATGTCCACCTATAACAATCGAGCCATCAAGACAATTAAAGTATCAACAACATAAGGCAACATACATTTTTCAAGTGCGTGTTAAGTGGTTTTTACCTCTCTCTGTTTCACACTACGAATCGAGTGTCTCTGTCGGCGTAAGAGTTGACACAAGGGAATGTCATAATCCTACGCATGCCTACAGTTAGTATATACAAAAATACACAAAAACTACATTGTATCTTTACTTACGAAAGACCAATAATTACTTACGTTATCATTCGTAGGGGGGTCAACATTTTTGCTACTTGTTCCACCCTCTTCTCTAGCTTCCTGTTCATGACAGAATATCAAGTTTTTGATTTCCAACCAAACATTATATATAAAATACTATACTAATCTTAAATTTACCTCTGTTCTGATATTTGAGTTTTTATTTCCTCTCACTCTCAACCAATGCTCCTCTCTCACCTTTCACATCTTCGTTGAATCGTAGGCATGCATTGCATCATCCACCTCCCTCTTTCCTTCTTGGCTCAACTCCTCAAATTGATATTTGCATTCTTTTTTGCAAACTCGATCAATAACCCTCCTCCGCTGCAAGTAGAATCGTTGCCTCAGGACGTAGTTCACATCTGCCTCCCTCTTTTGCACGTATGCCCTGCTTCTATCTTGAGAGATAGGTGATCATTTCCCTGTATGCTTACGGCCATGCTTACGAGGTTCCACAGAGGGAAGATTGTGTTCTACTTGGCGATGTCTATTTAGTCTATGCAACTCAGAAAACCTAACATCCCCACTATCAACACATGATCCATGCTGACAGACATAACGAATACGACCATTAACATATTCAGTTTTATATTCTATGGGTGGCTCATGGATATCTGAGTGAATGGGCTTTGAAGGACCATCTGATGTATCACCATCAACTATTGGAGGATCATCTCCCTTTGCTTCCTCTGTGATGCTTGCAAAACGCGTACGTGCCATGTGATGTGAAGGTACTTGTATCTACGGAGTCCAAGTGCATAACTATTAGCCCAACATAAAATATTAAGTATTTTGCAAAAGAAGTAATGTTCACATATTCAAATATTATCATCATGGAATGTGAAGAAACCTGTATGAAAAGACAACAATTTCATAATTGTTATCCCAACAAATGACATAATTGTTACTATGACAAACAATTAATGTTCACAAAGTTATATATTACCGTCTCATTATTTATGTCTTCCCCGAAAACATAAGAATGGATTGTGAACATGGATCGGCCCATGTCGCCGAGCTTCCGCATGTTTTGTTCATGTGCGTTGTCATAACCATCGTTGAAGCGACACATTGTAAAACAAGTTAAACTGAAACAAATGGTGCACAAACTTATTTATTCGTATTTTGCATTCATATTGAGAAAATCGTGCACAATAAACGATTTGTGATGAAATTAGCCTGCACACATTTTTTTTTCAAAACTGGATACTTGACTCTAGATGTTTCCGAAGTAAACATGAAATGTGAATTGCAAGTGTGTTAAAAGAGAAGATAGGATAAAGCATGATGTATCCAAAATGCCCGGTTTATCAACCAACACTATATGATGTATCATCATATTATCCACAAAATATATAATATATACGCTAGAGACAATTCACATAATATTAGTTATTCACAATCTAATAAATAATGTATGTCTACCATTACGCAAAAAGGAAATACAATGTGTACATATATCATATTGAAATGTCTTCCATGGCAAGTGCTAGCAAAGCTACCACTTCTTGGTTTATAGTGTCCCTAGACACTTGACATACATCTAACCTACCTCTGTTAACTTTTACATGCACGTATGAACATTTCACAAAGTGAGATACACTCTCTAGCACTTGAACTCGAAGAATTGAAAGATTTACATTGTTACATTGGTATACACCAGTCATTTGTTTCACAACAAGCATATCGTGAGAAAACACACAAATGTTCTGAACATCATGGCGTATCGCTTCCTCAAGACCCAATATCAATGCCCTATACTCAGCCTGGTGGAAGGTCATAGTGGCATTTCTGACAATTGTACCTCTTTCTACTATCTTGCTTCCATCAGGGTCGTATAATATGAACGATGAACATGCAATATTTTCGGAGGTATTCGACACTCCATGAATTTCCAATCTCCAAATGGCAACCATGTTTACCTTTACAATGGACAAAAATATATCGTAAGAAAACATTAAAAAAAATAGAATGAACACTTCTAATTTGACTTTTTCAATACAAACATCTGTAATTTAACATATGACAAGGCCCTAAAACATTTTCTCCTGAGTTCGTTCATTAATAACGATTTCTTATTGGAGAGTCAATGGAGTTAGTACTTTGTCTAGAGACATACACTCTAAATGAGTTAACGTCATGTGTTCGTGAGCGACTTCTTTTTGGGAAACATTGTATTAAAACATTGTATTCCTTACAATACTAAAACTTCATATTTCGTATGTTAGACTAAAGTGCAAATATATTTTGGAATATATTGGAATCGTAATCACGGGTTTGGTTCCATTCCACTCATTTTCTGAATAGATAACTTTATGTTGCTAACATATAATTAATACAAACACAATTTACATTTTTTTTAAAAATATGTTTTCCGATAATTATGAGTTTATAAATGTAATGGGTAAATATTAAATTTGAATAAATCACTTAATAAATTGATTAGTCTATTATGAATAGATAGATTTCAATCTATTTGCAATATCAATATCTATAAACATTTGATTAGTTATAGTATTGCGAATGACATTCCAATAATTGTTATAGCCTATAGTATTGCGAACGACATTCTAATAATTGTTATAGTTTATTCACTAAATAACCATTGTAATGTATATCTAGTATTAAAATTACATGCTTCAATGAGTACTCGAGTTCTCTAGAATTAACTCCTTTTCAAACAATATTGGTTTTCTATATTATGTATATTAAGTAGGCTACAGGTGCATCTCTATATGAGTTGAACTCATATTAACAACACTCTTTACACATAAATAAATGATTGGAAATGATAATTGCACCAATACAATCCTAAATTGGACAAATGATGATAATCCCATACTTAGTGAATTAGAAAATCGTTACCATTACACATTTCCTACCAAAATATAATTTTAACATAAATGAATTTTAATAATCTAAACTTGCTATAAAATATCTAAACATTAGTAATTTTAAAACTATAATCCATAGAAACACATATTAATACTAAGGAAAACATATTTAATCCAATGCAAAACATACATATTTAAGCTCGTGTGAATCAAGAATATATTCGAACAACAAAATGAAATATATTTATGTTGGTGTGAATCAACATCCGACAAAAATTAAATATTTATATAGGTTTTTTTCAAACACGTCATAAGTTTTTTAGAACAAAACATAAAAAATAGTAACTATTTTTTTTTGTTTTTAGCAGCAAACTTGGAGCTGCTTCCATGTGCAATCTTTTTTGCACAATTTTTTGGATCTATCGCCGGTTTTATGACCGGAACTCCCATCTTTCTCAGCTTATGTGGAGGCTCATACTTCTGGGCATCCTCCATCGTGTCATAAGCTAGACCATATCCTCGCGAATGCGGCCCTATAGTGCGGAACTTAGACAAATAAATAACAGAAGTTTTGGTAAATTGAGTCGGGCCTTAACCATGGCTGCAATTTCCAGTTTGGGCGGCTTATTCTGTTGATGATGGTCTATATAGACCAAAAATGTGGACCTCCTAAAGCATTCCTCCCTTTGGAATTTGGGAGTTGTTCAACGTTATCCCTATGGGATTAGGAGGAATTGAGCTTCGTGTATTCATTTTCACCATGCAAAATACAAACTGAATACAACAACACACATGCAAACAAAAATATACAATTAATGTTAGTATGATACATGTCAAATCAAATATACGTCATCCAATATGATAAAATAATCACAACATCAGAAAGCTAATATCCATGACAAATTCAAGTATCGAAAAATGCCAACGGCTATCCTTCACTCAAGATGCACCCTCCCATAATATCACAACCGTCCATTGCAAAAGGGACGGTTGTGATATTACGGGAGGGTGCATTTCTGAGTGGAGGGTCGGCAGGTGACTTTAAAAACCTCTGCTCAGCACAGTATACCACCCAACTATCGATGTGGAATCCTAAGGGGCAAGCCCCTTCATCACGCAATGATAGTTGGGTGTATCGATGTGGCATCCTAAGGGGCAAGCCCCTTCAGCATGCACTGATTCCTGTCTTTGCAGAGGCACTTGCCCCCATATGCCAAATTGAGAGTTAGAGTATGATATCACATAATTTTTATATCTTCAACTTTCATTAAACATTCACAACATTACAATTACCAATATTTAACAACTAATAAATATATATATATATACAAATGATCTCCACATTCACAATATTTACAACTATAATGCATCCAAGAAATCAAACTTTTCCTAATGTATTTAATTTAACACAGCTAAGAGCAATGAAATTACAACTAACAGCTCGAAGATCGCATGCATATTTAACCAATACCAACATAATATCAACATAATTAACTAGTCTCATACCAGTGATTAATAAACACAAATTGTAGAAATTACCGAATCCTCTATCATTTATTAACAAACACGTGAATACAATAATACCATAATAATAAACTAGTTCACACTATTATTTAGTGTCTATATACTAAACAAAATATTTGACCACGTCATTCGTTTTGAAAAGATGCTTCCAAACAATTGTTCGATATATTTGTACTTAAGATAAAGTTTCATGTTATATTTGTCCTTGTGTATATCAAGCACATAGATTTGTTCCTATTTACAAAGTATTAGGTAATAGTTATGACATCAAATTCCACCTTTTCTTACAGTTTCAAATATATTAATTAATAATAATAATGAAAACTATAATTATTTTCTAAAGTTTAAGGTTTAGGGTCTAGGGCTTAGGGTTTAGGGCTTAGGCCTCGACGTTCAGGGTTTAGGGTATAAGGTTTAGGGATTAAGGTTCAAGGATTATGGTTTAGGGTTTAGGACTTAGGGTTCAAGCTTTAGGGTTTATGACTTAAGGGTTTAGAATTTAGGTTTTATCCTAAATAACATAATTAGGAAAAATTAACACTAATATGACACTGTAAATAATCAAATGATATCTTATAAACTAATATGATACCCTAAACACTGAAATATTGATATGACATAAAACACTAATGTGTCACCACCAATAATACATTTGGGACACACTATTCACTAATGCGACATCCTAAACATTGATATGACACCCTTAACACTATTACGAGACCCTAAACAATTTATAGAGTCATGTAGAAACCCTAAAAATTTAAAATTCATACCTATTCCTAGTCATGCCTATCATGTGCACAATGTTCCAAATCAGATCTAGAATACATTTAAAACCATCATCCTCCCACATTCTAGTAGAATTCAATATAAGCCCCATACTCCATTTTTTACTATCATTTGAATGAGAAAAGGGGTTTGATCACTCAAGTTCTTCTACTCTCCACTGTTGACACAAGTTACTCTCATCTACATTAACTTGCCAATGAAGACAATACCTAGAGGAGCAAATTTTCTTTTTATACTAAGAGATACAAAAATTTCAAAACTTGCTTTTATTATTGAAAAAAGACAAAACATACTAATCATAAATTAAGAAAAGTTAACCATGGATCTACTTGGATGGCAAGTGGGTTTGGCTTGGCTATGAAAACAAGAATAGGAAAAGAAAGAAATTGTAGTATGAAAACAATTGAACAATAGAGACTATTTGAAGGTATAAAAAAATGCAGACTATAAATTCAACAAATTAGCCATTTAAAAAAGTGACATTTAAAAACAAGTTGCATTCCTATTTAAATCAAGACCATGATTTTATAATTTTACACTAATAATATTTATGTGGTGGATTAAAAACAGGTTGGCACGAGCTTAGATGCACTCTTAAGGATCATTGCAAAAAATCAATATCAAGCTATCCTCACATCTTATGCATATCCAACAAATAGAGATCACATTTTGTCGAGAAAATCATGTGCCGTGTGTATGCTTCCATACATTTCAAATATTGCACTATAACATATATTTAAATAATTCAAAATTAAATAAATACATATTTGAATTAAAAAATCTAGGGCTTTTAGTGGCACACATTGTCTTGCATCCACATCTATAACATATTATTTAGAGATATGAGTATGTAGCAATCAGTGTTCCCATAACTATATATCATATAAGCACGAATTTATAATTGATATTTATTACTACACAACAATAATTAACAATAATTAAATAGGTTGACAATATCCTATAAAAATTGAAAAATGAGAGTCATAAAGAAATGAAAACACTATCATTAAACTAAATATCCATTATAATGATATTTGGTGTTTTTTTTGTCTCAGAATAGCCCAATATTTTGATGAGAGTTAGGGTGCAAAGATTTAAAATTGATCAAATATCCATGAGCACATGCTTGATTTTGTGTTTAGTGATGTGAACCTTAAATACAAGGGAAATATGTTGGATGGACCAATTGGTGGTAGTTTTTTTTTTTAAAGTGAGTTATTGGTTGGATGAGAGATGTCCCACAAGAGTTTGGAATTGATCAGGATCAATATCCATTGGAGCAATAGACTCTTGAGAGATTTACAGATGATATCCTTATGGATAGAGGAGGTCTTGAGCAGATCTATAATGGATATTTGAATAGGGGTCTTCTCAAGCTTCTTGATAAGATCATATTGGCCCTCGGGCATGGGTGAAGAAGCCGTTTAGAAAGTGATCTTGATATTGTCACTCCATGTGCCGACATTGCATTAATGTGATTGAGGTTTTGTTGAGATGGTAGGTTCAATTTGGGGATTATGGCTCTCATACTTAATTTTATCTTGATAGTCTTGATATAGTGATCAATGCAACCAAAAATTGAGTCATAGTCATAGGGGATCCTATTATAGTTTATATGGTTAGTATAGGATGCTTGACCATGGCCTTGTTATTTAGAATTTTGCTTCTGACTGTGCTTTGGGAATGGGCCTGGATAGATCCATAACTATTGATTTTTATAAGTGGACGCATCCAATTCATTTTCTATTTCTACCTTTCAATTCGGTACCATACATAGTTTTTAAATTGCATACATTGGTTTGTGTTATGACCCTGTTTTCTATGAAATTGACACCCTGTTCCTCACAATCATATGATGGTTTAGGAATATTCTACACAGAAATATTTTATAGTCTGTATTTACTCATACTAAACACATCTTCGTATAAATTCACAATAAAATAGGCATTATCCCAGACTAGGCATATATTAGTGAATTTATACTAAACACATATTCGTGAATTTATTCTAAATAGGGAACAATGTTTATATTAGTGAATATATACTTAGACTAGGCATATTCGTGAGGAAGAGTATTAAAAATTTGGTATAAAATAGATATGGATAAAATAGAGTATTTAGACTGGTATAAAATATAGTATATGGGTCTAGATAGATTGATAATATGGTATTTTATAGTCTATATTTACCACTAGCAAAAAATGTTTTTGGAAAACCATGGAAGTAAAACAAAGGCACAATATGAAATTAATACACAAAATAATTCCATTATGAAATGGTATGAAACCATGAATCTATGAAATAGTATGGTTACTGGTAGCCATGGATAGGGGATTTTAAACTTATGGGGAGAGAAATGATGTCCTCTGCAACTAAATCCTCTGGCTCAATCATAGTGTAAGAATGGCTCCATCCACTGACAATGATGGATACCCTTCTTGCTTCTTCCTTAGAAACACAAATGTAGAGATAACTATCAAGCTGTTGGGTGAATATGGTGGTCTTCTTCTTCTTCTTTCCCTAGCATAGGTAATCTGGTTTCGGGCTTCCCTCTCCTTGTGAATTGATGCAGGATTGGAAATGATTCAAAATACATGGTATGATGCATTGGCACAGAGGGGGAGGGGGTACAAACATCAATAATTCAAAATCAAACAGTTGGAAAACGACGTCCCCATCACTTCTGCCACGTTGTTTTTTAGAATGCATTCCCCTATTGTGTAGTCGCCACCACGGTTTGCGGCATGACGTCAGGATTCTGGGGACCAACATTTGGAATGGTCCATAGGAACCATGGAAGAGGGGGAACCATACATAGGTGCGAATTGAGTGGAGCTATAAGACAAAATACAGCCTATTCATCCTAATATACATGGCCTACATCACAAATATTTGCTTAAATTCAGTTTTCACTAGAATCTTGATGACATATTTGTAGATATCCCTTTTAGCATTTCAAATGTTTGCTAAATAGATCCGCTGTTCATAATACTTACTGGTCTAAATGCAAGAACATATATCAGCTCATGTCTCTTGGTGGATGACTTTTTTAAAATCTAAGGGACATCATTTATCTGGGGAACAATTAGTTTATCCCAGTGAAGAATCTACATGGCATCGGTTAGGGAAGAAATTTCATCATCAATATACATTTATTTCCCCATAACGGGAGTATTTGTTATTCGATAGAATTGATGATATACTACACCCATGTGTATCACCTAGGTAGGTTGTATGGATTCTAAAAAAAGCATCCATTTCATTGAATGGTTGCATGATTCATAAAATTTTAGTACTACGGGGCATCTAGGATACTATGGTGATATAGGTTTCCTAACTCTTTGACCACTATAATTGCAAATATATATATAAACTCTTATGCATATTTGATACAATGAATCCTAACCCCAGTAAAAATATCACTTTGGCTTGTAGAATCTCCCTATATAATTTCTTCATGCCACCCCTATGAAAACATTATCACAGGTTGTCTAGGAAGCTCATGTACAAGTACACAGTGCTTGTGGCCATGTTCATATGTTCTAGCATCATTGTACAACTCTCCTCCAATGAAATTAATATGAGAGGTGGCCTTGCAAAGAATTAGGCAATATTTGTTATATACCACTGAGCCATCCTTCAGGCTCAAAATCCTTAAGGACATAAGACTAAGTTGCCACAATTTACTTCCATCTCTTCTCAATAACCCCACGTAGCTTTTCAAAAATATTGGTCATCTTAAATAACCTGTTCTTGCATTGGGACATACTATATTCTCATGTATGTTCATGTTGAGATCCAATGTGCTCTATGGTCCTATGATAGAACTTGCCAAATGCTTTCAATTTTTTTATACATTACCTTAAATTGGAATTACCTCAAAAGAGCACTTGACTCTAATTTCCACAAAAATGTGAAAATGTAGTATGGTATTTGTTAATAGCAAGCAAACATATGCAACTCTTCATGGTTTACTAAAGACACAAAACTTGTAAACTTAGACATCAATGTGACACTTCTACTACAACACGATTACTTTGATAGGACATAAACAACTCTACGTGGCCTCTGTTATACTTTCAGTGTTATAATGATGTTATGTATTGGATAAATTTGGGATTAACAAAATAAATGGTTACGATCAATGATTTCCTTTTCTTGAATACTGTAATAATGAATCCCAGTATCATTCCCAATGTGATTTATATGTATGTGTTAATGGTTTCTTCTAGCCAAGAAGTTATGTAAATTGCATATTTCTACAAGTAAAAAAATGGTCCGCGTTCCCTTTTATCAAAATATCCCTTTTTCATAATGCTTACCTCATTGAAATACATCCTAATTTCATTTAGTAATGTATTAGTAGTTACATCTAAGTGGTTTAATGTCATGCACTTGGGTACATTTCTAGGTCATAAACACATACTAGCATTCTAAGCAAGAAAACTAGTAATTGACGACTGTCTTTAGCCTTTTGTCTTTGTCTTTCATTGTTTTCTATTTGGTCTTGACACACCCTACAACCCAATCGGTATTTTAACTTTTTTTTACTTATTTATCTTTTATGGCTCCAAACACTAGTGCCCAGCCAGGACAGGAGCGCCCAGGTGCCCCTGTCCCCTCTGGGTGCCCCTGACCCTTTTTTACCTTACTCACTTTTTTTGGGTCTCTTTTATCTTTTGGGCATCTTTTTCACTTATGGGTTGGCCTTCCAGTTGTCAATTATGAAATTCAAACAAGGGAATCATATAAATACATAGTTATGTGTTCAAAATCAAGGACCAAACACTAAGCATTACTATCATCACCTAAGCTTGCATCAAAAGGCACCTAAAGCACTTAAAAGGCATCCATCTAGCATCCATTCAAGGGACAAGGGTTGCATCAACTCTGCATACACAACATAGGAAGGGGAAGTTCATTATTCCATCCACACATTCTACTACATTGCTACATTTAGCTACAAGTGCTATCAAGTGCACTTGCACAAGGGCATCCTAGGGCACGATTTCTACACACACTCACAAGAACTACATGGAGTCTGTGATGTAGTTCAGTGCTTGGTTGTAAGATCACTCTCAGGGTGACCACTGGGGTCAGTCTAACTCCCCATTATTACATCTTTCTTTTTTGGTTTGATGTGGTTTGTGGGTTTTTGCAGGTGAATATTCTATTTTGCAGGTTACAGGTACCCTCACAATCAAAGTGTGACATCAGGTGATCAACAAGGAATAGCAATTGTGACATACTTGACGACAATAAAAATTAGATTCTGACCATTTGCACAGTCACAGGTGCCCAGTAGAGGTCTCCAGTGCCCAGGTGCCCCTGTCCAATCATGGGAACCCATGTCTGACCTTATTCCTACAGTCCATAATTTATCCTGAGCATTTGACGACTCTTTCACCTCATGTTCATCAATTTTCCTAGTCAGATCATTTCCAGATCAAGCGTAAATCAACTAAATCATTCTTCCTATATCTCTTTGCTTAGGGTTTGTAATTTATTATCTTATTTACTTGTGTCATATTCTATATTTCAACATTATATCATATTTGGTACATCAGTTACTCTGCAATAGGGTTTAGATTTAATTCTATTTTTGTTAAATCATTTTGTGAACCCCACGTTCAAATACTTTTTGGATCCTTCCACCATGAGTATCTCCATCCCTAACTTCTTTTTGGCTAATCCTGATTGCAAGACTAAAATCCAATATTTCATGGCTAATACTCACATTCCTTCCGATACTCATCCTGACTCTTTATATGATCACTTCGTAGCAACATTTTCTTCTCATCAAGAGCATATTACTTTCCCATCTGATGTAATCACCCCTCTTTCTGTTTTGACAATGATCCTCCCCTTTATATCCAAGCATGCATCTATAACATTGGAATTAAGAGAGCACTAGTTGATAATGGATCCAAGCTCAATCTTTGTAATTTCACATTTATTCAATAGCTAGGCATTTCCTTAGTAGATGTCAGCCCTTCATCCATTTCTCTCCATGACTACGATTCTACTACACGTCCGTGCATGTGCATTATCACCTTACCTCTAATAGTTGGGCCTAAAAATCTTCCTACTATATTCTTTATCATCAATGCCACAGTTCAGACAATTGCTTACTTGGTAGGCCATGGATTCATGCCATGCAAGTGGTTCCTTCTACAGTTCATCGATGCGTTAAATTCCTACATGATGGCTATGAATATACCATTGTTACTGACCTTGACCCATTCAAGTATTTCCACTTAGACCCATTCACTGCACTGCCTACTCCAATTCTATACCAAAAAGTCAGTCACCCTTGTACTCCTCTTGTTTCCACACACCCTTACACCTACCTCTGCTACCCCTACACATATCACTGATAACTACCAACTCAGGAAACATCCTACCTCTACCACTGACATGCTTCCTCTTCAGGGAACTATTTATACATTGGATGTCATGCCACCTACCTCATCTATCAAAGTGCACTCTGCATCAACTCTTCCC
Source organism: Taxus chinensis (assembly GCA_019776745.2). Taxonomy (NCBI): domain Eukaryota; kingdom Viridiplantae; phylum Streptophyta; class Pinopsida; order Cupressales; family Taxaceae; genus Taxus; species Taxus chinensis. The sequence continues at coordinate 220,810,084 of CM034157.1, forward strand.
CCTTTCACATGCACCCTTTTCATACATGACTCTTATTGGCCTCACATTCCATTCGATCCTACTTTCTCTGACACTATTTGCACACATGATGGCTTGGCTCAGCTAAGATTCACAATTGTTGATCTCCTTCCTCCACCTCACTCTACTCACTTATATCATGGATGTGTATTCATTATTGTCATTTATGGCATATGAGTCTTCTATTTGACAGTATTCCTTGCACACACTCCTCATTCCTCTCCATTCACACTTGGGCCAGTCTTGGCTTGATTACATTGGTGGCACACTAGATCCCAATCATATTGATATTACATTTCCCATGCCTTTCAGGTGCATCTCTATATGCAATGACTCCTTCTTGGGATATTCTCAAAATCTCACTTGATGGTATGCACATGATTGTCCACAACCACCTTTCACTGATGAAGAATATGCAATGGGCATGTACAATTTACAACGCAAGGGCTCTTTATATGATCAACCTCACACTATTGCTTACCAAGTCTCTGATCCAACTCCAATCAGCTACGATCCTGACAATGATGATCTTCTAGATGATTTTACTTGATTCTTTTCCACATCACACACTTCGGGGGGCATCATGCTTTCTTCCCCCCCTTCAATCATTATCAATTCTTTCTATTCTCTACACATACACATTATGCTTCGTGCTTCACATCTATCTCTCTTACTAACATCTTGATGATACACTTGTATCATCATTACCCTATGACACACTCTAGTTCCATGGTTCATACTTGACTGTTGAGGGTCTAAATCTAAAATGAACCTCACCACATTCACTTTTCACACTCTATGCTTCATGATCTATCTTTCTAGCGCACATTTTCAAACCATTTCCTGATGACACACTCTTGTTCTATGGTTCATTCTTGATTGTTGAGGGGTATTTTATAAATGAACCTCATCTCATACTCATACACATCATGCTAGGGGGCACACTGCTCCTTCCATATTCACACATTGCATACCATTCCATCACACTCATACACTACATATTGCATATCTTGGTTGCACTTACTCTTCTTGCTTTTATACTTACATGTACACTTTGTTTCCCATGCTAGACAAATACTTAGTATGTCAATATATTTTCTATATACACATGCACGTTCACTTGGTCTTTAGTTGTGAATGCAGATCTCTTACAGGTCTTTACACACTGCAATGATGCTTGGCACTGTACCTCTTACTAGTCCCACTGAGGCTCCTGGGGGCATCTACTTTCTCACACATCACAAGTGTTATTATTTCATTATTTACTACTTCCTATTCTTACTAGCACACTACTTTCCATTGATACATACATGTTTTTGACATACTTTTTTATCTTTCTAACATGCTAACGGGTGCTTCATGTGTAACATTTTCTTTGCAGGACTATATGCCACCATGGTTGTCTGATACATTTTTCTTGTCATTGATTGCTATTGTATCCTATTGTTTGCAGGCTATGCCCTATGTCTTGTTTGATCACTATTTGTATACTTTTGGCCACTTCGGCCCTGATTGTCTTGTGACATTGTGAGTGATGTCCCATGTTTGAAACCCACTTTTTGTGGTCTATCTTGTATGCACACTTTCTTGTTACATTGTTTTTCTATGACATGTTTGCTACTTTTTCTACTAACACATGTATCTAGCCACTTTGTTTGCATGTGCCTTGGTTTCTACCATGCACATCCCCTACCCCCTACAGGGATGTAGTTTCAGATCAACATCACGTCCTCTCTTTTGGGCCACACACTCCTACCGATGTCACATACACCCCAAATGAGGGGGGAATACATTGGGTGAAAAAATCACCCATATACAACTCAAGCTAGCTACATATACAATACAATACAACACATAACAAAAACAACAGTTACAGTTACAACACTGGTTAAGAATCAGACTTGGGTCAGAATCACAACATAGACACTAGCCCAGACTCAGATAGAGCACCTGGGCCTGTGTCCTCCCCTGGGCACTAATGTCCTGGGGGCACATACAATCAATTTCTCATATCAACACAGTTCACATAAGCCTTCAGATCAGTTTTACAGTACAGGCACAATCCTCTAAACAAAATGCATTCTATCTCCTATATCTCCATTTCAATCAGAACAATCAATACATTGAAAAAATTCAGGGACAACAAGAAAAAACAAGGACACCATCTGTAGTGGTGCTTATCAGGAGAAGAGTCATGGAAGGAGAGTAACACTAGACCTCTCTCCCCAACACTTTCTTTGAGATCACCCAAAAAACTCTTTGGTGTGAGATCACCCAAAAAACTCACTTGGTGTGAGATCACCGAAAAAACTCACTCTTGGCATGAGATCACCCAAAAAAATCACTCTTCAGTGAGATCACTATTGGCATGAGAAACCCAAAAATTGCTCTACACAACATTTTCAGGACATTTTTTCTATCCTTTACACTCTTTTACATCAGGTGCACACTTTCCTTTTACACACTTTTACATACTTTTACATACTTATGCAAGAATATTTATCATATACATGACTTTGACTACATTCTTGCTCTTCTTTTTGTAGGTCCATCCTTACAAGAAGAAATAACAAAATAATCAACAACAACAGGTACAACATGGTACAACATAATGCATACACGCTTCACCCCTAGGGTCACTTTCCTTTCCTAGTTTCCACACTTCATTTTTGCATCATTCCATGCTTCACTTGTCCACTCGGCATGCATTTCACCACATGCTCTACATGGTTATCAAGTACACATCTCTTATCTACTTTATGTTATCAAGTATTCACTCAACAACATAAAGTGGGGGAAAATGTAGACACAAAATCATGCACTTGGGTACATTTCTAGGTCCTAAACACATACTAGCATTCATATGATTCCTAAGCAAGAAAACTAGTAATTGACAACTATCTTTGGCCTCTTTTCTTTGTTTCTTGTTTTCTATTTGGTCTTACACACCCTACAACCCAGTCAGTATTTTACTTATTTATCTTTTATGGCTCTAGACACCAACACCCAACCAGGACAGGAACCCAGTGCCTACCCCTTGTCCCCTCTGGGTGCCCCTGACCCTTTTTCACCTTACTCACTTCCTTTTGGGTCTCTTTTATCTTTTGGGCATCTTTTTCACTTATGGGTTGGCCTTCTAGTTGTCAATTATGAAATTCAAACAAGGGAATCATATAAATACATAGTTATGTGTTCAAAATCAAGGACCAAGCACTAAGCATTACTATCATCACCTAAGCTTGCATCAAAAGGCACCTAAAGCACTCTAAAGCATCCATCTAGCATCCATTCAAGGGACAAGGGATACATTTCAACTCTGCATACACAACATAGGAAGGGGAAGTTCATTTATTCCATCCACACATTTATTTATTGCTACATTCTAGCTAAAGCCCGTTATCAAGTGCAACTTGCACAAGGGCATCCTAGGGCATGATTTCTACACACACTCACAAGAACTACATGGAGTCTGAGATGTAGTGCAATGCTCAGTTGTAAGTTCACTCTCAGGGTGACCGTCAGGGTCAGTCTGACTCCCCATATTGCATCTTTATTTTTAGGTTTGATGTGGTTTGTGGGTTTTTGCAGGTGAACTTCTATTTTTTAAAGTGCAAGAAGGGTTAGATAGAGCTTAGCTGATTCAAACGAGCTTGTTGGACTGTGTCGCAGAGATGAACTGGAGAAACAGGAGGAGGAAATGACTACCGAAGTCCCAGAAAAGCATAGATCTGAGCAATCTGAGTGGACTGGGGCACCTGGAGAGGACAAGGGTGTATGTGGGTGCCCTAGTCTGAGATATGGTGCCCTGGTCTGTGAAAAAGCTCTGTAAACCTCCTTGAGGTGTCGACTAAGTGATCTAAATGTGTTCTCTTTTGTCACACTAACTTCACTGGACTGCATCAGATGTCATTGGAAATAAATGATACAATAAGGAATCACCTGTAAAACCCCAAGACAAGCATCAAACCCTAAAAAAAGAAAGATGCATATGAAGGGGTCAGACTGTCCTCAACGGCCACAATGGTGGACTTACTAACTGAGCATTGCACTACATCTCAGACCCAATGTAGTTCTATGTGTGTGTGTGTGCAATCATGCCCTAGGTGCTCTTGTGCCAGTCACACTTTGTGAAAGTAGTGAGAAATAACTATGTGTAGAAATGTAATAAAATGGTGGATGGAATAGAATAAACTTCCCTCCTATGCAGTGTGATGCAGATGAACCAACCTTGTCCCTTGTGATGGAGCTAGATGGATGCAAATGCTCTAGATGCCTTAGATGGATGCAACCTTACGTGATGATAGTAATGACTAGTGTTTGGTCCCTCATTATGGTCTCATAACTTTATATTTATATGGTTCTCTTATTCTAATTTTGTAATTAACCTCGAAAAGGCTGACCACTAAAAAATATAGAATGCTCAAATGGCTAGAAAGTGCCCAAAAGATGGAAGTAAAGTGGGAAAAGGATCAGGGCACCCCAAATGGGACCAGGGCACCTGTGGGCACCCCAGTACTGGCCTGGGCACCCCAGTCAAGGCTAAAATGATGAAAAACAACAAAAATAGACTAGGCATGTATGTGTGGGAGGTCGGTAGTGATGACAAAAAGCAAAGTAAAATGGCCAAAAGATGGGGGTTAATTAGTACTTTCTTCACTCAAAAACCATATGAATAGTAGTATGAGACCGGGACTAAATAATACCCAAAGTGTGTGATTTAGTGTCTACATTTTCCCCCACTTTATGTTGGTGAGTGGAATGCTCGGTAACATAAAGTAGATAGAGATGTGTACCTGATGTCCATGTAGAGTGATGTAGAAATGTGTCGAAGGACTAGACAAAGCGTGGAGTGACAAAAATATGATGGAGCATGGAAACTAAAGATGCAAAAGAGAAAAAAGTGATGAGAGTGAACCTAGGGTAGAAACACGTGTGTAGTTTGTTGATGTGTGTGATGTACCTGCATGTTAGTATGAGGTGTGTGCTTGTAAAATGTTGTTGTTGATGCCATTGTTGTTGACTACTTTCTTCTTGTTGACCTTGCTAAGGAGAAGACTTTCTTCTCATAGTAGTCAGACCTACAAGGAGAAGATGATCAAGTAGTCAAATATGCATGTATATATGTAAAAAATACATGTATATAGTAAAAAGTATGTAATGGAAATTAAAAATGTAAAAGGAACATGTGCACCTGATCTGTGATGAGAGAAAGGGTGTAGAAAGGATATATCAGTGTACTGTGAGTTTTTTGGGTGATCTCATGCCACCCTGGCCGAAGAAGTGTAGGGAGAAAGTTGCATTATTCTCCAACCTGTAACTGCTTCCCTGAAGTATGTGTGAAGAGATCTTTGTACTGCCTGGTTTTTTGGGTGATCTGATGCCACTGGCTGAAGTAGTGTAGAGAGGAAATTTGTTGTATCCTCTAACCTGTAACTGCTCCCCAGAATGCTAAGGACAACCATGTCCTATAAAATCCATTGTGTATGGGGTTTGTAGACTGTTCTGAACCCACTCGTTGTATAACCCACAATGCCAAGGGTGGAAACTGAACTGAACTGAACTGGTGTAGAAGTGTTGTGTAGTATGTAAAACCCCAAATGATGCCCCCCTCTTTGGGGGTGCATGTGATGTCACTGATAGGAGAATGTGGCCCCAAAAGAGGACCAACCACATAAATTGTGCCCTACAGGGGGAAGGGAATGTGCTTGGTAGAAACCAAGGCACACACAAACAAGTGGCTAGAAAACAAGTGTTAGTATGAACAAGCATGCATGTAAAAGACAAGTGTAAGCTACACAAACAATGTAGTAAGCTAGAATGCAAGTAAACACACAAGAAACAATCATAGACACCCAAAGTGGGTTGCAAACATGGGACATCACTCACGATGTCACAAGACACTCAAGGCCATAATGGCCACATACAAACAAACAAGTGTGCACACCAAACAAAGGGCAAGGCCCACATACAAGACAAACAAAACAAACAAGTAACAAACAAACAGATAGCCATGGAAGCAAGTAATCCTGCAAAACAAATGTTGCACATGAAGCACCCGTTAGCATGTTAGAAAGATAACCAGTATGTCAAAAGCATGTATAACCAAGTAATGTAAAGTGCTAAGTACAAAATGAAACAATAACACCTGTAAGAGATGAATGTGGATGCCCCTAGTGACCATTGTAGGAGTGGTAGAAGGAAAGCATCCATGTTGTGTGTAAGAGACATGTATTTGTGATCACAACTAGAAAAAGATGTGAATGTGCATGTGTGTATGGTAAAGATAATGACATACAAGAGATCTAACTAGCATGTGTAATAAAGTGAACATATACAAGAAAATGCAAGCAAGAGTAAAAGCAACCAAGATATGCAACATGTTGTGGATGGATGGAATGGAATGCAAGATGGATGATAGGAGCCACGTGCCCCCTGAGTGAATGGAGTTGTATGCAGTGAGGTTCATTTGGTTTTCCCCCTCAGCAGTCAAGAATGAACCGTAAATGAGAGTGTCATCAAGAAATGGTCGAAGTGTGTGTTGTGTCTAACGCATTGTGATGAGTGTGTATGTGTATTGATGATATGTGACCTAGAGATGATGTGTGTGTGACCCTATATGAAGTGTATATCATGACAAGATGATGAAAGAGTGATGATGTAGCCTAAAGTGTATATCACTACAAGATGAATAGAGGGAGTGGTGATGTAGCCTAAAGTGTATACCACTACAAGATGAAGGAATAAGTTACCATTTATCCTATAGTGTATGTCACTAACCTAGTAATGTCACATGATAGAAGGTGAATGATGAATGTGTAAGTATGATAAGGTCCATTTGATTTGTAAACCCTCGGCAGTCGAGTATGGACCGAGGAACTAAAGTGTGTCATAGGGTAGTGAGTGCAGTGTGTAGAAGAAGATGTAGTATGTGTGATGATAATAGATGACCATATGATGTGTAAAATGTATGTAAATATATGATGTATGTGATGTAATGCAAGATGTGTAGATAGACTAATGTGTGAAGTGCAATGCTATGTAGTATGTATGATGAGTAGTATGTAATGCTAGACTCGTATGTACAATAGGAGTGTGACACATGTATGATGAATACTAGTATGATGTATGATGTGTAGATGTGTAAATGTGAAATGATGTAGTCTAAATGTAGAATATATGATGTATGATGTGAGATGTGTGAAGAGATGCAATGTGTAGTACCTATTGTGCAGTGTGTGGGGTTCATGTGTAGTATGCCCTCAACAGTCAAGTGTGAACTGAAGCACAAGAGTGTGTCATCGGGTAATGATGATGCTAAAGTGTAGATGAATATGCCTATGCTAGGAGATTGATGTATGATAATGCAAGTATGAGAGATGTGTTGATGCTAATATGAGGGGGGGGATGTGTGAATGTTATGCCCCCCAAGTATGTAAGCGATGGAAGTCTAGTCAAAAGACACTAAGTGGATCAATGTAAGGAGTAGTTTCCTTAACAAAAGTGATGGGACACTGAGGTGATAGAGGAGTGTGACCATCAAATGGTTCATCATCATAGTAAGCTTCATCTGGGTCCCAGTCATCGACATAGGTATGGTCTATAGCAGATGGTAGAATTACAAGTTTAACTATAGAAGGTGGTTGTTGAGCATGGCTGTGTGATGTCACAGATACCTTTAATGGAGGAGGAGTGAGCTCAACCTTAAGAGGAGTTTGCATAATTTGACTTGGTAATGTTGTGGATGACTTGAGAGAAAGAGGTGTTGAACTGATTTTTAAAGGAGGTTGCTTATGTTGACTTGGTGATAGCCGTAGGTGGTTTCTTACCTAGCTCTTGACTTTCCTTATTAGATGAATCAGAATTTAAGAACCCATTGAGATGTAACAAGTGGAGAGGACCATGTAACAGAATGTTGTGTGGTGAATGAGATGAAACCTTGATGCTCAAGATGTTTGGTTCTTCATTGTAAAGCATAACAATCATTGTCATTATGTCCATTGATTTGATGATAATTGCAATATGGAAGACCTTGATATTTTGCAAGTCGATAAGGAGGATAATAATGAGTAGTGGTAAAGTGATTAATTGATGACTATGAGATTTCAGTAAGAATATCATGTTGCTTAGTATTGATTCAAAGATGAGAGGTGTGGTAAAGTACAAGATTTGAGGTTCACTAACATGAGCACATGTAGAAGACATAGAATAGAGATGAGATGTAGAAGGAGAACAAACATGAGCTTGAGAAGCATCCTTAAGATGTTGGATTTCATATTTGAGAGATGTGATCATGGATTCCATAGCCTTAAATTTGTCTTGAAATAAAGAATGTAAAGCTTGAATTGATTCCAATAGGGGTTGATTAGATGGAGGATCACTAGGACTAGGGTCGTCAGATAAATAATGGAATATAGGACTTATTTCATGTGGTGGTGTATTTTTAGGACGAGATATGGTTTCTAGGGCTTTTTGAAGAACAACCTTGGAAATTGGGATGCATCTTAAGTAAATCAGATAAGAAACTTGAGGAACTTTAGGAGCCATGATAAAGGAAAAATGAGGATCCTAAGCATGAAAGAGTCGGGTTCACCAAAATGATTAACTAAAATGTGAATTTTTTTAAGTTAATCTAATAAGTATAACAATAAATGAGAGCTAAAATAAAAAAGGAAAATGACCTAAACAACTAAGTAAATAAAAATGTGAAACCCTAAAGTGCAAGAAGGGTTAGATAGAGCTTAGCTGATTTGATGAGCTTGTTGGACTGTGTCATAGAGATGGCTAGAGAAACAGGAGGAGGAAATAAGTGTGTTGAAGTCCCAAAAAGTGTAGATCTAGGCAATTTGAGTAGACTGGGGCACCTGGAGAGGATACAGGGCACCTGTGGGTGCCCTAGTCTGAGATATGGGCACCTGGTCTGCAAAAATCCTGAAAAAACCTCCTCTAAGTGTCGCTAAGTGATGTGAATGCCTTCTTCTTTGTCACACTATTTCGCTGAACTGTGTCAGATGTCACTGGAAATCTACAATGAAGGAACACCTGCAAAACCCCAGATAAAGCATCAAAAACCCTAAAAAAGAAAGATGCATATGAAGGGGTCGGACTGTCCTCAGTGGCCAAAATGGTGGACTTACTAACTGAGCGTTGCACTACATCTTAGACCTGATATAGTTTTGTGTGTGTGTGTGTGTAATCATGCCCTATATGCTCTTGTGTCAGTCACACTTTGTGAAAGTAGTGAGCAATAACTATGTGTAGAAATGTAATAAAATGGTGGATGGAATAGAATAAACTTCCCTCCTATGAGTGTGATGCAGATGAACCAACCTTGTCCCTTGTGATGGAGCTAGATGGATGCAAATGAGCCTTAGATGCCTTAGATGGATGCAACCTTAGGTGATGATAGTAGTGACTAGTGCTTGGTCCCTCATTATGGTCTCATAACTTTATATTTATATGGTTCTCTTGTTCTAATTTTGTAATTAACCCCAAAAAGGCCGACCACCAAAAATATAGAATGCTCAAATGGCTAGAAAGTGCCCAAAAGATGGAAGTAAAGTGGAAAAGGATCAGGGCACCCCGAATGGGACCAGGGCACCTGTGGGTGCCCCAGTACTGGCCTGGGTGCCCCAGTCAAGGCTAAAATGATGTAAAATGACAAAAATAGACTGGGCATGTATGTGCAGGAGGTCGACAGTGACGATAGAAAGCAAAGTAAAATGGCCAAAAGATGGGGGTTAATTAGTACTTTCTTCACTCAAAAACCATATGAATAGTAGTATGAGACCGAGACTAAATAACACCCAATCATTTCCTTATTTCAGCATTCATATATTATTTGGTTCAGTAGTGACTCTAAAATATTTAGATTTAATTCAAATTAAATTAATAAGAGATGTCGACATGTGGCACATGTCCCCCTTAGTTATATGTTTATAATATATGGGATCACATGAGAATTAGTTATATAGGGCAATGAGTCGGCCTATATTGGAATTAGGTGTTACCCATCCATCAAAATCAATGCATGTCTATATATAGGAGTTGTGTATCATTATGAGATATGTCATGTATGGATTGAGTCATCTACTTGGTAGGAGTATATTGGAGGTGCCGCCCTTGAAGTGGAGTTACCATATTGGGAGATTATGAGTTATTCCTCAAGGATTATTTATGGTGTTTCCCTACCATAAGGGTATTATTATAAATATATTGACTATTAGGGAATCTTGGCCCACCAATATCCTTTGTGTTGTGTTATCTTATGTATATTATTAAGTTTATTCATTTATTATATGCAACGATATTACTAGTGGTATTAGAGTTGTGATATTGCCAAAAATTAGGTCAATACCCTAATTTTGAAGATTTAGTTATATCTCTAAAACGGTGGTGATTTTTTTCTTCAATTTTAAACTAAAGAGGAAAAATCATTCAACGAAGCTACCCTCAATATTCATGGATACATGCAAGAGCATTTTGACAAAACTAAAAATTTCAGTTTTAGGATTGAAATCTTAATCTTAATTTTTTTTTTATCCTCCAAAATGTGACGAATTATTTCGTTAAATTTTTAGACTACCTTTAATTTGTTTAAGGGAAAACCATCAAAATTTTAGAAAGTTTGAATATGTTTTGTGAGAGTTATTACAGTTTTATGGTTTTTCACAAATTTGATCCACATGCTGAAATTTTCATCATTTTTCTGATTTTTTTACTTTTTCATAAAGCTCTCAAAAACATAATTATGTGTTCTATATTTTTTGATTTAGGTCCGACATCTAGCAAGAAATGGTAGGGAAAATATTGATCAAAATGGTATGTTCTTGAAACCTAATTTTTGTAGATCATAGAGATGAAAACTTTCTATGGAGATTGTGATATTGATGCTACAGAATGGTGGATCAAATTTAAGGAAAAATATTTTAGCTTTATATCTATGGTTTTCTTTTTAAATCTATTTAGTGGTCTAGCGTGAACTTGGTAGTATCAAGTGAAACATGAGAGCCCAAATTGGTCTTGGGAGAAAATGAAATAGGTTTTCTTATATCAATGGGACAAAAAAGATGAAGAAAAAGAAGATGTAAATAATGAGGAGGCTAGAGATAAGGATGATGAAGAAGAAGAATAAGAAGAAGACAATGTTGATGATGAAGAGGCTACACATGACTCAAAAGAAGAGATAGTGATCCAAGATAAAAGTTTAGATAGTGCATCTCCGAAGAAGAAAGTTTCAATATTTTAGTTTGAAGGGTGTGTTCAAAGGAAAAAGGTAATTGTTTTCACAAACCCTAGTAACAAGTATAACTTCATCAACATGTATGTATCTCAACATCTACACATTTAGGAAAAGAATAGAAAGGAAACTTAAGTTGATGGTAAGAAAATTCAAGTTTTTGAAGATTTAAAGTTCTCTATGGAAAAATCTGTTTTGGAATCATATTTTTTTATTTAGATATGGATGGTATGGATATTGTTCTTGGATATCCTTAGTTAGAGACCTTGGGAAAAAAAAATGGGTGATTGATAAAGGGGTTGAAGTTGGAGTCGTTTCCTAACATTCAAAATGATGAGGCTAAATCTTCAGTTGAGATACAAATGCCAAACATAAGCTGCATACCAAAACTTCACAAAAGATAAACTATCCTAAAGGGACTTACTTCCCATACTCGAGTTGGAAAATAATCGTCAATTGTTATGCGATATTTTTTATTTTTCATGAAGAGTTTTACCTCTTGCCATTTTCCTAGATCGGATGAAATAACCAGCGCAAGGTCTCTAGGATTTTCCAAAGCCATCTAATTATCTGGCATAAAATCCTGATCTGATTCCGAGCTTCCTGAAGTATGTCCCCTTTTTATGCCACCTCCAACCAAGTGGTTTTCTTGAAATCCCATCTTTGTATCATTCTTCTCTATAGCCGTTTTACCATTAGAGGTATGTTTATTTAGATTATCTTTAAAATTTGATGCAGAAACCAAATGGTAGGTTTACAAAACCCCATCCGCTCAAAGATGTCAATTCATTTTTTTTCAAGAAAAATTTTTGATTCTTATTGAAGGGACAGGAGGCTTGTAAATGTCCCACATTTCTGTACAATCTACATCGAAATGTGGTATTCTCATAGTCTAAGATGAAAGGGATATGTTGAAAATTACCAAATTTAAGGTTATTCAATCATAATTCCTTTTTTAAAATCATTTCAATAGTAAATTTGGGATGAACGAACACAGACCTGAATGTATTTCTGAGATCCAAGTCCTCTTTTAATGGAAAAAATTTTCCCAAAACATTTCCAATATCTTCCAGGGCATACCACAGATGTAAGGGGAGAGGTTAGGAAGTCTGACCCAAACTGGTGTTTTGGCCACCGAATAAGTATTTGGATAAAAATCTAGGAACCATGGAGTGATAAATAAACCCGCATGTCCCCAGAACCAAGGACCATCTGTCAAACAATGCTACTAATCTTCTGGTTCCCTAAAATGGAAAATGAAAAAACCCTTGGAACAAATAGAGATTTCATATTTATTGGTCCAATTTTTGAAAACCCATTGATATAGAGCTGTGGAGGAAGGCCAAAACCCATTAAACATACCAACCACCGCATCATGTGTTAATTTTTTGTAATATTCTTCAAGTTCAGGATTTTCTTATAAAGGAATGTCCTCTGCCAGATCGACCAGGTAGGATTGGTTAAATGATGCATGCTTTCCCAAGGAACGGCCGCCCCTGTTTATCCAGTGCATATTTGAAGGAAGTAGCCTTCTGGTGATGTCCCAAGCCATGGTTGCCTGAATCTCCACACCCTAGTTCCTATCACTGTTCCTTCCTTGTCCACATGCACCATCCATGTACACATTCATTTTTAGTGCCCTATGGTTAGGGCACGGATCCACCTCCACCTTATCTTGTCTAGCTTGGTCCAAAACAGCACCAACCCGTGACCCCCCACCTAATACTCAGCCGGTTCCATTCGCAGTATCTTTCTTGACCTGTGGATCCTCCCGGTTCTTGCAATCGACTCCCTCCATAGTCACAACATTCACATTATTTTTCTCCATTGCCAGTGAGCTTCAAAAACCCCTTCAACTCTTCATCAATCATACTAGACCTTGAGAAAAATTAATATTAATGTGAAAAAAAATCATGAAGATATGTTACAAGAGAAAGAAGGTTACCTTGCAGGATATCACACTTAGCAAGGAATGAAGAAATGTCACGACGGAGCATGGTGATGAATTTAAGGATGGTGAAGAAGGGAATAAGGATGATTTAGAAGGATAAAATTAAGAACATAATGAAAAATAAGAAATTAATGATTCATCTGCATTCACAAGAAAAAAACAAAAGGGTGGAAGAGGAAAATAAAGTTGAGGAAAAAGTTGATAAGATTGAGGATACTAAGGTTGCATCATATAAAAACTCACGTCATCATGAGTGGAAAAATCCATGGAGGCATGTTAGAGAAAATGAAAGAAACAATATATATCGATATACAAGTCATTGGAGGAATAATCAGTATGGCTATATATAGAATCATTGGAGTAATAAGTATACAATAGGGAATTACAAGAATAATTACTATGGTTATGCATGGAATTTGAGGAGGACCAACTATGGACATGGATGGAATTAAAGTAGCGCAATGGACTATGGAACCAATTTTATAATTGTATTGCCCCCTAAGATCACATTTGGGTGGTTGGATGATTAAGCATGGAGACAAGTGTGCAATGATTTGAAGCACACTCATTACATGGTTTCTTCTCATGTTTTGGGGATAAAACATTTCAAGGAGGGAGGGCATGTTATGTACCTTGGGATATGATATTATAATGTATATGGGTTGATGGAGATGCCAACATGTGGCACACATCCCCCTTAGTTATATGTTTATAATATACAGGGTCACATAGGAATTAGTTATATAGGCTAATGAGTCAGCCTACATTGGGATTAAGTGTTATCCATTCATTAAGAGTGATGTATGCCTATATAAAGGATTTGAGTATCATTATGAGATATGTCATGGATGTGTTGATTCTTCTACTTGGTAGGAGTATATTGGAGGTGTCCCCCTCAAAGTGGAGTTTTCATAGTGGGAGATTGTGGATTTATTCCTTCTTTAAGGGGTATTTATGGTGTTGCATTTCCCTAAAGGTATTATTATGAATATATTGAATGTTAGGGTATCTTGGCCCATCATGTTCGGGGTATCGGATGAGGTATAACCCCATATATGAGTTATATAGAAACATATGGCATCTTGTAGATCTTCCACCATGTACGAAGACAATTGGATGAAAATGAAGTATGGAGAAACTATTTTTAGAGAGATATATGGTAACAATGAAAAGCATAATATAATGCCCTTCACTCATAAAAGAGTGTGCTTTTAGAGCAAGGATTGACAAACCTGAAGAATATTTTATTCCTACAGTTAAAAGATCAGACTTGCATGTCTAAGATTTTTCCTTCTTTCCTCTCAAAAAATAATTTTCTATAAACTCTAAAATCTCATTGTAAAAACCACTCTATGACCTCTCAAATAAGAACCCTATGTTTTTGGAGTAACATCATTATACTGGAGTGAGAAAGTAATGGTCATGAGTGATTATTTGTGTTTATCTCCACCCCTTGGAACAATAGGGGGAGCTATTTATTACCTTGTCTACAGTATGTGTTTATGATGCATATATATCATTTTAAATTCAGTGAGTATCATCTAAAGTGATACAAATGTTTATCTAAATTGGTTGTTTGACATAGTATAATATTCGCGATGCTTCATGTAGTTTTGTGTCAATTGGATAGGTCATAGATATGTGTTTAAATAGTTTCATACAAGATTTTGTGTTGGAGCTCAAATGAAGTTTCCCCTTCTTTATTTTGTCAAGAAATCAACTTTGAACCCTTCTTTGAATACAATTTTTCTTGATGCTAGTCAGCTTGTAGTTTGTGTATGGCTGTACATAGCTCCCGCGGTCTCATCTGTGTGATTCCATCACCTCAAGTTAATGTAACTCTTAATTAACATTTGACCAACAGTCTCATTTACTTGAAGCAAAGCATTATAAATCCTTCTCCCCTTGTCCTCTGTTGGTTTATGGTAAGATCCATAGATTAGTCACTTAGAAAGTAGTGAAGAGATAGTTATCAGGTGTTGCACTAAGGGTACACTGGCCCTCGTCCTAGAGACTCACTCCAACATACAGGTCACCCACAACCTAGGAGTGTTTCCATATTTTCAGATTCAGAACATGTTGAGAAGTTATCACACCATGGCTCTTAAGGGTGCATTTCAAAGGTGTTCCTTGTAATTGTGAATTGATCCTTTTACTCTGTAAATGTGAAATCCTCACCAAAATGCTAAACTCAGATGCTTGCTAAGGAAGTTACAATTTTTATTTGTATTGTAGTATTTGTGATGTTTATTTTTCATAGCATCATTTTGCTATGTACACATAGATTGCAACTTATCTCGCTAATTTACAAAAGTGGTTTTTTTATAGCATTATGATATTCGGCACAAGGTGTATTCCAACTTGAATTCAATCCAATATTTTGATTATCACAACAAGTATATTCAAGTGCATTTATCCATATCTCTACTATGCGGAAACAAGTTCTAGGACTTGATACAAAAATATCCTTTATGTAGATTTAGTTATATAGGTACTTATATGTGAATATGTCATTTCTTTTACCATGATGATCACTGTTTACACCCTAAAAATTATAAGATGCATTATAGCTTTATTATGATGTAAATGAAGATGCTACATGTTAGATTATCATGAATTAATTAATCAACATTAACCACACATATTAATACTTGTAACCATGATAAAATCGTAAGATGATTTCTTAAAACACACAAAGGGATAAATACTTACTTATGTAGATTGGTATGGATATGAAATGTGTGTTGAGAATACTAGCATGAATGAGTTATGTTCATAACACCATACGAAAGTAACTCCTAAATGGAATTCATCACCCCAACACTCACCTTGTACAAGACCATGTGATAACTCTTCTTGGACTAAAATGCATAGGTATAGGTTTCTCAATCCTTCTAGGACCCTTTTCTTTTGGACCCTATTTTATGTGTTTGATGTAACTTCTCTTAAGTTTTTTACTTACTTGGTTTAAATGATGTTTCTTTTTGTATATTTTTCTAGACCACACAACCTTAGATAACCTATAATGAGCTATAACAAGTATAAACCATAGATACATGGAATACCCTTCATCAAAGCATTATATAAAAAATTTATAAATTAGTGTGTGGGTGATGTTAGAATACCCTTGGAGTTCAACCAATGTTGAACCAATCCAAGTGTTACACTACATCCCGTGAAGAGAAATCAAGCCTCATACAATTCTCCTAGTATAGATAATAGCAATACATGAAATATAAGCCACCCCATATGTGTTCCCTTATGTATCTTGACACAAAGAAAATGAGATAATTATACAATAGAAATGTACCCAACATGGTAGTAGTGTGATGTGATGTGCTTCATCTACTAGGATAAGCCCTTTTTTCCATTGAAGACCTTTAAAAATGATTACAGTGACTTGCTCTTGCTAAGGCATGGCTATAAGACCTTTTCATGCTTGATAATGGAGGAAGCTAGACTATTTTACTTGGTTGGGTGATTCATATATGATGTGGTTGATTTTTTAAATTATGTGCAACTATTTTAGGGAGATTTTGGAGAGCCTTGAGTGCTTTAGTGTTGATATTTATAATAAGAGCTCATAAAAATGTTAAGTGAGTTATGAAGTGTACATGACTTTCTTATATAGGATTTCATAGGTTATTCACATATCATGGAAAGGAGGAAGAAGAGGGAACTCAATAAGATTTCTAAATTGAAATGTAAAGAAAGATTAATGGGACCAAAACATGTCTGATTGTAAAAGTACAGTAATGTTGTGGATCAATAGTCCACATATAGATGGAGAATTGTGCTATTTTCCTAGGGATCTTATATGCAGTTAAAAGATTTTTAGGTCCATGATGAAAGGGGTGTCTAATTAATGCATTTTAGTTAGCTAATATTCTGAGGGATTAATGAAACGAGAAGTGTGAAAATTATGAGAAAATAAAGTAGATAAAGAGAGATATCATGTGTGATTGAAAGAATGTGATTATATTTGTCTTAACATGGTTATTCCAACTTGTCATTACAAAAGGATAAGTTATAAATTTGAAGTCTTCATAAGGATACCCATGTTTAGATATTCACATTCAAGGTTACATATCTTAGAAAGAAAATATGTTGAGTGGGTATAGGGAATGTTTTCTTGAATATTTGGATTCTGATGTGAAAAGGTGTTTTAACCATGGTTTTATCCAAATCTTAGGTCAATACCCATAGTAGAAATGAATTGTATTTGATTTGTATATCATGCTTGTACTTTTATTAAATTAAATTGTTATGCAGAGTTTAGTGAATTCCTTATAACATAGAAGATACACATTTTCATTTTGTTTCTTTTTTGAGCTCTATTTCTATATGTGTGTCTTGTAGAGACTGGATTAGTGAGGTATACAAATCATTTGGAGATAACTCTCAAATGTTATGGAGTCTTAGGGGAAACTGCTAATGTAGGACATGGAAGTTGGGTGCATAAGATTTAGTGACACATTGAAATATTAATTAGAATACCATGTTAAGGAAGCATAAGTTTGGTTTTTGAGAGGGTCAAGACCTCAATATTGGAGGAAAGGAAAGATTCATACAAATAAATAGACTTTGATATTCAACCTATTGACCACACCATACATTCCCTTCCTCGATATGAATAATCAAATAAGATAATGGGGGTCATAACCTCAAGGGATCACCTAATTAAGTCTGTTACAAGATGTTGATCAAATATCCCTTGAACTAGGACCAGCCTCACACTTTCTAGAAGGTTAAAATAAGTCCTAATTTAGGATATGTTATAGTGGTTTAAACACTAAGGTATGATATTCTATATATACATATAAGTATAATTTTAGGACTTACCTTTATAGATAGGTACATGTATATTATAAATAAAGGGGCATCACATTTAAATAATTTTCAATATACTAAAGTGTATACACTACCCTAATATAGAAAAATGGATACGATGAAAATTCCACAAATTCTAGAATAAACCTAAAAAGATAAATAAGTACAACTAGAATATTTTTACATGAAATATGTGACTCATTTGCATTGATGCCTCCCCAAATTTTATAATTAATTATAAGTGTAACCTAAATCTATGGGTTAGTATACAAAATCTTACAATAACATTATCGATGATCTTAGACATATCTATGATGACCCAAATGGATAGCAAAGGTAAAAATTCAAATATAAATAGATAAACATTAATGTTGTAAATGTGAAGGTGTAATACATATGATTTTTTTATAAATAATTTTGAAATGAATAAATAATGAAAAATGATTGTGAACTGAATACACAAAATATAATTGACATGATTTAATAAATAACAATTAAGTACAAAATAGACCCAAGCAAATTAAGCTAAGTAAATATGAAACCCTAATTGCAATGAGGGATAAAATGACTTAGCCTAAAGATTTGGACTACACAAAATGAAAACTAGAAAAAGATGAAGAAAATTGTTGCACCAAACTCAAAAAAATGTAGGATTGGAGGAATATGTTGGACAGGGCGCCTAGAAAGGGGCAAGGGGCACCTGCGGGTGCCACAGACTGGTAATGGGCACTTGTGACTATGAAAATGCTTAGAAAACTATCTTTCACATGGTCATTGCAAGGTGTTCATTGTACCTTCACCTTTGGTCACTAGGATGTCGTTACAATGATTGTCCAAGGTCATTGGAAACCTATAATGAAATAATGATCTGCAAAACCCTCAAAGAGACATCAAATCCTAAAAAATAAAGATGCAAAATGAGGGGTCAGATTGTCCTCAGCTGTCAACTAGTGATCTTATGACTGAGCATTACACTACATCTCAAACCCAATGTAGTTCTATGTGTGTGTGTGTGCAGAATTGTGCCCTAGGTGGCTCTTGTGTGTGTCGCACTTGATAGCGAGAAAGTAGCTAGATGTAAAGAAATGTAATAGATGTGTGCATGGAATAGAATGAACTCCCCTCCTATGAAGTGTATGTAGAATAATGTAGTCCCTTTCCCTTGAATGGATGCTAGAATGGATGCTTTGATTCTCTTCAATAGCCTTTGGATGCAACCTTAGGTGGTGATAGCTAATGCTTAGTGTTTGGTCCTTTATTATGATCACATAACTTTATATTTATATGATTCCCTTGCTTGAATTTGTAATTAACCCTGAAAAGGCCGACTACTAAAAAGATAAGATGCTCAAATAGCTAGAAAGGACCCAAAATATGTGAACAAAGTACAAAGAGGTCAGGGGCACCCAGAGGGGATGGGGGCACCTGGCGTTGCGTCCTGGCTGGGTGTTGGTGTCCATGATGAGAAATGTCGGGGTATGAAAAGATAGACTGAGAAAGAAGGTGTGCAAGACCAAAAGTGGTAATAGAAAGAAAGAAAGATGGCCAAAGACATGGGTTAATTAGTACTTTTCTTACTTAGGAATCATATGAATAGTAGTATGTAATCAGGACTAGATAATTACCCAAAGTGTGTGATTTTGTGTCTACATTTGACCCCACTTTATGTTGTTGAGTGAAAGCTTGATAACATAAAGTAGATAGAGATGTGTACCTGATAACCATGTAGATCGATGGTGAAAAATGTGTCGAGAGACAAGGAAAAGTGTGGAGTGATAAAAAGGTGGAGTGTGGAGACTAAAGATGAGAAAGTGCAAAAAGTGATGAGATAATGACCCTAGGGTGGAAATGCATGTTGTAGATGTCACCATTGTACCTTGTTGTTGATGTCGATGTTGATTGTTGATGTTGTTGTTGATGTAGAATGATGTTGACTACTGCTTCCCATATGGATGGACCTGCAAAAGAGAAGAATGAACAAGTAGTCAAATACACATGTATATATAAAAAGTATGTAAAATGAAAAATGTGAAAAAGGAACATGTGCACTTGATCCATGATGAGGAAAAGAGTGTAGAAAGGATCATGTATGATGTTGTAGAAGACCAAGTTTTTTGGGTGATCTCATGCCAGTTGTGTCAATCGCAAGTTTTTGGGGTGATCTCATGCCAATGACATGGAAGAAGTGTAGGGAGAAAAGTCTTGGTGTCATCCTCCAACCTTTAACTGCTTCTTGAAATGTGGAACACCATTGCATATGGTGTGTAAAAATTTGATCCAGTTTGATCTTTTCAATCCAATGTAAAAAGAAAAGATGTTGTATGTATGTGGAGTGCTAAGGACTATCTGCCTTGTAAAATCTATTGTGTGGAGTTTGTAGACTTGTGTTGCACTGAAGAATTATGTGTAACTTCCCCTAGTCATATGCATCTAGGAAGGGTCAGGGTGCCCAGGCACTACTATCCTGGTCTGGGCACTAGGTGTCTATGTTGTGTAAGGACCCAAGTCAGGATTTGAGCCACGTCCAATGCTAATGATTGTGTTGTATTGGTACTGTGTTGTGTTGAACTATGTTTGTAGACTGTTGTATGGGGTGACTAATTCACCCAAATGATGCCCCCCCCTCATTTGGGGTGCATGTGACATCATTTAAGGAGAATGTGGCCCAAAGGAGGACTGACCATTGTGTTGAAACTGATGCCCTGCAGGGGGAGGGAGTGTGCTTGGTAGAAACCAAGGCACATGAAAAAAAAGTGGCTAGGAGACAAGTGTTAGTGTAAAAGACAAACATGCATGTAAAATGTAAGCTAGTAAATAAACAGATAATGTGTAATCTAAGACACAAGAAGACAACACAAAGAAGACAATGTAGACTGAAAAATGGGTTTCAAACATGGGACATCACTCACGATGTCGCAAGACAATCAAGGATGAATAGGCCAAAAGTAGACAAGTGCGCACACAAGACAAAGGGAAAAGCCAAAACAAACAACAATGACAACAATAACAAGCAATGTAACAGACAACCATGGAAGTAAATAGACCTACAAGACAAATGTTGCACATGAAGCACCCGTTAGCATGTTAGAAAGATAAAAAGTATGTCAAAGCATGTATAATCTGATAAAGTAGTGTGCTATGAAAAAAATGAAGCAATAACACCTGTAGTGTACGAAAGTGGATGCCCCCAGGAGCCGTTGTGGGACTGGTAATAGGTACTATGCCAAACATCCATACTACGTGTATAGATCTGTAGAATCTATGATCACAACTAGAAAGAAAGTGAACGTGCATGTGTGTATGAAAAAGATAATGACATACAAGATATATATCTAGCATGTGTAATAAAGTGTACATGTAAGCATAATGTAAGCAAGAGTAAATGTGACCAAGATATGCAGTATGTTGTGGATGTGAGATGAAATGGAATGCATAGTGAATGATAGGAGCAGTGTGCCCCCCTGAGTGGATGTGTATGTATGAGATGAGGTTCATTTATACATGCCCCCTCAGCAGTCAAGAATGAACCGTAAACAAGAGTGTGTCATGATTGGGAAATGGTTTGAATTGTGTGTATTAGAAAGATGTGATTGTCAAAGCACAAAGCGTAGAGTGTAAATGTGTAAGTGAATGAGTGAACACGTGAGTGTGGTGAGGTCCATTTGAGATGTAGACCCTCAGCAGTTGAGTATGGACCGTGGAACTAGAGTGTGTCATAGGGTAATGGTGATGTTGATTGTGTGAAGTGTAAATGTAAAATATGTCAGTGAAAGATGAGTAGATGATTTGTGAAGATTGTGTTGAGTGTATATAAGTGTATATGTGTCGAAAGTAGATGCTAACATGTGATAGGTGCCCTAGTGAGTTGTGATGCATGTCAAAGTGATTTCATAGGTGTATATATGAAATGTGTAAAGTATGTGTGTGTGACATTGTGATGAATAGTGTGACAAATAATGAATGTGTAATGTGTGTAATATAGTAACATATTGTGTGTAGGTTCATGATGTATAGGATGCCCTCAACAGTCAAGTGTGAACCAAAGCACGAGAGTGTGTCAGGAGTAATGACGATACAAATGTATCAAGTGGTTTGTATTGATGCTTAAGATGATATTAGACACTAAGCAGTAAGCGTCAAGTGCATGGGATGATAGCGACATTTGATAACAATGCAAGGGGGAAGAATCTATGATGCCCCCAAGTATGTAAGTGATGGAGATCTAGTCAATGACACTAAGTGGATCAATGTAAGGAGTAGTTTCCTTGACAAAAGTGATTGGATGCTAGAGTGGTGATGTTTAGGAGCCTTGAGTTGGTGGAATTCAAAAGAGGCCAGACTAGAGATCTTTGTGTCTTGCTTAGCGAGTGGTTATTTGTTTGGTAATGTTGTAGAAGACTTGATAGAGGTAGAGGACTTGATTTTGAGAGGTGGTTGCTTAATTTGACTTGATAATGGCAGATAACTTGAGATGAGGAGGTGTAGATTTATTTTGAGATAGGTTGCTTGGATTGAATAGGTGCTTGATTGACCAAAGAAGGAACATTAGAAGTGATGGCATGATGCTCATTAGATAGATGAATCAGATTTAGGAGCCCATTTGGATGTAGCATTTGTAGATGGGCATGCAACAAATGTTGTGTGCAATGAATGAGATAAACCTTGATGCTCAAGATGCTTGATTCTTCATTGTAAAGCATAAGCAGTAATTGTCATTATGTCCATTGATTTGATGATAATTGCAATATGGAAGACCTTGATATTTTGTAAATGATAAGGAGGATAGCAATGAGTAGATGGAAAACTGATTAATTGATGACTAAGGAGCTCAGTAAGAATATCATGTTGCTTAGCATTGTGATCAAACGTGAGAGGCTCTGGTAATGGAAAGACTTGAGGCTCACTGATATGAGCACATGTAGAAGACATAGAATGAAGATGAGAAGTAAGAACAAACATGAGCCTGAGAAGCATCCTTAAGATGTTGGATTTCAGATTTAAGAGATGTAATCGTGGATTCCATAGCCTGAAATTTGTCTTGAAATAAAGAATGCAAAGCTTGAATTGACTCCAATATGGGTTGATTGGATGGAGGATCACAAAGGACTAGGGTCGTTCAGATAGATGATCGAAGATAGCACTCACTTGATGTGGATGGCGTATCTTTAGGAAGATACATGGTGTCTAAGGATTTTTTGCAGAACAACTTAGCAATTGGATGCATTTGAAGTAAATCAAACAAAGAAACTTGAGGAACTTTTGGAGCCATGATAGAAAAATGATGTTCCAATGAAGGATCCGAAGCGTGATTCACGAGTGGGGTTCACCAAAATGATTAAGTAAAATATGGATATGAGATATAAAACTACTTAATCTGATTGTTATTGTAGCAGTAAATGAATAAACAATTAAGTACAAAAATTTACCCAAGCAAGCTAAGCAATAAAATGTGAAACCCTAGTTGCAAAGAAGGAGGTATAGAATGACTTAGTTATTTCACAAAGATCCTGGATTGTGCCACAGAACTAGAAAAATGAAAATATGAAGCACAGAGTGTCACATGAAGCCTCAGAAAAATGTAGATCTGGAGGAATATGCTAGACTGGGGCACCCAAAAAGGGGCAGGGGCACCTGGGTGCCCTAAAGACCTATTGGTAATGGGTCCTGTGACTGCATAAAAGCTTCAGAAAACCATATTTCTTAGGTCACAAGTTGTTCATTGTCCTTTTCCTTTGGTCACTAGCTATGATCACACAATGATCACCGAGGTCGCTGGAAACCTGCAATGAAATAATGACCTGCAAAACCCTCAAAGAGACATCAAATCCTAAAAAAGAAAGATGCAAAATGAGGGGTCAGACTGTCCTCAACTGTCACAATGGTGATCTTACGACTGAGTGTTGCACTACATCTCAGACCCAATGTAGTTCTATGTGTGTGTGTAGAATCGTGCCCTAGGTGGCTCTTGTGTGTGTCACACTTGATAGCAATAAAAGTAGCTAGATGTAAAGAAATGTAATAGATGTGTGCATGGAATAGAATGAACTCCCCTCCTATGAAGTGTATGTAGAATAATGCAGTCCCTTTCCCTTGAATGGATGCTAGAATGGATGCTTGAATGCTCTTGAATAGCCTTTGGATGCAACCTTAGGTGGTGATAGCTAATGCTTAGTGTTTGGTCCCTTATTATGATCACATAACTTTATATTTATATGATTCCCTTGCTTGAATTTTGTAATTAACCCTGAAAATGCCGACTACCAAAAAGATAAGATGCTCAAATGGCTAGAAAGGACCCAAAATATGTGAACAAAGTACAAAGAGGTCAGGGGCACCTAGAGGGGATGAGGGCACCTGCGCTGGCATCCTAGCTGGGTGTTGGTGTCTAGGATGATAAATGCCAAAGTATAAAAAGGCAGACTGAGCTAGAAAGAGTGTAAGACCAAAAGTAACAATAGAAAGAAAGCAAAGATGGCCAAAGACATGGGTTAATTAGTACTTTTCTTACTTAGGAATCATATGAATAGTAGTATGCAATCAAGACTAGATAATTACCCAAAGTGTGTGAATCATGATTAATCATAACATGCCCCTTAAGGTACCTACTAAGGTGGATAATGCATCAAAAAACATTGTACAATAGAAAAGGTTAACAAACGTAAAAAAAAATGATGTGTGAATATGCCACAATTGAAAACCGTCATATTTCACAATAATGAAAATTGAGATGGTCTTCAAAAAAAGACCAATGCGATGCATGAAATAAAAATTATATACTAGAAATGAAGTAATAATATAAGTATAGGAAATAAATAATGAGCTATACCAAATGAAAGATACCTACCATGTACTTACCTTTCGATGTCACTTGGGTTTCATGTGATTAGCATAATGACTGCTATAAATCCTGAAGAATAAAATCTGTAAAGAAACACTAGAATATAATTAGTAAAATAATACATAAATCACTTAGCTAAAATACCATGGGAAGTATGGAATAGATCATCGGAATGAAGAGAAAGTGTGATAAATGAGGATTTTTAGGATTAAAAACATCTAATATATTAGTATGATGGGATCACTTCCACAATCGTGGTACAACTTATCAAATAATTTTTTTCTTTTTCATTGAAATGATATAAAAGTTGTAATATTGGTGAAAATGTGTCAATATTCCTTATCAAAGAGTTGGTTTTCAATATGCACAACTTTGGAGTACGACTCATAACACACTCTAGCCATTATGCTCATAAAAATATTCTTATTTATGAATACCTATCACATGACATGTTTTATACCTCATAGTTCTATGCATGGTTCCATCATCGTAACAATTCCAAGGTCTTACATAAGAACACAATGAAGTGATAGGCCCTTATTGCAATAACCATAATAGTTATGTTTCACACTAGGAATGATTCATAGAAAGTCTTAGATTAGTTATGAAATCTAATTTGTTAATGATGTATTAATACTATGTTTTTTATGTTCACACTTTAACCAATCTATAAGGAAATTTTAGGTAGTAATGGGCATGGAATATGGTTCACCAACCCATTTGATATATTTGAATAATTTCATAGTATTCTTATATCCATTGTTATATGTTTCATAGTTTGGGGATTATATTTCACATATGTCACCCAAAATAAAAAACAATCATGATACAAGTTTTCAAGTAAGATCAAATTGTAAGGTCCTAGAAAAATATTAAAAGTCATACACCACTCCCACATATTTCTCTTGTCGCACTATGCTCTATGACCATACTACCAACATAGTTCATCCAACACTCAAGGCCAAGATGTAACATAGGGTTACAATTTTATTTAGTAATTTCATGTGACAACACCATTCATATGGTGGCTCTAAGAAAACAACTTACCTAAGGCCACTATGAGAGTGTATAAATTTTTATAAATGTTAGTGTAGCTTATTATTCATCATTTTATTTTTTATTAGGATAATTATTGCACTTTTGTTAGCTCTACACTTGTTGTGTTAGCTTGCTTAGGTGTAACAGTTATGTTGAGTTATCTTACTAGTTGTGTGGAGTCAACTCTACTTCCAGTATTAGTTAGTGAGAGTTATTCACCACCAATCTAGGTGGTAGTTGCACTTTCCTCCTATATATGTACATCTAATTATTGAGGTAATATATGAATCAATGTGTTGAGTTGGAGCCATTTATTTGTTTATTACAATTATCTCATTGTTCTTCATAACTTGCAGTTTTGTGTGTGCATGCCTAGTCTTGCCTTTATGTAATGTCACGTCTTGACATTTCTCATCGGTGCACTCTTTGATTCAATGGATCCTTGGTGTTCCAATATGGTATCAGAGCCACAGTTGGTATTAAGTGTGTCACTGTTTTATTGATCAAGTATTTCTGGTTGTTATTTTTCTAGTTGTTTACATAGACTTAGTGTTAGGTTGTTTGTTTTGCTATTTTTTTTGTTTGGTTTGTGGACAGTATACAACCTATATGCAGGCTTACAGAGGTGAGCAAGCTTGAATATGTTTACATATAGAGATCTAGAAATTAAAGTTTTAAACTTGTATTAGAGCTAACACAACCCTCCCAATATTGGTTTCAGATCCATGGTTCATGTTATTTTCTTCTGAGTAATATTCAAAGTCCATACTGGGTGTGTAGGCCCTTATGAGGTTTAAACACCCCTAAGATCCACACTCAGGATTAAATAATGCTCCTTAATGCCCTAATACATTATAGAATATGTGGTATTGGGCTTAGATTAGTGTATTATTTCTATTGGGAGGTCCTATTTCCAATTTTTCATTTTTCTCCATCTTTTCCTAAATGCCTCTCTGTAAACCAGAGCATTATTGACCTTTATTTGTCTTTTCTTTGGTTAGGATGTCACATCTAGGATTTCAAACATCTTTTCTCAGCTTTGACACCTTGTTTCATCCTCCTTACAACTCCCTCAGGCATGCAATTTCTCCAATCCTTGAGACCTCTAATGCTCCATGAAGACTAAAAGACCTAATCCTTTTCATTGATTTATAGTATTTTGGCATCATAACAACCCAAGACAAGGAAATACAAAAAATTGGGGTTTCAAACCCTAAAACAAACCTCCTCCAATGAATTATCCTGGTTGAACCCACTCAATGTGGATATAGCTATTTATTCCCAATTTTAATTTTAACTTTTTATTTCAAAATTTAACATTTCATGCTTTTGAAAAAACTAGTCAATTTGAGAAAAATTGCATTAAGGGTGTTTTTTAGAGTTTAAATACCTTGTATCCTTTGCTTGACGAAGATGAAATGTGAGGCCCGAGTTGGCAGGAGGCCAATTCCCCCTGAAAAAACTAAACCATCTATTCTAAATTCCATTTCAATTCCAACAAGTGGTTAGGAATGGCTAGGTTCATCCTCATTTAGTGCATTTTTTGAATGCTTGAGTGTAATTTTATTTAAAATAAACATTGTTTACAGGAAAATTTTTTTGTAATAAATTTTTATTGGTAGCTCAGAATTAAGTGCCATATTTTAAAAATTTTGTATTTTTTAATTTCCCATGCATTTGTCCTATTTATTTTGTAAAATGAACTACTTTATAAAGTGATAAAATTTGGGAAGTGTTGTAACCGCATGTAGAAGCATTTTTGGTTGAGCCTGACGTCCTAATTTTTTATGTGTTATATTCTTGCATCTATCATGGCTTCTGAGAATGAGACGATTTTATCCAAAGTGTGTGGACTTCAGGAAAACTTGGTCAAAAATGTGGAAGAAAATAGATCACTTAAAAAGAAAAAATCTCTTCTTCATAAACTCATTTATGACAAGGATAAAATAATACACTCCCTACAACATCAACTTGCTAAGATATAACATCATCGTCATATTGTGGACTCTTATAAATATTCCTAGTCCACATGAAAATATTGCTCCTGTACCCACTGAACTTGTTTTTTCAGTTTCTGAGCCTACTCTTGCTTTTAATGCTCCTAAACATGTTGTGCTTCTTACTGCATGTTCTTCTTCCATACCAATGCTTATTGCAGTTTCACATAATGTCTATCCCAATTTAATGACTTATTCTCACATGTATGAAACTTTTGAGAAGCATAACAATACATTCGGTTCTCACATGCTCTATTCTATGGGATTTTTTGGTGGCGGTATTGACAGTGTAGACACTAAATCACACACTTGGGTACATTTCTAGGTCTTAAACACATACTAGCATTCATATGATTCCTAAGCAAGAAAACTAGTAATTGACGACTATCTTTAGCCTATTTTCTTTGTTTCTTGATTTCTCTTTGGTTTACACACCCTACATACCAGTTGATAGTTTACTTATTTATCTTTTATAGCTCCAGTCACCAGTGCCTAGCCAGGATAGGAGTACCCAGGCACCCCTGTCCCCTCTAGGTGCCCCTAACCATTTTCCACCTTACTCACTTCTGTTAGGTCTCTTTTGTAATTTGGGAATATTTTCACTTATGGGTCATCTTTCCAGTTTTTAATTATGAAATTCAAACAAGGGAATCAAATAAATACATAGTTACGTGTTCAAAATCAGGGAACCAAACACTAAGCATTACTATCATCACCCAAGATTGCATCCAAAGGTGCACTCAAAAACATCCATTTAGCATTCACCCAAGGGACAAGGGATGCATCCACTCTGCATGCACATCATAGGAATGGGAAGTTCATTTTTCCATCCACACATTCTATTACATTACTACATTTATCTACAACCCGCTATCAAGTGCAACTTGCACAAAGGAATCCTAGGACACAATTCTTACACACACTCACTAGAACTACATGGAGTTTGATATGTAGTGCAACACTCAATTGTGAGTTCACTCTCAGGGTGACCATCGGGGTCATTTGAACTCCCCATTTTGCATCTTTCTTTTTTTGGATTTGATGTGGTTTGTGGGTTTTTGTAGGTGAAGTTCTATTTTTAAGGTTATAGGTACCCTAAGTGATCAAAGAACGACACACATGAGATCAACATGGAATATTTGTGACACTTATGCAACAAAGTTAAGATCAATTTCTGACCATTTTCGTAATCAAAAGCACCCAAAAGAGGTCTCCAGTTCCTAGACACCCTTATCCTGCCATGGGTTCCCATGTCTGACCTTATTCCTATTGTCCAAAATTTATCTTGAGCATTTACAACATTGTTCACTTTATGTTCAGCAGTTTTCCCAGTCCAGAGCACTTCCAGACCAAGCGCAAATCAGCTAAGTCATTATTTCTATATCTCTTGCTTAGGGTTTCATACTTGCTTGCTTGCATCATATTATACTTAGTAGTTATATATCATAGTTTACATTCAGTTACTGTGAAATCATGGTTTAATAAAGAATTTATTTTTGTTAACTCAGGAAGAAATTCATAAGGTATTTCTTCCCATATTCAACATGTTAAATGGAATTCTCACCATAGAATTTTTTTTGGGAAAGTAATTCATTGGGATCACTCAATGACAAAGCTATTATTTTTGTTTGCTTGAATCTTTATGAGGATCATGAGATACACACGATTTTTTCACCTTCACTTAGGCCCAAGAAACCTGAGATTTTATTTGTCAACCATGATCAACATGATACACATTTTGATGTTTCTTTACATGCTCCAGTTGTGCACTTTACACCAGATCATATGCAGGCATCTTCTTCTACCATTCATATTCATTTGGGATGGATATCTGATCACTTGTGGTGGTGACATAAGCATTCATTTCAAGGACTCTATAGACGTGGCTCCTCCACCATTCAACTTCTTGCTCCACTTTCTTCTCCTCCTACATTATAGTGCTCCTTGTTTTGATCTATTTTCTTTACTAGTTGTAGTGAGTATCTCTTGTTTATTGAGAGATTTTGTATCTAAATTTTTGACACCTTTTTAGGCATGGTGGTAGTCTCTTTTCTTATGGAGTTATTTTGGTGGATTCTAGTGTCAAATTTCCATTATTTGAGTAATGTGGTCACTCATACAAATTTTTAAGCATCACGCCACCCATACAATAGTATGGGAGGGTTTGGTGTTGATCATGCTTCTTCGGGTATTGTGGCCTTGCCTTGGTTGTTGATATTGGTTCGTGACACATCTTTTTCTAGTAGTATATTGAACTATGTTTGGTGATTTATTGCACTTTTTACATTACCTTTGATAATATCCTTAAGTTGTTTTTGATATTTTTCTCCATTTGAAGGGTAGCTATTCTATTAAATTAAAATGTTAGAGACTCCATTGTTAGTCTTCTAGTGTGGAGCTATTCTAGTATATCACAATGTCAATTGATTTTGAGTTTTGTGATCGAGCAGTGGATCTAAACCACAATGAAGAACAAACTATTTCTTCAGCAAAGTATGAGTTTTTTTAACCAAGTTTCTTGGGATGCCTTGCAGTGGTATTTTTATCTCTCTACTTTGTTGTTACTGGTTTTTGGGTACCTTGCGGTGATTTTTTCATCCATGGTAACTACTTTTTTTCAATTATTGTACATGGGTACCTCATTAGGCCTTGTTATCGAGACCCACCTTATTTTCTGCCCACCTAAGCTATGCTTATAAGGGGTTGTTAGTGTAGGTTATTATTTATCATTTTATTTTTTTATTAGGATAATTATTGCACTTGTGTTAGTTCTACACTTGTTGTGTTAGATTTATTAGGTGTGTTGGATGTGTTGAGTTAGCTTACTAGTTATATGGAGTCAACTCTACTGTGAATATCAGTTAGTGAGAGTTATTCACCACTGATCTAAGTGGTAGTTGCACTTTTTTCCTCCTATATATGTATATGTAGTTATTGAACTAATATATGGAGAAATGTGTTGAGTTGGAGCCATTTATTTTTGTATTACAATTATCTCATGGTTCTTCATAACTTGCAGTTTTATGTGTGTATGCCTAGTTTTACCTTTTTTTAATTCATGTCTCAGATTTCTCACCAATGCACTCTTCGATTCAGAAAATCCCTGAAGTTCCCGATAATAAATAGTAAAATGAGTGATTCATTTTACACTTTTCTATTTCAGATTGAGAAAATTTGAATTCTTGAATTGTCTAATTTAAGTGAGTTTAGTGGCAATGAAGAGAATACAAGGAGGGAGTCAAGGTATATGATATGGGGCACTATACACACCCAAAATTAACATGGTGCAATAAATAGAAAGTAAGTCTCCACTGATGATAAAGTTTTATCCAAGCCTTAATGGAATTCATATCCTTCCCCAATATCTTTGCAAATTGCTTGTGCATCGCCTTTTCTCCAAAATATCCAAAGGTTATGTTTTGTGTTAAGAAAGATGATGAGTCATTGATGGTAGTGAAACTACTGGTCAAGGTCGATAATTGATTATGCAACCTCTATTTTCTCTTCACAAATGGTTTTGTCACTTTCTACAGGAATTTCAAAAAGCACATGTTTTATTGCTCATTTAATTTCTGCCACTATTACTTTATAAAATTTACTTAGTTTAGGTTTGTTGAAATCTTCTCCTCTTGCTCATTCCAAAATTTGATATTTATCCGGTTGATTTCTTTTGCTTGGATGAGTCGGCCAATTCAAAGTTAGAGTCCAAATTATCTTTCTTCAATTGAGTAGCCTTCCGATAGTCCACTTGTAATTTTTTCATGAGTTGGATTTTTAATTTATGTGCAAGATTATGTTATTGTTTTTTAGAGAGTTCTTTGTTTAAAGATTTTTTCACCCACATTTCAGTCATTGATTTACTTTAGACTAGTTGGTTTTGTGAGGATCTTTGATTTTCCACTGTTACTTCTTCCATTCTTGTCCACCTTGATCATATTGAAATTTGCACATTGGAGAGAGAACACATTTTGAGGTGACTGTGGTGCCCAACACTTTATTGCTGACCCATCATATCAATTTGTTTAGTGACATTTATACATCACTATTTTGGACATTATGTGGTGTTGTTGTGGAACAACTTTGTGATACACGTTATGTATGGGGCACACGGTGCCAATCTATTGTGTTATTTATTGCTAGTTTTACTTATGTGTTATGGATATTATCAGGATCTAATTTAGATGAGTTTTATTTGGTATACGATGTATGTATTTCATTCTGGTTAATTATTATGATTACTAACTATGGTGATGATGCGATAAATGTTATCGTGATATGATTTAGATGGACTCTATTTTTGATCTACTATGGATGTATGCCATTATGGTTAATTATATCATTAAAGATATTAGTTTATTACCTAATTTGGATTGTTTAGCTCATAGTTGATTTAATTATTAGATGCATGTCATACCATTTTACTTGGTTTATTGTATCAAGTGGGTATGATGACGTGTAAATCGAGTATGTAGGTTACATGTTTACACATGAGAACGCTTTGCACCTCCAAAATTACACAACATGTCATCTGGGCCAAATCCTCACCCCTTTGTTTGATTGATGTTACCTTATTTGTTCTTAGTTTTATGTAGATATGAGTAAAATACTCTCCTTTTTGTGTCATAATTATTCTAGGCAGCTTTATTTATTTCATTCTTGACTCATTTTGGATTAATTTATCTAAACCTTGTTTAGAGTTATTTTAAGGGCCTAATGGTCCTTACTTGTGTTAGTGATATTTTAAATTGTCAATCTTGTTTTTATAGGTGTGGGACCACTTAAACATGGGTTGGGTGGGCCCCACTACCTCTCTTTGTGTTCTACTTTTCCCAAACTCGAATTTGGGATAAAAGTGGAAATTAGAAGGGTTGTTTTTAACTTTAGAAGTCTCATTTACATGAAAATAGACCCATTGGACCCTACATATGGGCAGGGGGACCTTTTTCAAGGGTCAAATGGGATTTTACCCCTATTTGAGCCTCTCTTATCTCCATCTTCCTAATTAACTTATTTTTTGTGCCCTCTTAGGATTTTGGGATGAATTCTATTTTTTATTTTGTTAAATTTTAAGAGATTCCCCTCATTAATAACCTTGTCTTATACATGATGGAGACCTAAGGGAATATTGGGTTTAAGATGGAGAAGAGTGACACATGTCACCCTCTCATTGGTGATGATCCTTGAGATTCCTCTTCTTATTCCTCCACTTTGGAGGGTATAAGGGATTATTGGCTTCATTTTACACTTGGGAGTTTGGAGGAGTGCTTGGGGAAAAGAATTAGAGATTAGAGAGCATGAAATTGATTTGAAAGTTGGCTTGTTTTATTGAGAGGTAGGTATCTCACCCTCTTGTTATATGTTTTTCATTATGTAATCATGTATAGAATGGATTTATTGCTTATTTGTACAATTTTGTTGAGTTCTTAGTGTATTATATGTGGTTACTTTTATTTTGGTTTCCATCCATCTCACTTGAGATGGAATTGATATGTTGGGGAAGAGGGTATAAATTCCCTCTTGTACCCATATGGCTTGATGGTAAAGCTGTGATGGGGGTTATATTTTATTTTACCCCTCCCTCATATGGTTGATGAGGGGGATGAGATTTCATACGGGTTGAAAAATCATCTCCCTTCCTTTCCAAGGAAATATTCCAAGGCTTTAAATAACCTTGGTAAGGAGGAGGCTTGGAGTTGGGATTTGGAGGTTATGTGAAGTTTGGAGTATGGTGTTCTTGTTGGAAAAATGTAGGATATGGATTTTCAAATGTTGCCAATGGGAATACTTACCCCTCTTCCCCTCCATGAATAAATTTTGAGTTTCTTCAATTGGTTTATGGTGGATGTTTTGAGTTTGTGAATGTGTGTGTTTGGACCTTATGTTCTTCCCTTTTGTGCAACTTGGAGGCATGTATCCTCTCTCTCCCATGGGCTTGGAGGGAGGCTAGTATGTCCGCCACTTTTGGAGATGGCATGTAATGTTTACATTTGGTTGGGTGGACAACCAAGCCACTTCTCTTGTATTTGGAGGCTTTTACTTGTTGATGGAGTGTGTTTCTTAGAGCCTTGTTAATGCAGTTGGAGCTCTTTCCTTGCGAAGAAATAAATGTTACTCCCAAATTTTTTTGGCATGTTGATCCCTAAGTTGGGAGGCTTATCCACTTATAGTTTATAGTTGGTTTCTTGCAAGTTATAGGAAAAGAAGAAATTTAAGGTGCTTTGTATGAAAATATGATTGTTAGTCTTATACCAAGATTGTTTTGAAAGTAAGAAGATGTGATCTATTGTGAAAAGGATCTCATGCTAATTATTTTTAATTCAATGTTGTAAAGAAGTGGAATGAATTTAGTGGAGAATTTCTATTGTTATATCTATTACAAGTTTACTATTTGGAAAAAAGGGAGATGTATACTTGTGTTGTAAAGAGAGAAAATGTTGTTATTACTTCATTTGTAGATCTCATCTTGAAGATAGGGAAAGAGATGGTGTCGACATTATTTAAGAATTTGTTATAGAATTGATTATATATATACATTTATAATAAGAAAAGTATGGTTCATTGGTTTCCTTGTTATTTGGAAATCACTTGAAACTATGTGCATATCTTACGTTGGGAATTTTTTTATAGGTTCTCAATACAAGAAAGGAAAATAATGATTGATTTATTACATCTCATTGTTTGTATAGATGGTTACCTACATTGAATTTTATTTCACAAATTTTCTAGTGTAATGGCTTCTCATTGGGCACTCCTATAATCTAAAGTTATTATTCATTATATTTTATGGAGATATGTATATTTGTTTATAGCTCCATACCAAAATTAGATGAAGTTATTTAAGATCTCTTTATTTCCTTCCTTGTATTGTTTTAATGTTATTTCCTGAGATAAAAAAAACTTTTAATAAAATTCATACTTAAATTCTTATCTCTTATCTTAGGTCTCAAATGGTATTTTTAGAACCCTCTTAACTCATTGTAGAATCTGAGCATTTGGCCTTACTTTCTTATATAATGAAATATCATACAAAATATAAATAAACTTGCATTCAAATAGTTATGTCTTCAAAGATAGGTGTCAATAGGTATATTTGAAGGCTGGTTCTTAGGTTTGTAGTAATATATATATATATATATATATTATGATGTTATAAAAATAATAATAATAATATTAAAAAAATAAAATTAAGTTAATAAGAAATATATGATATGTATAACAATGGGATTTAATATTGAATTCAAAATCAAAACCACAATATATATGTTTTTCTTTATTTGTTAATTTAAAATTTATTTGATCCTATTTTGGGGGTTGAGTGGCTGGGCCAACCCAACCCCTCTCTTCTTTTATTTTTGATCTTGACCCTGTATGGTTATAGTTCCCTAGGGAACTGCTGCCTCTTTGAATGACCGCCAATATGTTAACTCTAACTCACTTCTATGTGGCCCTTATCCCAACCTTTTTCTCAGTCCTGTGTAGAGCCACCCATGTGCAATGTTTATGAAATAATGTATGGCTAAGATGAATTCACATATCTCATGCTTTTGCAACAAAATATTTCCCCAACCCTGCAAAATCACTCATCTTGGCACCTTGAACTACAAATTTGGCTTTTAACAACCTTCTCTATGCCTATAACTCCTCCCCTGACCTATGGCATTTGAAATATTGACCTCTCCTTTATTAGGCATGCATCCCTTTATTTAAACACATGGTTACTTTAATGGCCACATTTAGATGTGTATATACATTCAGATATATACTTTTCTTCTCTACTATAACCCTAATGGGGATTTTAGATATAAAATGGAAATCATTAGCAGAAGAAGAAAAATAAACTTGAGGAATATAAATTTACAAAATAAGCTTGAAATTCCAAGAAAATCCTTCTTCCCCACTCATAAAACTGACACAGTAGAAACAAATGGAAAATAAATGAAAGATAGGAACTAAAATGAAAATGTAATAAGAGAGTATAAAGTTCAAAGTGAAATTAGGGTTTTCCTAGGAATCCCTAAAATACATGGTGTTGATCGTTTTGATTTAAGGGATCAAGCTTAAGCATAGGTTTTACCACTTGTATAGGGAGTTTATAAGGTGGATTTTTTAATTTGGAAAGTGGGTTTCTTTGTTTTGGTTTTGGGTGATTAGTAAATGTATTTTGATATTAGCTTTATTTTTTATTGGTGAATGGGGCATGTGTCCATTTGGATAGGATAAATGGGACCCATGCCCAATTCAAAAATGTATCTGAACAATGTTACTAAACTAGTCCCTTAGAGGAGAATACACAAAAATATTTGAATGCATAACTAAAATTTAGTGACTTTTGGTGCAGCGAGAGAATGACGATATAAATAACCTCTTGAATCAGTGTGATTGATAATGGTTTTAAACTTATTATTCTATGAGTAAACCATAGTTTGGTGTTTGGATCTTACCCTCGTAGTCAAATTAAGATCGTGAAAATTTATAACCAATATAAACCATTGAATTAAAACAATTATTTACAAATCTTATAGAAAGAATGGAAACCTAATCGACATAGTATGTCATGACAATGCTTGATAAATCCCCTTAGAAGCATAGCTCTATGAGACTTACTGTCTTAAGTTGTGTAGATAGATATTTTGTTATCTTGATATGTCCTTGGATTATTTTTTACAAATCTATATGAAAATTAACTTTAAACCTTTTTTGGGAATGAATAGAAGCTTCGGTGGAAGGAGTAATAATTATAACTTAAGTGATGTTAATGTCGATGAAAACATTATGGTTGACTGGTGTATCCCTAATTAGTTTGTTTCACACACATGTTTGTACGTACTATCTTATCCATCAATATGGAGTTAATGGTTGAGAGTGTGGAGGTTAAATCAGCCCTAGAGAAGCATATTGCAATAATAAGTTTACAATTATTGTCACTTTTTTTACCAAGCTTATAGAACTTGGTGTTGCTAATTATAAGTCATCTGTGCACTTTTCACAATTGGAATCAAGACTATATTTAATTCCATATTTAAATGGTTTGGAAATATGGCTTAGAAAGGTATTAACCATTCAATAATTAATCAATGTTTTAATAAAAAATCTTTTCCCAATTTTTACCAGATAGATGTTTTTTTGGGTCAAAAATCATGGGCACGACATCTTGTATTAGAGCTCAGTTTCAACACTAGGAACTATGGGAAACAAATAAAAGTTATTTAATAATTTTGGATTAGTTTAGTTTCTCATTCCATGAAAACGTTTCCACTAAATTTAAATGCTTCCTTCTTATGTCGACCGAATGCCACAATGAGGCTCTAGACACCACGCCAATAAAGTGATTATTTTGGAAAGTGGATAATGCTCATGAGATGTGTTATGAGAATAATTATAAATTTAGATAAGTAAACCAATGGTGGTGATTGGATCAAAAGTTTCATTCAAATTTATCTATTTTAAAACAACTTGTAAAAGCTAGGTAAAGTCGTTCTAAAATAATGTGTATAATGGCTCCCAAAATCTTCTAGTGGAGATTTATTAGGTTGATCATGTTCTCCGATTATATGGGATATCACAATAACCATTAAAACAAATTTATAGGATCATTTTCTTGTTTAGTTCAGAGTGTTATGAGCCCAACTGGTCATTGTATTTCTCACAGTCCAAGTCTAACAGTCCAAGTATCAAAGTGAAAACCTCTTTGAGGCACTGGTAGAAAAACAAAGGTAAACATCGACCTACATAAAAATTGACCACTCTAAGGGTGAAAATATCATTGAGAATCCTTTAGAAGAGGGTATTAATCTCCCCCGATCCTACGAGTATGGAGGTAGAGTCTAAACTGCTTGTTGAGGAGACCATAAATATGAATATTGGAACAAAGGATCAACCTAGATTTGTTAAGCTGGGAGCTTCACTCTTAGCATCAGAACAAAAGAAAATTTTCATGCTTCTAAGGGAATTATCATTCATATTTTCTTTGTCCTATGTGGACATGCTAGGGTTAGATCCATCATTGGTAGTGCATAACCTAGTTGTGTACAAAGAAGTAAAGCATATCAAACAAAAGCCCAGAAAGATGCATCCGCATGTTACCCTTTTAGTTAAGGAAGAGCTAGAAAAACTATTGTTAGATTGATTATTTAGAATGGGTTTCCAACATTGTACCTATACAAAAGAAACATATTGGCATTATACTCTATACGGACTTTAGAGATATCAATAAGGCGTGTCGTAAATATGATTTTCTACTACCTAACATTGACATGATTATTGATTCAACTGCTGGTTATGAAATGTTGTCCCTCATGGATGGATTTTTAGGTTACAATCTAATCAAAATTACAGAGGAATATCAACATAAAACTACCTTCACAGCCCCTTGGGGGACATTTTGTTATCAAGTAATTCCCTTCAGTCTCAAGAACATAGACGAAACCTATCAAAGGGCTATGAATATCATCTTTCATGACATGATTAATGATATAATGGAAGATTATGTTGATGAAATCTTAGGAAAGTCACGAACTAGGGAAGAGCATCCTAAAATCTCATGACACATCTTCCAACATCTCAGGGATTACAAGGTCAGGTTGAATCCAAAGAAATGTGTCTTTCGTGTGCTATCCAAAAAGTTACTATTTTTTATTGTATCAAGAAGAGGGATTGAAGTTGACCTAGCAAATGTCACGGCCATCACAGAAATGCCTCCTATTAAAAACCTCAAGTAACTACATAGTTTACAAGGAAAAATTTATGGTATTTGTTGATTCATTTCTCAACTTGCAGACAAGTGTCATTACTTTACACATCTTCTAAAGAAAGATGTTTCCTTTTATTGGGGTCTTGAAAAAAAACAAGTGTTTACCTTGCTTAAAGAATATATGTCTAACCCCCATGTTCTCATTCCACCTACTTGTTAAGTTGCGGAGCTCAATTACTTTAGGTTAACATGCTATATTAAATTTGCAAGAAAGCAAAGTAACCGACATCGGTCACCTATAACTGACATCAGTCAGGAAAGGAGGAAATGACATCAGTTAGGGCTAACTGACGTTGGTTACTTGTGTGTGAGTGTTTTATTTAACTCACAGGAATTATATCTAATTTTAACATTAAACTAGATCATTGATTGTAATTGCATAGCTAAGTGCCCTAAGTTTGTATATATTTATATAAGCATGAAATCTAGGGTTTAGAAGTAGAGGATTGTAAGAATTGATTATTATTATGAGAATAATTGTGAGAGAGATAATTCTTAGAGAAGGAGAAGCTTGAGAGAAATAAAGTACTATACATCTGAATGGTGTGGAAGATTGTATATCTTCTGAAAGCTTTGGATAATAGATTGGCTTGTTCCTTGGTGGATGTAGCCCACACTAGGTGAACCACATTAAATATAGTGCTGATTTATATCTCTTATTTTGTATATTTATTCTGGCAGAATATCTACTTTTATTGCATGCATTCTTAGATCTGATATATTATTCGTATAACCTTGTTCTAACCCCAACAAATGGTATCAGAGATTTGTTTGAGGGTTTTATGTGTTGATAGATTTACTCACAAAGGATTTTATGATTGAGTGGGAGCTACAACAATGGCAGAAGAAAATGAATACAAGGTAGAGAAGTTTGATGGTTGAAATTATCAATTATGGAAGATGCAGATTGAGGATTATCTATATCAAAGATATTTGTACTTGCCATTGGATGAAAATTCTAGACCTATAAAGATGACTGATGAAGAATGAAATATTCTTGACAGAAAGGCTTTGGGATCTATAAGATTGAGCCTGACAGCATCTGTGGCTTCCAATATTATAGAAGCAACATCTACGGTAGAGTTAATGAAATCTCTTGCTAATTTATATGAAAAACCTAGTGCTTTAAATAAATTTTATTTGATGAAGAAACTATTTAGTTTTAAGATGCATGAAGGTGGATCTGCATCTAGTCATTTGAATGATTTGCGATCTATTGTAAATCAGTTAAAATTGGTTGATATTTCATTTGATGATGAAGTGAAAGCACTTTTATTCTTATGTTCTTTTCCTGATAGTTGGGATAACTTGGTAATGACTGTTAGTAATACAACATTTGCTAATAATATTTTGAAGTTTGATGATGTGGTTAGTATAATCTTGAATGAATAAATTCATAGGAAAAGTACAGAGGAATCATCATCTGGGAATGATTTGAATGTAGAAAGTAGAGGTAGGTAGAAGGAGAGATCCAAGAGTAAGAATAATGGGAAATCAAAGTCAAGGGATGGAAGATCTAAATCCAGAGGTAAGGGAATTACCCGTTAGAAATGTGGAAAGAAAGGACATGCAAAGAAAAATTTTTGGTCAAAGGATAAAGATAACCAACACCCAGACAAAGGTAAAGAGTCAAATAAAGAGAAAAATATTTCAGCAGAGGTAATACAAGATGCTCTTATTATTTCTTTGGATAATAGAATATAATCATGGGTTTTAGATTCAAAAGATTCTTTCCATGCAACCCCTAATAAGGGTTATTTCAGAAATTATGTCCAGGGAAATTTTGGACATGTTTATTTGGGTGATGATGAACCTTGCAGTATTACTGGTAAAGGGGAAGTTCATCTAAAATTACAGAATAGAAATACATGGGTATTAAAAGATGTGAGGCATGTTCCAAGCCTCAAGAGGAATCTTATTTTTGTATGACAACTAGGTGAAATAGGTTGCATGGTTACATTCACAACAGACTCTTGGAAAGTCACCAAGGGTGCCTTTTTTGTGGCAAGAGGTAAGAAGGTAGGAATGTTATATTTATCTACATGTGTTATTGATTCTTTTCTGTGTTATCTACTTCAGATTCAGATGCATGCATGTGGCATAATCAGTTGGGCCATATGAGTCAAAAAGGAATGCAAATCTTAAAGGCTAAGGGTAAGTTATTAGATTTGAAAGATTTAGATCTTGATTTCTGTGAGCATTGTATCTTTGGAAAGTAAAATAGAGTGAGATTTCTCAAAGTTAGGGCAACTAAGAAGGAGAAAAAATTAGATCTTGTACACTCAGATGTGTGGGGACCAACCCAGGTAGCTTCTCATGGAGGATCTCAATATTATGTTACTTTCATTGATGATGCTACAAGAAAGGTATGGGTTTATTGTATTAAACATAAATATGATGTTTTTGAGACTTTTAAAAGATGGAAATCCCTTGTTGAGAATGAATCAAATTCAAATTTAAAGTTCCTTAGATCTGACAATGGTGGTGAATATTGTAGCAAGAATTTCAATGATTATTGTTCAGTGAATGGAATATATAGAGAAATGATGGTTCCAAGAACACCACAAGAGAATGGTGTTACAGAAAGAATGAACAAGACAATCATGGAACATACTAGAAGTATGAGGATACATGTTGGATTGCCCTTGCATTTTTAGGAAGAAGTAGTTGATAGAATGGTTTATTTGATTAACAACGGGCCTTTAAGCTCACTAGATGGAGGAATACCAGTGGAAGCTTGGACCGGAAAAGAGGTAGATCTTTATTTTTAAAAAAAATTTGTTTCAAAAGCTTTTGTGCATATTGATAAGGAAAATAAAAAAAATTGGATGCAAAATCTAAGAGATGCACTTTCATTGGTTATAGATATGGTAATTTCAGATTTTATTTTTGGGATTTAGAGAATTCTAAAATTATTAGGAGTTGTGACATTGAATGGAATGAAAATAAAATGTACATGGATAAAATTTTGGTACCCAAGGACGAACCGGTTGAGAAGTTTGTGAATGAAAATGAATTCTCAGATTTAAAAGTCATACCTACAGGGTTACACAGTAAAAAGTTTCAGTTGACCCCTGAATGTCATCGACCAGCTAAACTGATATCAGTTACAGAAAAGCCAAACCAACATCCGTTAGCAGAACCGACATCGGTTAAAGGTGACTAATGTCAGTCACTGTTATAATTGGAAACAAATTTCTAGGATGTATAGAATGAGCCTCCGATACCCAAGACTTCTGTAAGAAGGTCACAAAGGGTAAGTAAACCTCTAGAAATATTTACACCTTCTGTATCTTATTTATTATTGACTTATAATGGTGAACCAGAAATTTTTGAAGAAGCAATGTAGGATAAGACTCTTATGTAGTGGGAGCATGACATGGATGAGGAGATGGAATCCTTAGATCATAACTAGACTTGGGATTTGGTTAAGTTGCCAGCAAGTAAGAGGACATTGTAGAACAAGTGGGTTTACAGGATCAAGGAAGAAGAGGGTGGATAGAAAAGGTACAAGGAAAGGCTTGTAGTAAAGGGATTTTCATAGAAAACAGGTATTGACTTTGGTGAAATATTTTTTCTTGTTGTTAAAATGACTTCCATATGTACTATATTGAGTTTAGTTGTAGTACATGATTTACATTTAGAGAAACTAGATGTGAAGATGACTTTCCTTCATGGTGATTTGGATGAAGATATTTATATGCAGCATCCACTTGGGTATGAAGTCAAGGGTAAGGAGAAATTAGTGTGCATGTTGAAAAAGAGCATATATGGGCTCAAACAAGCTCCAAGGTAATGGTACATGAGGTTTGATAGTTTCATGCATGAGCATGGTTATTTGAGATGTGAATTTGACCATTGTGTTTATTTCAAGAAGCTTGAAAATGGGAGCTATATTATTTTGTTACTGTATGTGGATGATATGCTTATTGTAGGATCTAGTATGTAGGACATTAGTGAGCTTAAGGGAAAGCTAGCTCACACATTTTCTATGAAGGATTTAGGAGCTGAAAAAAGAATCCTTGGCATGCAAATACACAGAGACAGGAAGAACAAGAAATTGTATTTGTCTCAGGAGGCTTATATCAATAAGGTTTTGGAAAGTTTTAACATGCAAGATTCAAAACTTGTAAGTACACCTATGGCTAGACACTTCAAATTGAGAAAAGATCAATGTCCTTCATCACATGAGGAGGTCAAATACATGACATGAGTACCATATGCTTCAGCAGTTGGGAGTCTCATGTATGCTATGGTTTGTACCAGACCAAACATTGCACAGGAAGTGGGAGTTGTGAGTAGATTTATGGCCAATCCAAGTAAAGAGCATTGGAAAGCAGTCTAATGGATACTCAGGTATTTGAGAGGGACATCTAGCATGTAGTTATGCTATGGAGGTTTTGATATTTCTTTATGTGGCTATGTTGATTCAGATATGGCTGGAGATCTGGATGGTAGAAGGAGCACTACTGGATATATTTTCACAGTAGGTGGGACGACAGTTAGCTAGATTTCAAGATTGCAGAAGGTGGTGG
This sequence comes from Taxus chinensis, assembly GCA_019776745.2. Classification (NCBI taxonomy): domain Eukaryota; kingdom Viridiplantae; phylum Streptophyta; class Pinopsida; order Cupressales; family Taxaceae; genus Taxus; species Taxus chinensis. The sequence continues at coordinate 220,853,277 of CM034157.1, forward strand.
ATTTTTCTACTACAGAGGTAGAGTATGTTGCAACTACAGAGGCTAGCAAAGAGATGATATGGATGAGCAGGTTCATGGAAGAGTTGGGAAAGGAGCAAGATGATTATAAATTATTCAGTGACAGTCAGAGTGAAATTCATTTGGAAAAGAACTCAACATTTCATTCTAGAACAAAACACATTCAGTTGAGGTATCACTTCATATGACAGGTATTAGAGGATGGGCAGCTGAAACTGAAGAATATTCATATGAGTAAAAACCTTACGGATAGGCTAACGAAGCCATTAGAAAAAGAGATTTTGGAGCTACGCTCCACTTATGTTGGTCTTCAAGTTTGAGACTTGAAGAGGAAGAAACAAAAGCTAAGGAAAATATCTAAGAATGACATTGTACAAGTATAGTGCAGTAATTTATCTCCAAGTGGGAGATTGTTGAGTTATCGAGCTCAATTACTTCAGATTAGCATGCTATATTAAAATTGTAGGAAATCTTAGTAACCAACATTGGTTATGGAGGGATTGACATTGGTCACCTATGACCGACATCGGTCAGGAAAGGAAGAATCGACATCGATTAGGGATAAGTGGTGTCGATTACCCGTACGCTAGTGTTTTATTTAACCCATGAGAATTAGATCTAATTTTAGCATTAAAACATATCTATTTATTATAATTGCATGGCTAAGTGCCCTAAGTTTGTATATGCCTATATAAGCATGAAAGCTAGGGTTTGAAAGTAGACGATTGTAAGAATTAATGATTATTGTGAGAATAATTGTGAGAGAGAGAATTCTTAGAGAATAAGGAGAATCTTGAGAGAAAGAAAGTAATGTACATGTGAGAGGTGTGGAAGATGTAAATCTTCATTGTATATCTTCAGAAAGCTTTGGATAATAGATTGGCTTGTTTCTTGGTGGATGTAGCCCACACTAGGTGAACCACGTTAAATCTAGTGTTGATTTATATCTCTTATTTTGTATATTTATTTTGGTAGAATATCCACTTTTATTTCATGTATGCTTAGATTTGATATATTATCTGTATAACCTTGTGTTAACCCCAACACTACTCAAGGAGAACCATTTATAGTATACATTTATGCCACCCAATTTTCCATATGTGCATTGCTAGCTCAATATGATCAGAATGAGAAAGAGAAATCCATCTACTACCTCAATCGCACTTTAATTGCATATGATATTAACTACCCGCGGATTGAGAAATCTGTCTTGGCTATTGTGTTTGCGTTTCAAAAACTCTGACATTATCTATTGAATAACAAGACTAAGATCTATCTAAAATTGACCCACTCAAGTACTTATTATATAAACCAACACAAACTGGGAGGATAGATAATTGGATCATTCTACTTAATGAGTTTGATATTGACTATATTAATCAGAAGTCAATCAAGGGGCAAGTACTTGCAGATTAACTAGCTAAATCCCCTTTACTAGGAACCAAACCTTTGAGTCTGGAGATCCTAGATACTTCTATGATGTATTTAGAGGATTTTGTCACATGACAAATGTATTTTGACAAATTATTTACTTTTCATAGTTCAAGAGCAGGAGTAGTGCTTATTACTCCTTCAAGAGATTTGATTCCACAAGATTTCAAATTGGGTTTTCCATGTATAAATAATATAGCAAACTATGAGGCCCTTATATGTGGACTAAATATCACCATCAGATGTGATATTAGATTGATTAATGTGATAGGTGATTCCCTATTGATTACCAAATAGGTAAATGATGAGTACAAAGTTAAGGATGAAAAACTTATTCCTTATACAAAACTGGTTGATACTTTGAAGGAGTTATTTGTACAGATCACATTCTAAAAAATACCTAGAGGGCAGAACCACTTAGTGAATGCTATGACCACATTTGGTTCTTTGTTACAAATTCCACTTGGAAACAACATCATGAGTTTCTTCATGGAGCATTTAACGACACCAACATATGACATGCCAGAGTCTTGTTTGGTATGTGAAGTTGTTGGTCACTTATCCCCGTGGTATAATGACATATATAATTACCTTCATGATGGAACCTTCCCTACTAAAATTACATGATCTGACAAACAAAACATTATTTAGTGCATAGCCCGCTATACCCTGCTTGGAGGCATGCTTTATCATAGAGGCTATGATGGGAATCTGTTGTGTTGCCTTAATTCAGAAGAATCTATTTTATTAGTCAAACAAGTGGCATGGTGCTGGATAAAAAATTGTTGTGGGTAGGATATTATTGGTCTACCATGGAAACTGATTGTCGTAAGTATGTTAAGAAATGCTTGTTGTGCCAAAAATATGACAACTTGATACATGCCCCAGATTATTCCTTGCAACTGATCACAATGACGTGGCCTTTTTCAAAGTGGGGACTTGATCTCATTAGAAATATTTCTCATACTTCACCAGATGGCCACATGTTCATTATTACTGTCACTGAGTATTTCATGAAATGGGTAGAGGTTATCCCTCTTACCTATGTTATTGGTGCATAGATTTCCAAGTTTTTCATGAATCACCTCATTTTTCATTACGATATCCCCTCGACCATTGTAGGTGACAATGGTAAGTCATTTAAGAACAAAACAGTAAAGGATTTGTGTCAACATTTTCAAATCTGACTAAAGTACTCAACTCCCTATTACCTTTAAGGTAATGGACAAGCCGAAGCCTCAAATAAAACTCTTATTCATATTATGGAAAATATGGTTAACAATATTGGCTATAATTGACATTTACAGATTCATCCTGCCCTCTGGGCATATCGAACATCCATCCACACCCCTATTGGTGCTACTCCATATTCCCTAGTTTTTGGCACAGAAGCCATCCTACCCCTTGAGATTGAGATCCCTTCTTTGTGCATATCTTTGTGATACTATTTAGACAAAGAGAAGGATTATAGAGTTGCCAAACTTGAAACTAGAGTTGTTGGATAAGAAACACCTTCGTGCACTGGATCACCTAAAAGTGTATCAGAATCGAGTGCGTCGAGGCTACAATAAAATAATCATGCCTCGCTAGTTTGAGGTAGGAGACCTTTTCTTAAAGGAAAATAAGTTCAAGACCACAAAGGATCATGAGAAGAAGGGTAATTTTGAGCCTAACTGGTTAGGACCATATGTTGTGGTTGCTAATTTTGGTTCAGGAGCATATAAACTTTCTGATTCTGATGGTGATGAGATACGAGAGCCTATGAATGCCATGCATCTCAAGTGTTTATACACTTAAGCATGGGGGACCTTCAGAATTTCAAAAAATCAAAAAATAAAAAAAAATAAAAAAAAGAAATTAAAAAATAAAGAGAAATAAATCTGTCCAAATGTGAAAACCATACAATTAGGGCACATTGGACTAGTCCTTTGGAAAAAAATGGTTTATAACACTATAAGAGGGTCCGTTGTTCATAAGCATCTCATACCTAGGAGTACAGTGACTTTATGCTAAGGTCAAAGTTCTCCCTGGTGTCATGGGATCCTTCTAAACCTATCCTTTGCGGCCTTGATTCGGCTGATCCTACTCATGTTGTGAAAGGTTTACTTTTGCACATTCCCACTTAACACTGGGGGAAACTTTGCATCTTCACATTCTTGCACATACATGTGGTTTTTTCCCTTATAAATTCCTATCTATTGCTAGGGGAATCCACATTTCCTTGTTTTCTTGCACATAGCTTCGGATTTTTTTTTAGAAAAACAAAACAAAATCAAATAAAATTTCAAAAAAAAAAATCAGATATGTTTATTCAAAAATATCAAAACATTCAAATACATCCCCTAGAAAAATTGAAAAAAGAATCTAACATTGTCTTGGAAAAACACAAAAAACAATGCACAACATTCCAAAATGTCCCAAAAAAATAAAGTAGTGTTTTTTAACTTGGTTGTTTGTTTGTACATAAGTCTTGTTGGTTTGTTGTCTTGCGTGCTTTATTATATTAATTGTTCTTTTCTTACTTAGATTAAATCTCGCTTTAATCTATTATAGAGTTAGTTTAGAATTAATTTTCTTTACATGCTAGTTCATTTTTGTACATAGTTGTGTTGTTACTTAATGTGTATATAGTAAATTTGATTAAGTGTTCATTGTGCTTGTATTCATTGCTTGTACAATTTGTTTTCATTTCATCATCCATATCATCTATCATCACATTAACATCACATATAAATAAAATTCTAAGTTACATCATCATGAAACTTAAAATCAACATGTATGCTGAGCTAACATCATATAATATCACCAATGGGGAAATAAGGATTATTTTTATCCCCCGCTCATCATAGACCATAATAAAAACATGGGCTAAACATGTTATCTCATAAAAATAAAATGCGACAAATAATCAAATTCCATCATAATCATATATCCATCTAAAATATTAATGTCCATACATAAAAAATGTGTCTTGATATACATCAGATATAGTAAAAATGACATCATGGGCATGGATCAAAATTGTGCCTTCATCACGAGGCATACATAAAAAATAATACATAATTATAATGTAGAGAGTTAACCATGACTCTTGCCCACACTAGGACTGCCTGGACCAGAATCAGGTGGAGGCATATGCTGTAATGGAACCAGTGGCGGTGGAATCTGCTGTGCTGAAGGTCCCGACTGTGGTGAGGGCATTTGTACTAATCTAGCCAAGTTGGAGGTTCTATGTGATCTAGATCTCAAACAACTACTGACCATATGACTGTAGGGTATATCCCTTTGTTCCTCTGGTACAACCCCATCATACAATGATTTATAGTAAACAACGTCACCTGTAGCTACTGTAAAATCATAAACTAGATCATGGGCTCCTACTACTAGGGTTTCTTGCTAGAGTGCATCATTCTCTACTATCAAACCAACCACATATTCCTGTAGTTGAGTCCTCTCAGCTTTCTACGCTGATTTCTTGGCTGCCAAATGGTCCCTCTCTACTATAATCTATTATAGTTGTTGCCTCAAGACATCATGATCCCCAACACCTTGATTAATGTGTTTTTGCGGTGACCTCTGTGGTGACCTAGGTGGTGATCTCCAACCCCCATCTACTGAAATTTGTCTTGAGGTTGATCCCCATCCATCCCTACCTTCTATAATATGTAGACTCGTTGCTCAAGGTGGTGAGAATGGAACCTGTATCACCACCTGTTGTACAACTTGTAGTAACACAAGTATTTGTACTTGTGGCTGTGGCTATGTAGGTTGTTGTGTGGGTATCTGTACCTGTGGTCCTTGTCCTTGTCCATCCCATGCCTCTAGATTTTCCTTGAAATATTGCTACCCTAATCAAGGCCTATCTCCTACACAACCCACCTATCCTACCACTACTAAAACTATTCTGACATCTATGGCCACATGTGGAATAATAATGCATCATATTACTACTGTCACATACCAAGGTCCATAGTATGCAGTAGTTTGAGGATCCACTATATGTTTATATCCATACCATACTTGTGGGACTACATCATGGAAAATTTGTAATGATCTCCATTGTTTGATGTGAGGCCCAAAATTAAAATTCATTTGTGCTCTGTGTGCATACCACATATCATCTCTAGGAATACCCTGGATAAGACCCAACTGTCATTATACCCTATCTACACAGTACCAATCCAAAATACATCTCCAACTACTAATCAAGAAGTTATCTACCTCTGTAGTACCCATCTCCACTATGTCCTCACACCACTGATATAACTGGTATGTCTGCCATTTAATCATCCACAATTATAAATCATCAAAGGCTCATCTATAATAGGAAATATCTCCTAAATGAGATTACACATCCTCTCCAACCGACTCTCATCTCCTACAGAATGGCTCATTAGGTGCTTTAGCATGTAACAATCCAAGTGGGTACCTGATTATAATGTGGTCCCATGACCAAATTTGTAAAAGTGTGGTAGGGCCCATGCTCCTTATCCCTCTATACGCGACCAAGTGTAGATCATATTACAAATGAGCTAGTATGCAATGACCCAAAAAAAATGCCTCCATCCATGAGAGGGTGCACTACTCCTATCATACCAAGTGGAAAGTGTGTCCCAAAATTATCAGGTAGTAGGTAGCCACTAACAAGAACCATAAGATACACTGGTAAGTGGGAAATCTTCCTATCATCAAAGCAACTGTATAAATGAATGGCCATGCCTAGTTGAGGAATATCCTTTAGTTGAAATAAATCCCATATGTGATCCAAGATCTGACTGAAAAATTCTTCATATGTCACTAGGTTTCCCTAAATGGGAACTCTAAGGATCTGGTACACATCCTCCAGTGTAACAATCATTTCACTGGTTAGAATCCTGAAGGTTTGACTCTCGCTATGCTACCTCTCTGTTAAGGCAGTTAGAAGGGAATGATCCAACATGATCTATGCCATCTCTACAATGTAAGCTAAACCCGTAGCTTCTAACACAGAAACCAATCCTTTCTACTCTTGTTTGGAGAAGGTATGTTCATATGCTTAAAGGCGTCCATGTCTCTCGCACACCTACAAGTTGTACAATCTCTCCTGCAAGATTACCTAATGCACATAATCAACATCATTTTTTCTAAAAAACATCTTCCTAAGGTGTTCTAATTACACTCACATTCTTGTAAACATTTCCTAACATTCTTATCAAAGGCCACACTCTGTGCTAGCACAAATAATTTTACACTAGTGCAAGCCTTTTAGCGCTAGCGTAGGTCATTTAATGCCTATACACTCATTTTGATGTTAGCACAAGTCCACGCTATCACATCCCTTTTAGCGCCCATGCAATCATTTTAATGCTAGCACAAGCCTTAAACTAACCTAAATCTAGTGTTACGCTCGTTCACGCATTTTAACAATAGCACAATCCCTTCACACTAGCGCATGCCTAGCCGCACTAGTGTGCTCAGAGGCCAGCACTAGCGTTAACCCACCATTTTCTATTGTAATAAATGAACATTAAATGCACTTAAAATTTAAATTTTTTTGTTGCTTATCGGTGGACCATCTGCAGGAAGCCTCTGGTTCTCTTGAACGTAATCCACATGGTTTCTATGCCTCTGGATTCATGCCATTTCTCTTACAGGTCAGAGAAAAATCTCTCCATAAAGCGGTAGAAGGTAATATAAAATAATGGGTTGTGATGGATTTTACCCCTCCTACCCTTCTATTTATACCCTCCAAGCCTAGCTATTCATTTTGCTTGCCCCCCAGAGGCCGGATGACTAATGTATTCTTCTATTTTCTTCCCGCCATGTGTTGGCATTCCGTTGCGATGATTATTTGTATTAAATAGTCATTTTTCTACCATTTTCACTACACTAGGGCATATTTTTGCTTCTTGGCAGTATTTTCTTCTACCTAGGGCATATTTCTACTTCCCAGGGATATTTTCTGGTGCCTCATATGCCTTGTCATTCTTCTATATCACATTCTTCCCAAAATTCAAAAAATATTCAAAATTAAAAAAATTGTTATAAAAATCCCATTAAAAATTGGTAAAAAATATTCACACATCTGAATCATTTACTAGACACACCATCCTCAAACATCGAATTTGTGCCAAAAACATATTTCTTTGGTCCTCATGTGTTCTTGCACATGAATTGTGGATCTGTTTGATCTACCCTCCATCAACAAAAGCTAATTTTCTTGCTATGTCTGTCTTCCCTTGCATAACCAATTTCTTGGGGCAGTTTCATAGTGCACAATTAATTATGCATGGGTCTTCTAAGTCCTTCATTTATTCACCTCGCATATATCATTGCTTGGGTGCCATTTTTAACCCTTTTCATTAACTCAAACATGTGAGAATCAAAGCTCGATAATAAAAACATTGGTGCAAGTTTCTTAAATGTTGTTTGTTTGAGTATGTGTGTTTATACTAGTTTCCATGTCGGGTTTTCTTGTTTACTTTCTCATACTACATTACTTCATGTATGTTACATTGAGTTATTGTTTTAACAATGAACAAATGTTAGTATTATGGATTTTCATGTTATTTTACACTTTTTTGTATGCTTATATATAACAAAGGGCTGATGACGTAGATCATGAGAAAAATGATAAAATAAAGTTGTTCTTGAGTCAGCTAGATGAAAGCTATTGTCATTCTATTCATATCCATTTCTTCTTCATTAACATTTTTCTCCACTATCATTTTCTTTTGTCCTAATTTTTCTTCAAGTCCATCTGGGGCAATAGTGGTTATATTTATCCCCTCCCCCTCCTTGTTTCTTCTATCCATTTCCTTCATCTTTTCGATCGTCGATCAACCTCTTTCATCACCCCATCAACACTCAAGAAGGCATCCTTCATTCTACTAATTTTTCTTCCATTTCATTCAAAATTTACTTGTTCATAATTGTTTACTATCTTTACCGATTTTTCTTCCATTTCATCCAAAATTTACCGATCACTTGTTAATTCTTCTAATCAAGATTATTTCTTCTAATCATACTTTATCATTTATCCCACATGCATTAGGATTCATGCATCTCCAAATTGGAAAGCTATATAATAAACCTAGTATTCCCCTCACACACCACACCACACTTTTGAATAGTGGAAACTATAGGCATAAGATAAAGGCATTCTCCATTGTTTGGAAATAACTTCTTCATCTTTGCATCCATTCTCTCATAGTTGAGTAGTAAGGGAAGATCCAAGCATGGACTTGTAGCCATTTCTTGGTGAGATCATTTCCTCACTTTGGAGACAAACATACAATTTGATTTCTTATGATCTAAATAGGCTCATACTTAATAGCAATCATACATTACAAGAGTAGGAATGGTTTAACATTAGATGTTTCATTCATGTTTATACATTAGAGTAGCTATTTCCTTTATGATTTTATCTTTATTTTCTTATTAGATTATTTACTTTGAAGTTAATTGGTGTTATTTTCATTTCAATTAGTTTGGTTAGTTTAGTATGCTCAAATGGGATAACTATTAAAAACTAGGAAATTCATTATGATTTGGACCTGTGGTTTAGGGATTCATGGTGAGAAAATGTAATATACCTCTTCAAACCTCTAATACTTCACCATGTCAATTGATTTCAACCATTGTTTTTGAGAAAAATAATTTGGGATATAGTTTTTAGTGTGTTTTGTATGCCTTTGGTCGTTTTCCAGCAAAAAAAACTAGCTCAATCACAATAATCAGCTCTGGAAAGGAGGTCACAGTTTGAGCCCTGGTTATCAGAAATGTATTTTTTCAATTTCATTATATTCTATATATAGGAGAGTAGATGAGAGTTTATAGAATGAGTTTTCAAGTTGTGGATCTTTGTTTTTGAAACCCATTTCACATCCACTTTGGCTAGAATTGTTGAAATTCAATAGTAAAATTTTACTAACTGACCCTAGAGAGGTGCTTCCAATTTAAGACCTAATCACCAGTTTTAGGTTTTGTACATCTCATTGGATTCCCTGTATAATGAAGAATTTATTATATGTGTTATTTTTTCCATTTGTGTACTAGGCAATTATTTTGGTAGGCCTTTTGTAGCCATTTGGGCTAGATCGTGCAATGGGAGAACTGGGTCTTGTTGACCCATTTGAAATTGCATGAGACTCTTGGAGGGTGAAAAATATTATAATGTTGTAAACATGTTGTGTTACATGTATTATTGGTTGAATGATGTGACCCAGATGAGTTAGGTGCTAGGAAGCATTTTTGGGTGTTAACTGTTTTGGTTTGGTTTTGTCATTTTAGACCCCTATGGAGCCTTGGTTTTGGTATTGGAAACAATTGGTAATTTGATAAGAGAGTGTAAAAATTTTCCCTAGATCTGAGGGCATAATTTTGTGTCATTTAGTCTGGTATTCCTCTCTTAGTTGATCTGTTATCTTTGGAACACTCATTTGTAATGTTAAAAACATCTCTTTTAAACCTAGCGAAACCCATTTGGAATGGGCGTGAAATAAATAGGTGTACTCTATTGTAGTGCAACCTAATGACTGAATATGGTTTTCCATGGATTAAAATTTTAATATTATGAATTAGAATAAATTTTTCTCCTCGAGAATATGTTACCCTAGCTTGATTTTATAACCCTCTTTATAAGAAAAGTTGGCAAAAGTGGCCTATAAACCTTGTAATATCCTTTAAAAATTGTATGTCTAAATTAAGTATACTTGAGTGAAAATTTTTTCTTTCAAATTATAACTTTTCTATAATCAAATAAATGATAAGGAAGAAATGGTTTTAGTATCTCTTTATATGATGATTTATACAAGGAGTTAATTCATAACTATTTTACACTTCTTGGAAATTGAGAATCCCTTGAGCTATTATAAGAAAACTTTGTGTTCCATAATCAAAAATTTGTCGAAACCCTTGATATAAAATTTAAATATTTCTTATGATACTTTGGTAATGCTTATAGTCCTTTATAACCCTTCTTGGGCCTGAAAATTCCATTTACATATAATGGTCTCTTGTTAGATTTTGTTGCGTGAGACATCACAATGTAACTTGGTTGAACTTTATTACCATAGAAGGTACACTCATGATAATAATCCTTCACAAATTGGTAAGACCATTATTAAATAGTCATGTTTCTGGTACTTAAGGCTTAAATGTGGACAATATGGAATTGTTCTCTCACTCTTACCATATCTATTAGAAAGAAAAACAATGATTATGTGAAAATAACAATATTCTATCACCCTCTCTCTCTCTCTCTCTCTAGAAGACAAATAACTTAAATTTGGTTGCTCACTTGGTGGGGTGAGATTGCATGAAAACATTGGTGTTGGCCCATGAAATCACAAGTTAATAAGGTGCTAAGAATAATGAATATAATAATTGGAAACCCACAAGAATTATATCTATAAGTGAATTTATAACTTGTGTCTTATAACTACGAATAAAATTTGGACAACTATATGTAATTGGGAACATGTAGAATATATTTATGAGAAACCTTGGTTGTAGGACAATGTTATTTTCATTACCCTCAAAAGCTATATTAGACGTGAATCTTAACATATTAAATCAATTGAAATGTGTGTTTTTCATTATTCTTATTACACTATACTCTCCTAATCTCGATTACACACTAATTTTTGGTCATATGAAGTTGACTTAGGCATTTGTCTTATCTTTCCTTGATACAACAAGTAAAAGTAATGTGAATAATAGAAGGTTGCATCATCTCACAATTTGGATATTCCTTTGGTTACTTGACTCTTGGGAGGCTCTTGTATAAGATTTCAATCACCTTGGAAAAATCCCATTAACTTGTTATTAGATAAATTGTTTAACCCTACATTGCGAAAACTAAGAGTGGTGATTATCTAATCATCCCACCTACTTTGGGTAATGACATCCTTTGAAATTGGTGTAACCTCTAGCAAAATAATGTGAATTTGGAGTTGATTTGAGAGTTGTGTTGTTTTTTGGGTCCTCTTGAAAATGTGGCCCCATTGTTTTTACCACTCAATGGGGTGGTAAAGTTGAAGTTCCTTGTTTGAAAATGGACTCACACCTCTAGTTTAAGGGAAAATACTTTCCCTTTGGACTTAATGGGTCATTGGTGACCTAGGTAATTGATGAGTTAAAATAACATATGTTAAGGATATTGAGAAGACTTTGGAATCTACCTTTCCATCTGGAGAAAACATTTCTTGTTTTCCTCTTGACCTCTTGGGGAAGGTGTGACAGGACAAGTTGTTTCAAGCTTGTCCAAGAAATAATTTGGTTAATTTTCCTAGGAACTTGATAAGTTTTGAAACCTCCTTTTTGGATACATTTTCCACCTAGCTCATTCATGTTTTCTCTTGGCTAAAATGGTAAAGGTTGTAATCTTAGTAAAATTATTATATGCCTTATTGAGTTCAAAAACTAGTTTGTTGTTTTAATAAGTGATGGTGGCATTGTTGGGATGTGGTAGTGCAGAATTTGGATTGCCATGGTGGAAAATTCAATAATTTTTTTAAGAAATAACAAATTGATCTATCCTTATCAGTTTCCTAAATCAAAATTAATGGGTGTGTTCTATAATACTTGAGAAAAGGGTTCAAGCTATGGAAACCCAAGGAAAAACTAGAAAATTAATCCTAACTTTATGGTTGTCTAGATATTACATACTTAATTTATTGGTACTTTCATTGTGTGAATGTAAAAATAATTTCCAAATCAAGTCATCACCTTTTTATTATGCTTGGTGTTATGTGACCCTTCATCCTTGACCCCTTAAGGAATAGTGTAAATGCCAAGACAAATTGGAGGGTCTTGTGAATAGTTTGTCCATATTTTAAAGTTAAGTACAAGTTAAGAAGTGAATCCTCTCATAAATTTGGAATTTTTTCTCTCTTCTCGTATGGTTTGCATGGCGTTCATGGGTGGTTTCATGCACATCATGTGTGCATAGCTTGTTAACCTTTTTAAGACAACAATTGTTGTTCCCTTGGCTCACCCATCAATAGTTTCCTTAAAAGTGACCTTTATGTTGTACATCCACTTATGTGGAACCTTGTAGAGAATTTAGATGATGATGCTAATGAAACTTCTTGGAAGCTACATTTTTTCTTGATTAACATTCTCCTAATGTGAGATACACTTAATGTTGAACTAATTTAGATTTGGTGGGACATGTTTGTTGAGACTAAAAACTACATGGTATGATGTGATACCTTTGAGAGGTCATTATTCTTACCCCTTCCTGTGACTTCTGGGAGGAAGTCTATTTCTAGGGGAGGGGGATGTAGTGCCCACCAGTTTATTTCTTTATTTAATTGCTGACTCACCTTATCGATTTGTTTAGTGACATTGTTACAACACTATTTTGGAAATTATGTGGTGTTGTCGTGGATCAACTTTTTGATACAGGTTATGTATGAGGCACACAGTGCCAATCTATTATTGTGATTTTTATTGCTAGTTTTAGTGATGTGGTGTGGATATTATTAGGATGTGATTTAGATGGGTTTTATTTGGTATATGATGGATGTATGCCATTCTAGATAATTATTATGATTACTTACTATGGTGATGATGCGATAAATGTTATAGTGATGTGATTTAGATGGAATCTATTCTTGATCTACTATGGATGCATGTCATTATGGTTAATTATCTCATTATAGATATTAGTTGATTACCTAATTTAGATTGTTTAACCCGTAATTGATTTAATTAATAGATGTATGTGGTATTGTTTTACTTGGTTTATTATATCGAGTGGGTATGATGACATGTGAATCAAGTGTGCAGTTTACATGTTCACGTAGGAGAATGTGGGACTCAGAGTTTATACCTCCAAGTTTACACAAGTCATTGTCTGGGATGAAACCTCACCTTTGTTTCCCTTGTTAATTGATTGGCCTTGTTATGTTTTCTTCAAGTGTTTTTGATAAATCACTCTCCTTGTGTATGTGTCATGATTATTCTAGGAACCTTTAGTTGTTTCCTTCTTGACTCATTTTTGGATTAATTTATCTAAACCTTGTTTAGAGTTATTTTAGGGGCCTAATGGTCCCTACTTGTGTTAATGATGTTTTAAATTGTTAATCTTGTTATTTAAGGTGTGGGACCACTTAAACATGGGTTGGGTGGGCCCCACTACCTCTTTTGTGTGCCACTTTTCCCAAACTCGAAATTGGGATAAAAGTGGAAATTGGAAGGGTTATTTTTCACTTTGGGGGTCTCATTTACATGAAAATAGACCCCTTGGACCCTACCTATGGGTAGGGGGGGGACCTTTTTCAAGGGTCAAATGGGATTTTACCTCCCATTTGATCCTCGTATTCTCATTTTCTTAATTAACTTGTTTTGTGTGCCCTCTTAGGATTTTGGGAAATTTATTTCATATTTTGTTAAGTTTTTAGAGATTCCCATCATTAAGACCCTTGTCTTATGAATAATGGAGACATAAGGGAATCTTGGGTTTGAGAAGGAGAATGGTGAAACATGTCACCCTATCATTGGTGAGGATCCTTGAGATTCATCTTCTTATTCCTCCACTTTTGAGGGTGCAAAGGGATTCTTGGCTTCATTTTACACTTGGAATTTGGAGAAGAGCTTAGGTAAAAGAGTTGGAGCTTGGAGAGCTTGGAATTGATTTATAAGTTGTATTTCTTGGTTTAGAGGTAGGTATATCACCCTCTTGTTATATGTTTTTTATATGTAAAAATGAATATAAAATGGATTTCTTGCTTAGTTTTATGCAATTTTGTTGAATGTTTAGTGTACTGCATGTGGTTACATTCATTTTTGTTTTCATCCATCTCACTTGAGATACACTTGGATATTTGTGAAAAAGATGTAAAACCCCCTCTTTCACCCACATGGCTTGATGGGAAAACCATGATGGGGTTTATATTTTATTTTCTTCCTCCCTCATATGGTTGATGAGGGAGATGAGATTTCATATGGGTTGAAAAATCATCTCCCTTCCTTCCCAAGGAAATCTTCCAAGGTTTGAAAAACCTTGGCAAGGAGGAGGATTGGAGTTGGGGTTTGGAGGTTATGTGAAGTTTGGAGTATGGTGTTCTTGTCGGAAAATGTGAGATATGTATTTTCAAATGTTGGCATTGGGCATACTTATCCCTCTTCCACTCCATGAAGAAATTTTGAATTTCTTCTTCATGTTTTGTTTATGGTGGATGTTTTGAGTTTGTGAATGTGTGTGTTTGGACCTTATGTTCTTCCCTTCTTGTGAAACTTGGAGGCATGCATGATATCTCTCCCATGGGATTGGCAGGAGGCTAGCATGTCCTCCACTTGGAGATGGCATGTAATAATGCCATTTGGTTAGGTGGAAAACCAAACCAATTCTATTTTATTTGGAGGATTCTACTTGTTGATGGAGCATGTTTCTTGGAGCCTTAATAATGGAGTTGGAGCTCTTTCCTTGTGAATAAATCAATATTTCTCACAATTTTTTTTTGGCATGTTGAGTTTACTATTTGGAAAAAAGGGAGATGTATACTTGTGTTGTAATGAGAGAAAATCTTATTGTTACTTCATTTGTGTATCCCATTTTGAAGATAGGGAAAGAGATGATGTTTACATTGTTTAAGCATTTGGTATGAAACTGGTTGTATATCTACAATTTGAATAAGAAAAAGTGTGGTTGATTGGTTTCCTTGTTATTTAGAAATTACTAGAAACTATGTGAAAATATTATGTTGGGAAAAAAAAGAAATTTATAGGTTCTTGATACAAGAAAGGAAAATAATGATGGAGTTATTGCATTTGATTGTTTGTATAGATAGTTTCCTAATTTGAACTTTCTTTCACAACTCTTCTTGTGTAATGGCTTCTCATTGAGCACTTGACCTATAAGCTAAAGTTATTATTCATTATATTTTATGGAGATATGTATATTTGTTTATATCTCCACACTGAAATTAGCTTATGTTATTTAAGAACTCTTTATTTCCTTCCTTGTCTTGTTTTAATATTATTTCCCAAGATAAACAAGTTTTTGATAAAATGCATACTTAAACTCTTATCTCTAATATTGGTTCTCAAATGGGATTTTCAGAACCGTATTAACTCATATTAGAATCTAAACATTTGGCCTTACTTCCTTATATAACATAATCTAATACAAAATATAAATAAATTTTCATATAAATGGTTGTCTTAAAAGACAGGTGTAAATAGGTGTGAGAGAATGTGAGAATGAGGATCAAGAGGGATGATGTGCACATCAATTGATTTACACTTAAACGACAACATGACAAATTCCCATGTAGTAAGCAAACATTCAGCCATGAAATGTGCATGTAAAATAAAAGGGTCTACTCATACTCATAGATAAAAAAGGGTACAAATAGGAGTGTTGTGTAACTCCGAATGCAAGATCAATCATACCTCCACATGGGAGAAGAGGAGTTATGTTACAGAAATGGAAAGTAACTCCTATCTAATGCATACTAATGGGTATGATGGAATCTGTCATATCCCTTATGACACCTATGACCCATGATCTCACCTAAGTGAGATGACTCACCAAGCAATGTGGACAATGCCTCGAGATGAAAAATAAAGTACC
Source organism: Taxus chinensis (assembly GCA_019776745.2). Lineage (NCBI taxonomy): Eukaryota > Viridiplantae > Streptophyta > Pinopsida > Cupressales > Taxaceae > Taxus > Taxus chinensis. The sequence goes on from CM034157.1 coordinate 220,869,289, forward strand.
CCACACCAACACTACCCATTCATTGTAACTTAGAATGAGGTGGAAATTATAAATGAGAAATGGGTCCCAACAGCTACATTTGATGATGTACTCATGTAAAATATGGATCTCAAGTAATGGAGGAAAACCTAGTGGGAAAACCTCCACTTACAAGAGATAGAAGACTCCCCTAAATAACTAAGAAATATGCATCAAATGGGTCCCAAAAACTAAAGGCTTGATAAGGTAACCAGATACAAAATAAAATTTCTTTGGAAGAAGAAGAAGAGAAGAGAAGAAGGAGACAATAGAGACTAAAGAAGATGAAAAATTGTAGCAGACCTTGCCCAAGACAAGAGCACAAGGATACTTGGCCTTAATGAAGGGTTTGGTAAAGAATCCTACAACATATATGAATTAATAAACTCTATGAAGTCTCCAAGAAGAGTGTCAATGATGTGGTTGTACCAGAGAGTTTTTTCTTTCCAACTTTAACTTAATGAAGTGAAATAAAAGAACAAACCGACCTTAGAATATGGTGGGGTTTACTGATACCCGTGAGATGAATGATGTTAATCTTGGATGGTTGAAGTTGGGTCCAAATGAATGCATGAAGTCCCCGATGTCTTATAAAGCACTCTATAATCAAAGACACTAGGTAGAAAATATTAGATAAATGGGTAAACAAGCTGCTCGAAAAAGGCCAATTCTAGGAATCCAATGGGACTTCCTTGGAGGATGTCATCTCATTTTGTAACAATTAAGTGAATTGATAAAGATAAAGATATATGATCAAAAAATATATATGGATAACAAATAAGAAGCTATAGAACTCAATGTTGAAGGGTAAGTCCTGTGTAGATTTGAAAGTGGCCCAAGGGTGGATGCAATCTGAAAGGACTCGAAGTAATCGTACCAAAAATCCTTGGTTTCTTGCTCGATCTCATGAAGGAATTCAAATTGATCTTCAATTTCTTCTTCGTCAATGGAAAATTGTATCATACAGAGTGTCATTTCATCGAGAATTTTGTATTATTCCAAGAAGAATGGGTGTTGAACTGTAGGGAGATCATAAATGCTTGTAATTGGATGTGATCATATGGGAAATGCCATCTAATAGAGAGCCATGTTTTGAAACAACAAGTTAAATGCAAGGACATTTGATTAAAATGATATAAATTATAAATGATGAAAATATGATGTTTTGATAAGGATCACTGATTATTTATGCCGATCGGTGGGGATTCAGGTAATCACTAGTGATTACTGTTAAAAACCACAGTTTTGCTAAAAATGATGGTAAAAACTAAAAAATGATGTTTTTGATTTCCTTTAAATGTTTTTATGGATTGTAAATGATAAAAAAAGTATAGGAATACCTTTGGATGCAAAAGAGGAGCTAAAATATGCCTCAAATCTTTCAGTGGAATTGATTGAAGTCACTATGTTGATTGTCGTGTCTGCTGAGAGTTAATTGATGAAAACAACTATGAAAACATTTTGTAGATGATTGTTGGAGGTTGATGCCGACTCTTGATGATATCTGGAATGTCTTGAGATCTATGTAAAGATGAAGAACTAAGTGTAGGCATGAGAAAAGGAATTTTGAAAATCCCTCAGAGAGTAGACAAAACTACTATTTATAATCAACGGTGATTAGTTAGAATTGCTGACATATCCACTTTTTTCGGGGAAAGCATTTGGAAAGTGGTTAAAACCACTTCTAAACAAATGTTTTGGATTTTTAATGTGGGTAAATGGTTAAGGGGAAGTTAGGGATGAGGTGTAGAGGTTAGGATGTGTTGATAAAATAGGCTTAGATGGTTTTGAAATGGTTAGGGTAGATTTAGAGTGGTTGGGTGGTTTCTAGGAGGGGTAAAGTAAGATTTTACAGTTGTAGAGTGATATTTATGGGTGTAGGATCATGTTTACATGGAGTAAATATTGTGGAGGAAATTATAATTAGGATAAGAGTTACATGGATTAAATAATATGATTAGATGACTTATTTTGACTTGAAGTTTTTGATGTGGTTAGGGAAATTACCGGTGCTAATTTTAGGTGTCTACATTTGCCCCCTTTTGTCGAGTAGTTTGGTATAGGAAAATGCTAGATAAAAATGATTTGCGATAGGTTGATTTGATTTGTATGGGTGATCCCTCCTGAAACTGGGGTGATTACGACACAGTGCAAGGATCACTAGTTTGAATTTTTTTTTGGATAAGTTTGACGTGCATTTCATTAGAAGTTTCCCCTAGACGGGGTATCAAAACAATAAGTGCTTCCGTGGAATCAAGTGATAGGGAAACCAAAGGGTTCATTTCCTATAGACATATAATTCATAAGGGTAGGCTGCAAGGATGAGGAATTCATGTGATAGGGGAGTGAAAGGGATCATGCCCTATGGACATATGGATTTCCTGCACTAAGTTCATGGATTGATCCTATAAGGGTATTACTAGTTTTCAAGGAGTGGGGGGTATCCACATGAGGCATTTTGTTGGAAAATGTGATAAGGTTGTTTTGAAAAATAAATACTGATTTTGAAAAAGGATGATTTAGGGTAAAATGTTATGAATCTGTAGTGATTTATATTGATCGCCGATGATTAGGGTGAATCATCAGTGATTCGTGTGAAAATTTGGGGGACTATAAATGGTCCATTTCAAGTATGAATAGTTAATTTGTGAAATTTTTGATTACGAGTTTTGAGAGTTTAATTGAGTGATAAAAATGTGATTTGGAAGAAATGACATCTGGAGGATCATCAAGCAGACATAGGAGGCCCACGTAAGCATATGTAGGCCCTTTATCTTGCTATTTTTGATTTTATTAGCTAGTTTTTGATTTTGTTGTTTTTTGTGCCCATAGAGAGGGATTTTTTTTGGAATATATAAAATCCCTGATGATCAAGAAGATCAGCAATGATTCATATGAATCTCGAGAGATTCAGATAGATTTAGTAATGATCCAGGGTAAATGGTTTGTGATAGATGTTTTTGATAAATTTTTGATTGGATTTCTGATGAAAATTGATTCTAACCTATTTTTTTGTGCTTTATGAATGCAGGTGAAAGTGAAGTTAACCATCTGAGATAGGATCCCATTTATTTTAGTAGAGGTACAAGCAGATATGTCAGATGATGATTAGGCACATGTGGAGGAGGTGGGGTTTATAGGGATGCATGAGTATAGATGACTTTATAGGCACCAAGGGCTATTGTTGGCATAGATGGAGAGGTGGAATCCTGTCACCTATGCTTTCTGGTTATCGACGGGTGGGATAACCATCACCATGGAGGATGTCCATCAGATTACCAGGATTCTAGTGTAGGGGGAGGGTATTTATTTTATTGATGATACCCAAAGGGAGGAGGTTATGAGGAGATTGTATGGGGAGGATTTTGTGGATGTGAGATATAAAACAAGAGGATTTTATTATCACTATCTCTATTTAGCTGAGAGGGAGGGTTATGTTAGGATGATGATGATGGGTATTTCATCCTTTGATTTATCTTATTGTTGTGGTGGCAGATTTCCATGAATGGTGACTGGGGTTGTTGTGGATATGATGGAGCATCGTAGAATTTTTGCATGGGCCCTTATATTACTAGCACATACTTACAGGGAGTTATGGGCTTGAAGGGTCCATAAGAGGTTTGGGATTGATGTCATGTTTCTACTATAGTGTCAGGATTTTGAGCATATTGTAGTGACTCTTTCTCGGGGTTTTCCATGGGGAGGAGTTGACACGATGATGAACATAGCTGATTTTGTGTAATAGTGATCAGATGTAAGAAGGCCTGGGGAGTGCAAAGTGGTGATCATTATAGAGATCTCCCCATAGGATTACAAGTTGGAGATGTATTATGGAGGCCATATATTGAGTTTTAAGTGTGGATGAGACATGAGATGGAGCTAAACTCTACTCAACAGGATTTGTGGGTCCAGGGGAGGAGAGGAGAGTGGGAGTTGGTTAGATTTAGTCACATCAGGTGATAGTTTGGTTTGATACAAGATGTACCTTGGGATCTAGTCTTGTACACATGAGATGAGGGGGACTTAGATACCCCCAAGTTAGTAGTGGATCTTCAGTTTGTCATGCTTGAGGAGGAGGGAGTGATGGGTTTGGATATACATGACGATATGGTTTCGATTGATGATGCTTGAGTGACTGCAGGTTATACGACATGGTGGAATGGTGCCTATGTAGAGTGGGAGAGGGAACATCTAGTTTAGAGAGGTAGGAGGGTGTGAGATTGGGTGGAGGAGGCATATGAGATAGTTGATGTTAGTGATAAGGAGGAGGATGGAGATAGGACAGCCCTAGAGGCTACTGTTGTAAAGTTGAAAACCGAGAAGGCCACGGTGGAGATTGAGAGGGATAGTTTGTGGGTTGAGTGGGAAAACTTAGTGGTGGAGAGAGATAGCTTAAGTCTTGAGTGTAATAGTCTCAGGAAATGGTTAACATAGGCCATGACTAAACGAGATAAATATAAAAAAGCATCGAGACACCTTGAAGAGGGTTCTTAGAATTACAGGGCTATCAGTATCAGATGTGGAGTAAGTGGCCCGAGCCAAGGCCATTGGTCAGATGGGTGCATCAGGCATGGTTATATATGCCCATATTCAATCGTTTCGATAGGAGTTGGAATACCATGAGGACTTGGTTGTACAAAAATTTCCCATCGCTCTTAGGTATGGGGAACTTCGAGATTGACATGGATAAAGTCCTAGTGCTAGTGCGGCGAGTGTGTGCCAGCCACCTCAAGGGCCGAATGGAGGAGATGGTGGTGATGAAGTTTCGTAAGGTGCTCAAGGGAGCATTATACGTGGAAAAAAATTCTTTGTTGGTGTTTCAATTTACTCAGTACCTGCTATGTATTTTTATTTTGACATGTATACGACTCTTTACGAAGCCTCGATGTATTATTTTTTATATACAGAGTGTAGGGAATCCTGATGATGTACTAGGAATTTGATTATGATGTTATATTTTGAGTTATGATTCATGTGTTGATTGTGATGTGATTGATGAATGACTATATTTATTTTGATGAATGTTAATGTTTTTTAATTTTGTGTTTACATGATTTGAATGTCTTATATGGTGATGTATTAATATCATTGTGACTTTGACATGATCAAAATTTATGAAAATGTGTTCCAAATTTTAAAAAGGAATAAAAATGGAATGATTTATTTAATACTAGATTTGATACATATGTTATGGGTATAAACATGGTGAAGGCAATTACACTTTTGGCCTTAACAATAAGTGTTAACATGAGACTATCAATAGGTAGTTACACGTGGGATCTTTGATACATAGATGAAGTGAGAAGATGTACCTTCCTAGGACATGAAAGGGGGTTAACATGTGTAGTTGTGTGGGGGAAGAGGGTTTTCCTTTCAACAGTTTCATAGAGAGATGCCCCCAGCTATATATTTTTTCTGACGTAAAATAATTGATGCAAGAAGTTTTCTTTGATGGGAAAGCTGGTCGATGTGGGAAGATTTCCTAGGATGCTTTTTACATTTGATTTTTTAAAGGCTGGTCGATGTGGGAAGGTTTTCAAATAGGTATCCATCCTTTGAGGGAGTGGTATACATTTATTTCTTGACATTTTGATATTTATTTTTATAGAAAACCATCCTTCAAGGGATTGGTCTATGATTTTGATGGGTAGCTATCCTTTGAGGGATTAGTCTAATTTTCTTTTTGATAATATGATTTTAATATTTTGAATAAGTATCCTTTGAGGGATCAATATATTATTTTTTATAAGATGCATTAATGAATATTTTTTTGATTTTCTTTCAAGCTGAGGGCAAAACCCTAATAGACCATTTCAAGGAGGGGAGAAGAAATGTGTACATGAACTAAACATGTGTGCACCATGACATGTCTTTGGTTGATAAACAAGGTTGACATATGTAATGATTTCAGGGTTCCCATAGAGGGGGAACTTTCCCAATTGAAAGATGTGATTAACATGGTTGGGGTGTTTATATTTAATGTCTTGAGGATAGTGACAAAGAAAACCACATGCTTTCAGATCATTACAATGTTAAGATGACTAGTTGGTGATAAAAAAAGATCTTAGATGTAACGACTGTCTTGATGGTCAAAAGACTAATAGTAGAAAGGACGTAAGTACAAGGAATTCAAAGATTCCTTCTCAGGTGTACCATTAAGGGAGGCTATGTGATACTCTCCCAACCCATAATTGTGAGTAATAACGTATGGACCGATTTTAGTCACAAAATAATGCACTTACTACTATTATTATATTTCCAAGTATGTTGTTTTATATATGGATCTTGCGTAAGAAATTTAGTCACTGATGACCCATTCCATAGTCCATTTGTTAGTCTTGTTGGTCATTATTGTTATATGTCTAGCACAATTGTGACTCACTCGAGAAACTGCGGTCAGGTCTTAGGGATTCCTAGCTGTCAGTACTCACTCACTTATCATCGCTAGTCTCTATGGTCCCTGTCACACTTGATTTTGTTTTGACATTTGATGTCAGTCTTTTCAGTTTTTCCTCTCATCTATCAAGGTACTAGTTAGCATGTCGGGTCATTAGTGTCAAAATTTAAACAAGAGATCCCTATATAAACAAAACATACATACTACCTTAGGGGTAGACTATTTTCTATCAAGAGATAAATATCTACATGGAGAAAGGGACTACATTTGGGCACTATTTTCCATCACACATTGGATATGAAGGGGATTTGATTCTATTCCATCCACCATTTTGAATTTTATCTAGCTATTACCTGCTATCTCTACATCATTGGTGTTAGGGGAACCTAGGCACATTATTGCACACACAAGAACAACAAAGTACATTGAGTCTGAGATGTAGTGTGATGCTTAGTTATAAGTCCACCATTGTGGTTGCTAAGGACAGTTCTGTAATTTCAGAAGAGGGAACGTAGCCTCATTATTTTATTGATATGCAGGAAATCATAATTACAAAGAATGGGTTGAAATATTTATAGATATTGCACAACCAAGTAGAAACAAATAATTAAGTTTCACAGGTACAACCGGGAAACAATATAGACAAAAATATTGTTAAAACAATATAACAATAATTACAACAACCTCACGCATGTTTAATAAAAACAATATATATGGTTATATAAACATAACCATATAAGAATTATATATTACTTACCAAATTACTATAATAAATGCAAAATTAACTATAGTAAAATATGTTTTACCTAACATTCCCACCCTTATTTTTGCATTACCTCAAGGGATAAGGAGAGGAATTCTCTGAATAACTCAAATTTGTCATGTGTAAGTGACTTTGTGAAGATATTTTCTTGTTGTTCAACTATTGGACAAAACTGAAGTTATATATTGTGCTTTAAGACATGCTCACACATGAAATGTACCTATACTTCAATGTGCTTTGTTCTTTCATGAAAAAATGTATTGTAAACAAGTTTGGGAAAACCTTCATCGTCAACATACAACATGGTCGGTTTGTCATGTGGTATTCCAAGTCCTTCAAGTATGCGACATCACCATATCACTTCGTAAACAACTTCACCTGTAGCATGACACTTGGCTTCTGTGGAAGAGTGAGAAACAAAGTGTTGTTTCTTGCTTCCCCATGATATTGGTCTAGATCCCATAAAGAAAAAAAACCTTGAAGTGGATTTTATGTCATCAATTTTGCCTGCATGATCTGAATCCGAATATCTATACAAGAAGAAATTATCATTCTTATTGTATGCACTAGACCAAGATCCACTGTTTCCTTGATATATCTCAAGATTCACCTTACTACCTTCCAATAAAAAACTTTAGGTTCCTACATGAACCTAGATAGATAGCTCACTGCAAAGCTTATATCTTTACTAGTGTAGGTCAGGTAAATGAGACTCCCAATCAACTTCCAATAGAGAGTGGCATTTACCACAGGAGACAGATCTGAACAAGATAACTGTAATTTGTTCTCCATAGGTGTTGCAATAGGTGTGCAATCCACCATCCTGAATTTCTTGAGAATTTTCTTGGTATAATTCAAATGAGAAACAAATATGTGATTCTCCTTTTCCCATACTTCCAATCCAAGACAATAGTGCATCATCCTAAGATCTATCATGTCAAATGGTTGGTTAAGATGTTTCTTCATTACATCAGTCATCCTCATTGAACTGATCTCATGGGTTGTGGTACTATCTAATAGTCACCATCATACCCATCACCACTTTCATCATCTATGGGAACATCAGCTTCTTATTTTACAATAGGTGAAAATCCTACATTAGGTGAGTTTAGAGGAGAATTATATGCTTCCTTTTTCTCAAAAAACTCAACATCTCTACTGGTGTAGACTTTCCTGGTCTTCGAATCCATCAATTTGTACCCAAGAGTCTCTTCAATGTAGCTAATGAAGATGATTTTTTGTGATTTCATATCCAATTTCTTTCTATTCTACTTGGGTATGTGCATACTTTATTTACACCCAAATACTCTTGAGGTGTGCAATAGATGGTTTCTAACTTTGACCATGCTTCTTGTGGCATTACTCCATCAAGAGTAACTATGGGCACTTGTTCAACAAATAAACTGTTGTTTTTGCTGCTTCTACCCAAAATGTCCTCGCTAGTCCAAAATCATTGATCATACATCACACCATTTCCATGATAGTATAATTTCTTCTCTTAACAACAAAATTTTTACTGTGGTGTGTGTGGAGGAGGCATTTGTCAATGAATCCTGTGAGCTTGTAGGTAGGCTTTGAACTCATCACTAGTGAATTCCCCCCTCGATATGAGTGGAGAGTTATGATGTGATGACCAATTTCATTCTCAATAACCACTTTGAACTTCTTAAAGTTTTCAAAAGATTTAACTTTTCTTACGAAGATAAAAATCCACATTTTTCTTGAATAGTCATCAACACAAAGCATGAAGTACTAAAATCCAGAATGACTCGGTTGCATCGGACCGCAAATATCGGTATGAACCAGATCAAGCTTACCATGAGCTTGATAAGTACTCTTCTGGAATGAAGCTCTATGTTGTTTTCCTGCTAGGTAGTGAGGAAACTTGTTGTATCCTTTTGAGAGATGGTAATCCTCTTACCATATTGTGTCGGTAAAGTGTCTTGAGATACTTGAAACTGATATGACCAAGTCTCTGATGCCACAACTGTGTAGAGGTAGAGTTCTTAGCCATAAGTGCCTGATCATCTATGTTGACAAAATCAAGCTGGAACATGCGTCCCACATTAGAGGCTTTCACAACTATTTTCAAGCCTCGTGATTTGTCTCGAATTAAACATATTTTCTTGTTGGAATGACTATCAAAGTAAATTTTCAAGTTGTAACTAGGATTTTATTGACTAACAATAGATATTTAGTCAACCCAGGGACATATAGTACATCTTAAAATCTACAGTTGCATGAACCAAGGGGTAGAGAAATTTTCCCAATCCCCTGAACTGTGTATGAAGAATCATCACCTAATGAAACATGGTTTTTTGAAGGCATGTCCCTTATTGAAGTAAACTAGACTCTGTGGCTGGTCATGTGTCAAGTGGCTCCCGAATCAACATACCAGACATCACTAGATGATGTGGAGGGTTCACTTGATTGAGCAGTGTACAAGTAGTCTTCAATATTTGAATGTTCTTCTTGCTCGACAATATTTCCTTGCTGATGGGGTTTTCTTTTCTTGTTCCCCCTTTTCTACCCTTGATTGTAGTTAGAATGTCCCTTGTGAGATTGCTGGTGTTGAGGTCCAGAGTTTCTTGATGAACCTTTCTTATAAGTATTATACCAACAATCTTTCAACTCATGTCCTCTTTTGCAGATAGGACATTTCTTCTTTTGTTGCTTTTCCCCTTGATGTTGATACTGATTTTGGGACTTTTGATAGGAATTAGGTTTTCCTTTTCCTTTTCCTTTCCATTTTTGATGAGAAGAAAGTTCCTTCTCCTCTTCATCATCTTTATTGTACATTGCTTCCTCTTGTTGCAGTAGGTTTACCAGCTTGTCAAAACTCACTGTCTGATCTGACAAGTTGAGTGTTGTCACAAAAATGTGGTATGAAGGAGGGAGTGCTCTCAGAAAAATGGGAATGAGAGCTTCATCAGTGACCTCCTCTCCTAGGGCTAGAAGTGAAGCCCTTAATTCTACAACTCTTCTTAAGAAATATTCTATTTTCTCATTTTGTTTGAACTTCAGTGTGTGTAACTGACTCTACAAATTCAATATCACATTCTTAGTCTTGTCCTTGTACACTGTGCTCAACATTTCCCACACTTATTTGGCTGATTTGGCATCACGAATATGGGGTTGCACATCATCGGACACTAAAAACAAGATCATCAGCTTGGCCTTCTGATCGGATCTATCAAATTTTCTATGTTGTGTTGTATCCGTTGTTGATCTAGTGACAATACCATTCACAATAGTCCAAATCTCTTCAAACTCAAGTTGTTTCTTGATTTTTGTCTTCCATGTTGCATCGTTATTTCCTCTGAGAAGTTGTGAATCTAGAAGAAAAAATTTGGGGGCATTGGTGCCCATTTGCAGAATCAAATGACAAAGGGTAAGGCTCTTATCACTTTAGGTATACAGTATCTTAATATATATACTCTTAATTTGATATATCAAACCTTTCTATATATGTGCCCTTCCGATATACTCATTATACATGGAAGAAGCTCGCCCTTTCTATATACTTGGTAGTACATGAAAGAGGTGTTAACGTACGTGAAATAATTCGATACATGGTACCAAGAAGTACTGAAAGGGGTCTATGCAATTATTAACACCTGATTAATGAAATATCCTCATATGTGTGCGTAACTTTTCTATATACTTGGATAATTTCTCAGTCCTGATTTAAGTTGAGTAATCATTCACAGAAGGATGGGAGGGCTCAAAGTGTGTGCACTTTTTCCTTATTACTCCCCATCAATTTAAAGGTTTGATGCCCAAACGAGGTTTTTGTAGCTATATTAGGCATCAAGTGCAGTAGTAGTCATGACGGCTTTACCCGTAAGCACTTCCCAGAGGCACTGTGTATACCGAATGCTATGAATGAGATCCAAAGATCTCGTGAGTGATTCTGAACCAAATTTTTATTGTTTTTGAGTACAATAATCTGCCATTTTAAAGTAATTACAATGGTTTGTGGTTGAATATGGAAACCTACAAATTAGTATGATATAGTGAAATATACAATTACATCCAAAATTTTAAAAAAATTGAATGACAGGAATTTTTTTTGTTTTGCGGGGCCCTGGTGGCCTTCAGAGCTTAATATGGCTCTCAATGTGAAAAAATGCTAAAAAACAACTAAAAAAGTAGTTTTTTAATGTCCCCTCCTTTGGAAAAAGTTGCTCAGAATGAAAAAATATGTAAAATGGGAGAAAAACAAATTTAACCTAAAATTAGGGTTTTCTCCGCTATTTTTAGTATGAGGTTTAGTAATCACTAAGGGTTTAGTGAAGTTTTAACAACTATATGTTCCACCAAAGTTGGGAAGATCCACCAATTTTCAAACAATGTTTTAAAATCTTATACTCTTGGGTTGGGAAGTGGGTCGAACCAATGACCTGTGCTTTCTAAGATTCTTTCACTAGCCATAACGATGCTTAGAGCACTTCACACTGTAACCTCTTAAAATGAATCACTTGGAATTTAAATTATAAAATCATTTCACAGACCTTTGAAATGTGACAGGTTGGTTTTTGAGGATGACAACGTGGCTTAGTGACTCAGGGATAATTTTAGTGGCAAATATTCGTAATATGGAGAATATTCCATTTTTTAAAAAATTGAAATATGAATTTTCTTGCGTTAAGTTAGTGACTTGTTCACTTAAAAATTACAATTTAATTTTTTTTAGGGGTCAGCTTCAAACCCTTGAGACTATCCCCTTTATTTTATATTATTCTCTAGGTAGAACACTATTAGCTCACTCATACCACCTGGGGGCATATGTATTATCAAATACAGTAAATACGCGACAGGAGGCTGAATTTGTAAATTGAAATCAAGAGTTTGTTGATGCTGGTGACAGGGCTCAATAGATCTTTTTTGACGTGCAATAGGGTGAAACCAAAGTTTGTTGGCACATGACTGGAGTGCGGAGGAAGTAGATGCGTGGTAGAGAGTATTTTGATGCACAACACAAATTCGGGTTTTCTGCTATACCAGATGGCAACATGTGTAGATGCGCGATTTAGAGATTTGTTAACGCACGTAAAAATAAACCTCATTGATCACGTGTCTGTACCTTCTATCCCACCACTTAAAAATCATAAAAAACAATTTCTACCAAACCCCCAAAAAATTCACCTTCCCATGAAATGGAGGTTAAAGGATATTCGCTAGGTATTTTCCACCTCTGATTTCTAAGAGGTCTCTTAAAATGAACCCTAGCTTAACTTGGGAGGAGGGCAGATTTAGGGTTAGCTTGCACCAAAAATGAATCTTTTTTCCTTGTATTTGCTACCACCTCTGTATTGTTGTTGCTTATCCAGTGCTTTGATTTTTCATCTCTCTATTTTTCTTTCAACACTGCCACTTATGCAGGAACATAGGGTCTAATAGATGGCTCTATGGCTCAATTACCAAAGCATGGTGGATGCCAAGAGATTACTGATCCAATTATGTAGCACGTCCTTATATGGACTTAGCCTTAGATTTAGTAGATAACATGCCTGATCTGACTAGCTGAACTTGATCAAGGGATCATTGCAATGTAAATTTTGGCTCAGCCTTTTGTGTGAAAGGTGTTCTCGTGTGGGGCTCGGTGGATATCAATGCAACACTAGTGAATGAACACGACCACTTTAGACATTCAACAAAGAGATGGGGGGCTTAGAAAAATGAATGTGTCTTGACCAATGTCATAGGTTATGACCCAAATACAAGTTGATTCGCCAAAACAATGATGGATCAATTCAACTAATCAAATGACTCGTTGTAACAAAACATAGCTCATCTCCATTTGGACTGAGACCTAATTCACCTGTAAACTCTTCAATGTAAAGAACTTGTCCTTCAGCTCAGTATGAGATTGGTATAAGACAATGTAGCTGGCAAAGGAGCTTAGTCAAAATGGCTATATGGATAGCTCGGTGGGGGCTCATTCAATAGCTTGCCTCCAAATGCTAACATTCAGTTAGATTTTAGAGGTCAAAACCCCTCATTGGGGGAAAATTTTTTTTGTTAATTTTTTATTAATTGGCTTCCAGGAAGAAAATTTTCCTAGTGTAGGGGGCATCAAGGAATTTTTTTTCTTTACTTTTACCTGGAGAATAAATAGGAGGTTATGGGGATGCAGGGACATTCTGGGAAGTTGTTGGAGGCAACATATGATCTCTTGGAGTGCAGAATCTTCTCCAAAAACATTTTCTTCCTTCTGCAACCTCTCTCCAACCTTCTCTGCTCACAGGTCCATATCAACCAAATCTGGTACCAAATGTAATTTCAGAAGAGGGATGAAAGCCTCGTTATTTTATTGATATGAAGGAAATCATAATTACAAAGAATGGGATGTAATATTTATAGATATTGCAAAACCAAGTACAAACTAAGAATTAAGTTTTGTAGGTACAACCGAGAAATAATACAGACACAAATATTGTTAAAACAATATAACAATAATTACAAGAACCTCACATATGTTTAATAAAAACAATATAGATGGTTATATAAACATAACCATATAAGAATTATATATTACTTACCAAATTATTATAGTAAATGCAAAATTAAATATAGTAAAATATGTTTTACCTAACAAGTCCGACCCCTTCATATGCATATTTCTTTTTTTAAGGTTTGATGCTTTATGTGGCATTTTGTAGGTGATTCTTCATTGTAGGTTTATGGAAACATCAACAAACTAAGTGTGAAATTTATGCAACCAAAGGAGAAGTACTACGAAGACCTAAAAAACATACCAGGATTAGATTCTAAGCTATTCCATAGACCAGGTTACCCCAGACTCCCTCATCCTTCCCTAAGCACCCTAATCTGGTCATAGGGAGAAGAATCTACAACTAATTTTGACATAATTTTTGGTTGTTACATTTTTTTTGTTGATCCTTTTCATCTCTCTGTGCGAGCTTTGCATGGAAATTACTGATGATGGCTATTTTTGTGCGAATTGGTAAGTAGCTCTACATTTTATTCATTTAAAATGGTATGAATGAACTTTTTTTGCATCTATATTTTAAGATGTCACCTTTTTGCATATGTAATTGGGTTTCATAATTGGGGATAATTTCCTTTTTGGATTCGAATGGATTACTTGTGGAAATCTAGTTGAGAATTTTTTGGTTAGGACTCCGGCGTAACACTTAATAAAGTATTAAGGATAGCTCTTCTCCTTCTGCTCAAAATGCCTCATGTTAGTGTCAATCATTCTGATGAGGCCCCTATAGCTTATTATTTATATCTATAAAAATATTAATGGATTGTGGTTTGAAATTGTTCAACAAATCTTATACCATGTGAATGACTGATTACCTACTAGCTTTGAAAACTAAATTAGCCTTGTTTTTGATTTGATTTCTTCAAATGAATTGGTGATGTGATGTTATAGATTAGTTATGATCGCTAATGACATTTCAAATGTCTTGTTTTAGATGACTCTCTTATTGATTTCATGCTTATTTCTACATGATATCAAAGTGTGGGTATCAAAACTCCGTCTTGAGTTTAGGTAGCAGTTAGTGTATATATGCTTCTCCTATTTGGGTTGTACTTCTCATGATCCTCACATACTAGTTTACATAAAAGGAAATGAAATATTGTTGATGGTATAGTTTTTGTAATGACATTTTCATATTTGAGTCTCTATCTAATTTCGATGAAAAAATTGATAGTCATGATTCTACTACTTTACATACTACTGAGTGTGAATCTCCTGCTCCATTATCATATTCTCCTGAGGTTGTATCTAGCACTATGAGTCATCTCCATCTATTAGTAAATCTTATGACACTTCATCTCCATCTATTAGTTCATCTCCTCCTACCATTGCATCTCCATCTGTTGCTTCATCTCCTAGGGAGGTTTACGATGCTAGTCTTACCACTATTATGAATGTTCCATGTCCTCCATCACCTATAACTTCTTTGGCACCTACACCTAGTGTGCCTTTAGCATTAGAATCTCCTTTGTCTCCTATTAGATGTCCCTATGATTACTCACAATGGAAAGTTACAATGCTTAACACATTATTTCCATCCTTTACTATTCCTTCATAGGACATCTGGTCTCTCATGCATGCTGTAGGTCACTTACAATCTCAAGTTCAATCACTTACACTAGAAAGCAAGGCCTACTATGCTTCCATTGATAACAATTCATTGCATGGACAACCCTATCCCTAATAAGATTTATAACTAAACATTTATTAAGGATTTTATCATGCCTATATTTTCATGTTTTGATGGTACAAAAAACCCTTACTTACATCTCAAACATTACCGCATGGCTATGGCTTCGTATTCTAATGATCAATGATTGATTAAGGCCTTCCAACATAGTCTCATTGATGACACTTTACAATGGTATACTCACCTCCCATTTGGATCAATTAACAAGTATCATGAGATGGAAGAAAATTTTCTTCATCACTTTATCATCAACAATGGCCCTAGAGTTACATATGATCATCTACCTACTTTACATCAGGGAAAAATATAACCTATCATGGATTACATCTTATGATTTAATACTTATATGCACCAATTAGTCTTTCAACCTATCAATCTAGAGAAGCAATTTATCTTCTGTTGTGGTTTGATTCTAGAATAAATTTATCACACTTTTGTCATGGTTTGGTCTCCCACACTAAATGTTCAAACCCTCCACCTATGGTTATAATATGACACATGTGAATCATTCACACTTTTATGCTATAGAGTCCTTGATCTAGAACAAGACTTGATTATTGCACATGTTATAGATCCTCCACCTATTGTTATACTACTCTACATCATCTAGTTCTTCTCCATTTCCATTTGTTGAGTGTCCTACATGATCTTAGTCTCCTCCTCATAAGAAAGTTCATCCTACTACATCACATAAGTATCCTTCTTATCCTACTCTGTAGTAGGATACACCTCAATCTTCTACACCTGTTTCACATGAGACATTGCATTTCTCTCATCACGCTTGACCACATGATGTGCTACATGATTTACTTGATGAGTGTTTAATTCACTTACCTTCTAACCAACATCATCCACAACATCGTTTAAAATGCCATTGTGATCAATCATACTGTAATTATCACCGTATCAATGGCCATAGGGATAATGATTGATTTTACCTTCATGATTGATTGCAATAGTTAGAGGATAAGGGAATCATCTCCTTTGGCTCTCGCTCATCTGAGTGGTCCATATCTCCTCTCCCTCATCCACGAGTTACTACTCCAGTTGAGTTGTCTCCTTCATCTAGTGCTAAGGTCATTATTCATCCATCGCCATAGGTTGTCACTCATGCGTGCTCTCCATCGCGTCCATCCATACACCGTTATCACCACCTCATCCATCCATCCATCATGTCATGTTACTACTTCACATTGCCTTCCACAACCCTTGGCATTCACACCTCCCACTACTACTCCATATGACATTCAATTTGGTTCATACGCTCATGCTGCTTTCATTCCACATGCTTCCACCACTTCACTCGCTACCTCAGAATTTGGTAGGTGATTGCTATCACCTTCTCCCCCTAATGAACACTTGTGTTCTTATGGTTCTTACATGACTATTGAGGGATCTGTTACAATAATAACCTTTCTTCATGTGCTTCATCAATTCATCTAGTGCACTCTATCACATCATTTCCCAATGATGCACTCTTGATTTATGTGGTTCATTATTGACTGATGAGGGGTATTATCTAAATGAACCTCATCATCTATATGTTAGGGGACATCACTAATCTTCTCCCCTATCTTCATTTTATTGACATACTATTCATTACACTATACAAATATACACATACTTTTACACGATCACCAAGATCATTCATCACAATGTTATTTTACAATCATCATCTATTATCATCTACATTATATCATCATCACATTACACTAATTACAATTCATAAACTATGCATACAAATTAATTCAAAAAATACAAATACCATCTTAAACATCACACATCATTATAGAAACAACAATCACATATATCATCATCACATCATAACATCATATACACAAATAAAATCATCATATCTCTCTGTATATATATATATATATATCCATATATATATATCATATATATCAATTACAATCATAGTTACAAAACATCTCATCACTTAGGGGAAACTCCCCTACATCAAATACATCAATACAAATCATATCTCATCATCATGTAACTTTATGGTACTTACAAGTGCTCTAGAACTCAGATGCCTCACCACTAATGCTAGCGCCACTGATCATGACCTCTATACCTCTCCACCTGTCTCTTAATAGTAATGTTCTCTGTAGACTACTCCACAAAGAGAATCTATAACACAAAGAATTATGCAAACACATCCTGCACTAAAGGACCTCCACTCTCCTCCTTTCTAGCTCATCATGTCTCCTCGTGTGCCTCATCATCTCTCACTCAGTAGAACGGTACACATTCTAGATGCTATGGAAACTGACTCAAACAAATGGGCATGCTCACCTACAATTCCATCCACATGATCCAACATCCCTCCACCTGGACAAGTATGTCAAGTCGGCACATTTTGCGTCAATGTGCAAATAGATGTGTCCATAATCAAGGACCAATATGCATCACCTACACCCAATAGCACAACACATTAAAACCATAACCATCATGAAAGCAAGTAACCAATCATATAGCATAACTATATAGATACTCACACTCCATTATCATTCATCGCTACGTTGTAAGGGGCATGTGCTTTCCACTCCAGTACTCCTCCCTATGGTAATCTGGTACATCCGAAAATAATGGGAATAAAAACACCCATTGCATGTGTTATCCACCATGCACGGTATGCCTCTTACATCCCATATCATTTGATCTATCAGCTCTATTTTGCATTGGTCTCATCTAGCCCAGGAGGTACTAGCTACTCTCTTGTGGGCCATGTTCTATCTTTGGCCCTCCTTAGTGCTCTAATAGCTCTAACCCATACATATGGATCTCGGGGTCACATCCTGGAAATTACACCGAATTGTTGAGATATCCTGTATGCGCATGTGAATAACTCTACCACACTTTGAACCAGATACTCCATAACTGTATGGCCTCCATATCATTGCCAATAGCCACAACATATTGACTTCTGCAAGCTCAAAACCCCTAATATCAAAATTATCACAAACTTATGGGCCTTGGTAGGTACATCAAGTAACCATGTTCAAAAGGATACCACCTTGGCCATTAATCTGTCTCTCCATATTCTCCATACATGATGTGAACCCATCCATGCCAATAATATGTCATCGGTTACTATCATCCTTTAGTGTGTGTCATTACCATTAGTAGCCAAAATGTGATAAGTGTCCCAAACTGGTTAATCTCTTGCACAAAGCTGAACATATGGCATATTATGGGGCACATCCCCCATCCTTGTATAAGATTTCATAGGCCTATAAACTAGGGGTTAGGGCATCCATAACTTTCTCAATCTAATGTCTGTGGGTGATAAACCCAACCCAATAAAATGTACTCATGAAGACAACTTCAATAGAAGTCCTTTTACACAACAAAAAACTAACATGAACTCCTATACATAGTCCCTTTTGATAGACATTTAGTGTATCAATACACGTCAAATTTCCTATTACATTGCTTAAAAAAAATGGGCATGACTCTCTAGTACATGGGTTTTCCAAAAGCATAGGACTCCATTTGAGGCACCTATTGTAGATCACACATGTTACACCAAGAATGGGCTCTCCTATTGTAGTCCATAGAACCAAGTTGATCAATACTTGTCCACCTAGGCCAATAGTTATCTCTAACACATTAGAAAACCATAGGCAAAAATTACAAACATATCACCAGAACTACATGACTTACTATACACACATTTTTCAGAAAAAAGATCACCATTTATTGTTATCCAAATACTGGTCTGCATGTTATTTAGACCCCTAGTGACTCCTTCTGTCCTGTGCAGATCCCTCACATCGCAAGGTCACGAGTGCTCAAAACTTGCACATTCCTTGGTTAATTTTGAGATATGCGTCCACCTTTTCCTAGGAACTATTCACCCTACACACGTGACTTGTCACTATGCTTCAATTAACCAAGATCTCTGGCCCTCACGCACACCCGCATATAGATCTTCTCTCTAATGGTTTGCCCTTGTTATAGCCCTTATCTGAGTGCTCTAACCAGTTTAGCCTCATACATTCCCTCTGTGGGCACATCTTGGGCCACACTTCAAATGTGTGTGTACCTCATCTTTATACACATTATTCATTTCTTTAGAAACCATCCTCAACACATATCATGGGGAATAACTGCCACATCATTCTGCCATGCCTGGGTGTTTTACATGCAATCAATATGCACTCCATAAGGTACCATTATCTTTGTAGACCCATCCAAATCTATCAGTTGCTCTATAGTGTCATTATCCATCTTCCACCCATGTACACCAATCCATCTCCAAGAAAATATGTTTGGCCTACCCACTCTTCTTGTGGACCACCAACTGGCCTCATTTTTCTTTATATGCTTGTAGTCCCATACACGCCTAGGCTTGTGTAATAGCTCCAATCCCACCTCCATGATCCTCATATGTAAATTTGTAGATATATCTATATAGGTGGGCCAACACACATCGTGCCCATGCATATCTAATGAGTACTCTCTCCTCTATCCATGGAAAATATCCTGCATCTTATATAAGATCCCACACCACCACCCTTCAAACATACTAAAATTGATGATGTAATAACCACGACTATAAACTTCTGCAAGCGTGAAGCCGCTCATCTTAAAAATCACATCCAAACTAATATGGACCTTGATTCTCTTACTTCGAGTCCTATAAAAAGACTACCTAGCATCCCTCATGTTGTCTCTTCATATTATCCACAACCATGACATTGTACCCTCTCGCCAACAATAGGTAATCTACAGTATGTGGATATACATCTTTACCATTGTGACTGTCATCTCACCTGTAGGTAGCCAAAAATGTATACAAGTGTCTACACACCATCTCTCACACAAAGCTATCAACATAGGCATATTATGGGGCACATCTTTTCCATCCTCACTATGTGTCATAGGCCATGGTCCATAACCTCCCAGTCATCATATGATAAACACAACCCTAACAATGTACTCAAGTGGTGACCACCAGGAAACTACCTTGAATGGATATCACTCTGTAGAAAACAAAACAACACCAAACACAGTGTTAGAACACCATACAAATGCACACATGCTTACTTACAACATCACTACACATGTCATTTCCATTTACACTCCTTTGGCAGTATAAGTTTTACCTTTAGACATGGGCACCCAGAAGCAGACTGGGGCACCCAAGAGCAGGACACCAGCGCAACCATGTTCTGGGTGCTCATGTCCCAAAGGCCACTAGCGCCTTCACCATTTTTGTCTAGGTCCAAAACATCAAGAAAAATGAAAATACCGATTTCACAAAAATTCACCAAAAACAACTATTACACAAGCATTTTTTGAAAAAAATCGCACTTACCAACTCCATCATATCGTACATGATGCCACCGGTCTCTACCATCTTGAAATAGCCTAGGTCATGGTTCTCTAACTTGTGGCATCCTTACACACTCAGAGATCAATCACACTCATGCAAAAGACAAATGAGTTAACTAATCACTTTTTCACTTTACTATTTATAGTCACTTTTCATTATTCACTCTACTATGGTCATACTTCACATTCACTACTCAACTAATACATGTCGCATGATTTTGCTAATATCTTGAGCATTTTTACTCTGATTTCTATCTCATTTGTGAATTATCTTCAGAATTTTGCCTACTATTGTATCATACACATGAAACACATGTTATTTCTCCTTGAAATTGTATTTCACTCAATCTACACATATTTTTGTAATATCTATCATACACTATCTATTATGCTTACTTTTGGCTTAGTGTTCATTCTTATCATCACTTCCCCTTTTGCCAAAAGGGGGGCATACAATAGGGGCCATCCTATATTTCCCCTTACACAATTATGTGATCATTAAACACTTCTAATTCGTCATTTTTGAACATTTAATAATACACCATGCGACATTTCATTATTTTTTATCGATTCCCCCTAATGACCTAACCTAGGGGCAACAAGCGTAAAATATCTCTAGGAGTAAAAAAATCAAAATAATCAATCAATCAAACAATCCAATACGTTCAATTTTATAACAATGAAAACATACTATTAAATCCATACAATACAATACATTTGGCCTCACAGATGACCTAACTTGTGAGTTACATATGACCTCCCAGATGACCTAACTTGGGAGTTACATTTTTTACTTTCCCAGATGACCTAACATGGGAAATTATTCTAAATTTTGTGTTTGATTCCAAATGACCTAACTTGGAAACCATACCAAAATTTTGTTCTGGTTCCTCATCAAGGTCCCTCAGCATTCGGAATGGCGTAAAATCCCTTTCCGGAAAATCTGGTTTTTCGAACTTAGTCATTTTGGTCCTTTTTGGCTGGGTGCAGATTTTGTTCATGCAACACAGGATGAATTTGCGCCCCTTTCTATTCCTTTGGTGCACCCTTTGGAGTGTTAGCACAACAATTGTTGCGCCTCCCCATGATGCACCTTTCTTGCATGTGCCAAGGTGCATGCACCGGCCTGTCAACAGTAAAAATGTTGCGCACTTAAGTGGTACACCAAGGTGCTCAAAATTCCATGTTGACAGTCCTAAATTTGCATTAAAGGTGCAGATAATTTCTTGCTAACAGAAACATACCCGTGCCAAAGGGCACAAATATTTTCATGTCGACATATGTTTCGGTGCGCCCTTTTAAAAAGGTTGGTGGTGCATTTATTACACCTTTGGCTATATATAGGTGCATCCGCCCTGTCATTTTCATGATTGAAAAACACGTGAAAACTTTATTCCTCTGCACCTGTCAGTGCTCCTGTCATCCTCATGTCACGTTCGTGGACCCCACTTCGTTTCTTCTCAGTCTATATATCTTTGGTAAGTGATTCTTGCTTTTCTTGTGAGTTTTGCTTGTTGCTTTGCTGTGGTTTTGCTTGCTATAAAAATAAATAAATAAACCTAAGAGGCTTCCCCCAAACCAGTTTTACCCTCCTTTCAGATCTGCTAGCCTGGAGGGCTTTGTCTCAGAAATGAACCCAACAGACCTCTTTGCTCTGTTCCCCTCACTGTCAAATCATGTCGATAAGGCCTAAAAAATCACAAACCTGTCCAAGAAGAGAGAAAATGTAAAGTTGTTACATTTCCACCCGTGGTTTTCCTTTGGCGCAAACGCCATTCCTGTTACATAAAACACAGTCATGCCAAGAGGGCACACTGTCCCTGATTGCAGCACGCCTCCTTCCTGTGCCATACAAAACTAAGAAAATCCTTACACAGGCGCTGGCGCAATCCCGCTTACAACAACAAAAGGTGTCATGCAAGCTCTTCCTGCGCCGCACACAAGGCCCCTTGGCACACCAAAATTCCCTGCAACATGTCCCATATTTGTGCCATTGGCGCATCCTGCTCCCATGCAACACCAAACTTATTTGCGCCCAGTTTAAAACCTTATATATTGGCGCAGGCACAAATTTTTCTACAACAACATTGATGTTATGTGTAAATTTCCTGTGCCCTGCGCCCTTTGGTGCTGTTTTCTTCCTTGCAACACTCTGCATCAGTGTGCCTTGCTTTATTGACCCTGCAGCCTATAATATTCTTGTGCCCTGCACCCAAAAGCTTTTAAATTGCTAACTCCTCTTTCTGTAAAGCTCTGATGGATGATCTAACAGCTAACATGGCTCTTCTGCATTGGACTTCACTCCTTCTTGCAGATCAGCAACTGAACTCAGATTCACATATGTCTACATCAAGCAAAAGGCCAACCAAGTCAAAGGGTAAGGCCAAACTCACAGAGGAAGAGATGAAATACAAATATCAAAGGGTCAGAATGCCCGAGTCCCAGGCAGAATGTGACTTAGACATCAGAGATTCCGAGCTTGGCCATATATACATGGAAGACTTTTGGGCCATAACCAGAAGGGTCACGGGCAGTCCGTGGATGGACAAACTGGTGGGCAGTGGTCTGCATTTCACTGGGGGAATCCCCGTTAGTGCAGTGAATAATGAGTTTATGATGGTGGTAGCCCACTGCTATAACAAAGACACAAGGTGTGTCGAGAACGAAAAGGGCGAAGGTCATAATCAACCTCACTTCCCGGCACTTCGAGATCATGCTAGGCATTCCCCACCACCGAAATTTTGTGGCTATAAGCCAAGAAGACTGCATCAAGGCATGGGAGGAAAATGAAGACAAATGCATGCAGTTAATGAACGAAGTGTATTTGAAAAATAAGAAGGTAATAACCAGATGGCCACAGGTTATTCACCGCAGTGACTTCTCTGAGGAACTGAGTGATACCATTACATTCCTAAGTAGGGTATTTGGGCTTTCTGATGCCCATTACTTCCACAAATGGATGCTCAGGTATCTGGAAACAATGAATAAGAATGTGCCTGATCAGCATTTTGAGTGGGCAGAGATCATCAGCAGCACCATCTCTGAGCAGCTCCAACAACTCACCACAATGGGGAGGTTCTACATGAACTCCTACGTAGTCTACGCTGCAGCCTCAGAGAGAGACTATCCAGTGCTGAGCCGATGCGGGGTGTGGCCCCAGGTAAAAATATATGAATACTACCCAGAATTGAAGCTGGAGAACAACATTCCACAGTTCACCAAGATCAATGATGCCTTCTTCTACGGCATCATCTACCTTTTGAGGCCCAATATGACTCAAGGTTGGATGACCAAGAGCATAGTAACTGCAACGGAGAAGTGGGGGGGTTGTTTACACAATTCCCCACTTTCACCTATGTCAGAGCAGCCAACTTCTTGGGGGAGCCCACCAAGTTACCAAGGTATGCAGGCCCTAAGTTGATCCTGTTGGAGCTGTCCAGGAAGCTCATAACATATCATGAGAAGTGCCTAAAAAGGAAGAAGGGTGGAACTCCTTTCCCCCTCACAGTGGGCAGGTACACCTGCACTTCTCACACCAAGGCCCGGGAAATGTTCGCAGAGCTGGAACTGCTTAACCTAAAGCACAATTTCCAGCAAGGCCCACCTTTGATCCATGAAATTACCTCCCAAAGGAAAAACTCGATCCGATCCATGTTCCACAGATCGAGGACATCTACATCGACCTGTATCACGAGGTTGAACTCAGGAGAAAGGATCACTCCCACCTGGCCCTGGCAGAAATTATTCAATATGGCGTGGCCATTGTTCCAAAAGCTTTCCAAACAACCGATCAAGAAGTTGATCAGGTATATCTAGACACGGATGGGGACAACTGGCCGTTCACGAGATTGATAGGAAAAAGGCACCTCAGACCATTGAGGAGAGGGTTAAGGGCACATTGCAGTGCATAGAGCATTGGTGCAGAATGAACGGCCTCATCTACCTTGGAGTAGATTTCACCACGTCCCCTTTGGGCAATGCACCTGCCAGACCGAAGCATTTTCCGAAGGGAAAAGGTAAAGATAAAGAGGGAGAATCTAGCGCCACTCAAGAAGAAGCTCCTGAGAGCCCTCCCTCCGCCACAAAAGAACAGGTTGTAACCCTGGCATCTCTGGAGAAAGAAGCGGCAGAGAGTGTTCCAACAGGCACATCCACTCAGGATGTTGCCACTGCTACAACCATTGAGGTTCCCACCATCCCTTCTCCCGCTCCTCCTTCCCCTCCTCCCGTCACCCAAGCAACCATTCCTTTGGTTGTGTCTTCTCCCCCACCTTCTACTGTTCCCCTTTCCTCTTCTCCTATCTTCTCTTCCCTCGTGGAGCTTTCCCCCAGTATTTCTTCCCTCATCTCTCAGTTCCCTTCCACCCCCACAGTTTCCTCTCCTACAGTATTTCCTACCCCTGTGAGCATTGGGATTTTGGCTTCTCTATCAATGCTGCCACCAAGTGTCTTAACCCATTTCCCTGAGTACACTGTAGTTGCTCCTTCTTCTTCTGCCATTCCTTCTTCTCCCTTAAGTCCAGCATGGATCTCCCAGCACCTGAGTCAGCATAAAAGGAAAGTCCCCATTGCACCTATGGACTTCTCCGTCATCCCAATGAAAGGGGCTAAGAAGCAGAAGCCAATAACCCACTTCTCTCAAAGTGCCTCAGGTGAAAGAGTAATGGAGATCACATATCCTGATCCCACAAAGGATAAAAAGGATCTGTCCCCTACAGATTATACAGTGACACAGGTCACAATGGGAACGTCATCTGAGAGCCTTCAAGGAGAGGCCCTATCCATGGTGGATGCCCTTTGCAAGAAGCTTCAAGAAGCAAAGGAAGAGAAGAGGCTACTGAAAGAGTAGAATAAACATCTTCTCCACGCCCTGCAGAAAATGGGCAGTGCACCTCCTACAACTGCCACTGAAACTCCTGAGGCCCTTAGTCAGGATAAGATAAATGAATACACCAAGATTGGTGAACAAGGCATGGCAGTATCCACCTGGAGAGACCAGATCCTCAAAGATAGTGAGGAAGTAATCGTCAAGTTCACCGAGTTATATCAGAACATTGGTCGGGTGAACAAGGAACTCCAGGTGATTGCAAGACCTATCTCCGAAGAGTTGGACCATGCTAGGTTGCAACATGAGACATTCTAGAAGATGCTCGACTACTCAGTCGATGATTTAATTAAATTCGGCATCTTCGATCACCCCAGAGCACCCAACAAAGTCCTTGCTGCTTTGGACTACCGGGTCGATCAGATGGAATTTGTCCTGGAGAAGATAGATAAGGTCAAGGAGGAAGCCCTGGATGCAATGCATCAAATGGAGCAAATTGTCCTAAGGATGTCTCCGGGCTTGCTCACTCCATCATTCACCTTGAGGAAGGCAGATGAAACCATTCGGATCTTCAAAGAGATCGTCTCGCAAGGGTTAGGGCCAGAAGCCACTTTTGACGCTGAATCCATCAATAACCTTCTAGCCTGCCGTGATTTTATAGGGTACCTGATGGAGGTAGGTAATGAATACTTCAAGCTCCCAGAAAAACTCAGAGATGAACGGGAGACTTGCGAAGTCATCGGCGATCACACCAAGGGTCCTACCCAGGATCTACTCCAACCGATGATCAGCAAATTCATGGAGTATCGGACTCAATTCCATATCACCTCTCCTGAGCAGAAGCAGGATACTCCCTTCCAGCCGCGAGACGACGACGAATAGCTCCCTCCTCTTGGCTTTTCTTTTGTAATATTTAAAAGTATGTTGGCACAAATGATGACATCATCCATGTTGCACCATGGGATGTTGTCATCCACCAAGTTGCCCAAAGTCAACAGTTGACTTTTAGATATTTTGTAAATTTTTGTAATTAGTTGTTGGTTTCTTTTTGCCTTCTCGCTTCTCCTCTTCTATAAATACTTGAATGTTTGTTGTAATCGTGGGTGGGCACTTTTTAGATGAAAAATAGAAGTGAGAAGAAAAGGCTTTGTACTTTTTGTAACAGAAGAAACATTAATACAAATATTAAGACTTTGTGCTGAATATGTGTGTTATGGGCATCTGATCTTTCTTATGTCAGATCTGTGCATTTATTCTGTTAGATCTCTCTCTACTTTCTTGTCATTTGTTCATCAGTATTGCTTTGCTTGTTTATGCAAGTAGGTTTGGCTCCATTTATTACCAATCCCAAAACATAAACCCTCTGACCTTTCTGCTTTGGAATTCATTTCTTTTCTCCCTTCGGACTCATTTTTTCCTCATTCCTTTCTCTTCACAGTTGGAAGCACCTCTACTGGGATGAGATCCCAAACCCCTGAAGGCAGAATATTGTGAGACTTGCACAGATTCCTGCTGGTAGAATAGCAATAAACTAGTTTCGCTTTGCTGTCTCAAAGAGGGGCTATGCCCTACACACTGTTGGCTTGTCTATCCATAGATCTGCTCTCGAAAGCGACAGATTTTCAGACCAACAGTTTTTGGCGACTCTGCATTCAATCATGTCTGGGGATCGAAACAGATCTATGACCCAGAAGATGTGCTAAAATTTCTAGAAAATAAAAATCACTACCTGTTTGCAAATCATTAACTTTTGTTCAAAATTTAAAAGGGGTTTTTGCAAAATTGATCCAAACTAAAAATTTTCTTCAGAGATCCATAGATCTGGGCTAGTTAGAGATCTTTAGTTTGCTCAGCCAAAAGTTTTTTCAAAAACTTGTGCTTTGTTGATTTCCGTAGATCTCAGCTTTTCTGACATCCTGTTTACGTTCACAAAATTTTCAAACCCTTACAAAAAGTCAACTCTAAGATCTGAAAATCAGCTTGCTAAGTTTAAGCATCATTTTATCCTTGTTGATATTTTTCAGTAATCCACAATCGGTTTTCAAAAGAGGGATAAATTTAAATATTTAAAAAAGTGCATGCTGCTGAATCAATAAAAATAGAAAATCAGCAAGTACAACCAAAAAGAGTTTTTAAATCTGCTCCAAGGGGCCATTGCAGATCTGAAGATACACTGGCGGGTGAACCATTTACTCGTAGCAGGAGAGCTCGTGGAGAAGTTGATCCTACTTTCGATCTACTTCAAAGGCACAACTTTAGTGTTACACCAGCACGCTTCTCGTCACTGAGTTGAGAAGGAGGCAGCAGAAGTGTCTCCCCCCCAAAGGTCATTCTTCCAGAAGTGTGTCTCACCCCCATGGCAGTACCATGGGGAAAAGGAATCATTCTTCATTTCTCCAAGGAGCGGCATCCACATTTCTTTGCATTCACATGTCATGCTTTGGTTGCACAGATGGAACTTTTTGGAGATCAAGGTCCAATGCACATTTACCACTCCTTTTTCTTTGAAGAAGAATAAGCCTTTTTCAAATTATGAAGAAGGAAGTCAATGAGACCGATTTCATCACCCGTTTTGTTCACTAATCAAACGTGTGCCGCCTGCCATGCTGCCAATCCTCCACGTCAACAAATCCTCAAAAGTAAGTTTCAAGAACTTGAAGATGATCATCTGGTGAATTAAAATGAGAACCATCCAAGCCTAAAGCTTCAACTCCATCCCGCCACTTCATCTGATCTGACATTTCAAAAGATGGCAAATGACTTTCTCGCGTTAAAGAAATTAGCTAGCTGCTTCCCCAAGCGACTCTACTATCGGGTATATGGAATTTGATAAGGAAGAGGAGTAGAATTATGAAGAGGTGAAGATGAATCTGAATGAAGAAGAGGGTACCCAAGGATATGCAAGGGTACCCAAGGTGGACAGTCTTATGCTGTTTTCACCCACTCTCAAGGAAAAGAAGCAGAAGTTGCTGCCAGGATACAAAAAGAGAAGGCTATGTCAAACACACCTCCAACCATTGCAAAAAGAGGTAATCCCCTTCCTGCTCAACCTCTTATTAAGTCCTTTTCAAAGAAATATTTTTCCCCTATCTCCCCTCCGAATCAGCCTCCTCCTATTCCTATTAAGACCAGTAATCCTACCCCACCATCGCGAAATGAGGGACTCATTCCTTCATCAACGCAACCCTTGGCCATGTTTGACATAATTGATCATGCTAAAAAGACCAAGATCCAAATGTCTGAAGCTGAGTATCTTCAGTCAAACCCCGAACAACTTGTAAGGTTGACCTGAATATATTCAAAGCCAAGCTGTCATAACTTCTCAGGTCTCCCCTAAAGGAATTCTTTCTACTCCTGCATCTCGCATAAATGTTGCCTCGACTTCCGCATCAGGCAAAATAGAACCTTTCTATCTCTCCCTCCTAATCAATGGTCACAAGCTAAGCAACTGCATAATTGATTATGGGGCTTCTGATAATGTCATGCCTGGCAAAAGTCACCCATGCTCTGGGCCTCACCCTTACCAAGCCTTTTGGTAGATGTTACTCCTTGGAAACCAAACAGGTTCCATTGATTGGTCAAATCAAAGACGCGCAGTTCACATTTGTAGCATTCCCAGAGAAAAGAGTAAAGATGACCATCCTCATTGCCGATATTCCGGCAGCATATGGAATTCTACTAGGAAGGAGCTTTTGCAGTGAAGTTGGTGGAGAGATTCATATGGACTGGTCTAAGGCTAAAATCCTCGTCAAAGGTGTAATGCAGACATTGGAGCTTGAATCGCAAAAGAAGTACTTGGTCACCAATTCCGACGACCCCAAATCCCAAATTCTCTTTGAATCATTAGGGATGGGGAATTATTTCTTATCTACTGAGTCTGAAAAAATGGACGTTCTTCATCCGGGAAGAGGATCTTAACAAGATATGGACGTTGCAGTTTGATGGCAGTTGTGCAACTAGCGGATGCGGTGCCAGAGCTGTGTTAATATTCCTGAGAGAGGAGATTTTTCCTCTCTCTTTCAAGTTACAGTTTTTCAACATGAATAATACTGCTGAGTATGAATCTTTGCTACTTGGCATGCAAGCTGCAAAAGAAAGGGGAATCAAGAACCTAAAAGTACAAGGTGATGCAGAGCTGGTCGTAAATCAAGTGAAAAGGATATACCAAGTAAAAAATGAAAGGCTCAGGCATTACCGCAACGTAGTATGGGATAACATTTAGGAATTTGATGCCTTCTCAATAAAAGCCATTCCAAGAGCTCAGAATGACATGGCCGATTCATTAGCCGTCTCAGCATCCCTCATGCTCCCTCACCCAGGGTTGAAAACAGACACATATACCATTGAGGTAGTTTTCCGCCCAAGCGTGCCAGACAATTCTCAGCACTGGCAGGTATTCAATGATGATAATCAACTTATTGCCTTTCTGGAAAAGGTGGAAAATTTCAAGTGAGCTTCATTTTGAAGGATCCATTTCTCGCATGCCGTGAATCTGTTACTGATCAAGATGATGAATCAAAAGGAAGTGATGGCATATGTCAGCTCAAAGGAAATAAAATTCCAAAAGGTTTGGTCTCTCTAGAATGTTGTTTGACAGACATGATCGTTTTGTTCAGGAAGAAAAGGTAGGATAATCCTAACTCCTCTCCAGAAACTGAGCCGGTCAATCTAGGTACTATGGAACATCCACAGTTTGTAAACATCAGGAAATGTTGCACACCCGAAGAAAAGTGGAAATTTGTCAAATTACTGAAGAAATATATGGATGTATTGGCATGGTCTTATGCCGATCTAAAGTCTTTCAAGCCAAAAGGATGTCCAGCATGACATCCCATTGAAAGAAGATGTCAAACCCTTTCGCCAGAAATAGAGGCACTATAATCCCAAGATCTCAGGTACCATCCAGGCTGAAATACAGAAGATGCTGGATGCAAGGATCATTTTTCCTATCCATCACAGTACCTGGGTCACAAACATTGTGCCAGTACACAAGAAAAATGGAAAGATACACATATGCGTAGATTTTCACAACCTGAATCAGGCATCCTTGAAGGACAACTACCCACTTCCCATAATGAACCAGGTTTTTTAGGAAATAACTGGATCAGAAATGTTGTCCATGCTTGATGGTTTTTTGGGCTATAATCAAATTGAAGTCTCACCTGAAGACCAATTCAAAACAACATTCACTACCCCCTGGGGTACATTTGCCTACAGCAGGATGCCTTTTGGTTTGACCAACACTGGCGCCACCTTCCAGCGGGCAATGGACTTCACGTTCAAAGGTATGATGGGAAGGTCATTATCGTAGTCTATTTAGATGACTTAACTGTGTTCTCTAAACAACGAAGTGATCATTGTGATCATTTGGAGCAAGTATTGATTAGATGCCGAGAACACGGGATCTCCCTAAATCTGAAAAAGTCTATTTTTAGGGTCACTGAAGGAAAGTTGCTGGGACACGTTGTTAGCAAAGAAGGGACAAAAATAGATGCCGAAAGGGTTAGGGCTATTCAGAGCCTTACTTTACCCACAAGCAAGACTGGTGTTCACTCTTTCTTCGGAAAAGTGAATTTTCTCAGGCATTTCATTCCTGACTTTGCTGAAAAGACTCGCCACATATTAAATATGATGAAAGGGTCACAAACTTTCTGGTGGAGCGAAGAAGGAAAGACATTCATTCGAGGATATAAAAGCCTCCATCACTCATGCGCCAGTCCTGGTATGTCCCGATTTTCTCCAAGGATTTTATTATGTATAGTTATGCATCTGAGCATACTGTATCAGTCATCCTAATGCAAAAGAATTCTGAGGATGTTGAATCTCCAATAGCGTTCATGAGCTCTCCCCTCAAGCCTCACGAATTGAAGATGTCTCAGTTGGAAAAGCATGCCTTCACCATTGTCAAAGCAGTCAAGAACTTCAGGTATTACATCCTAAACTCTCATACAGTAGTGTTGGTTCCTGACATGGCAGTCAAGTCAATCTTAACTCAACAGGAGTTAGGGAGTTTGCGAGGGAATTGGATCGCAAAGGTCCAGGAGTATGATCTAGATATAAAACCAACCAAGCTGGTAAGAGGCAAGGGCCTATGTCAGCTTATGGCTGAAAAAAAAGATTCAGAAAACCCTGAAGAAAAGGATGATTGCATTAATGGAACACAAGGCCAGCTGGAGAAAGTTGATTCTCTACCCATGGTTCTATTTGTTGCAACTAGTGATGAGTGGTATTTTGATATCACTTTCTTTCTCACTTACGGTGAGTGCCCAGCTCATCTAACTTCAAAGGAGAAGCATACTATAAAGCTCAGAGCAGCTAGATATGTCATCTGGGATGACGGTTTATACAAACGTGGAATTGATGGCATCTTCTTGCGATGTGTTGACAAGCCACAACAGGTAAAGTTACTTGAGAGTTTTCATGATTCAGCCTATGGTGGTCATTTCTCCTCTTCCGTGACAGCACACAAGATCATCCGGGCCAGGTACTATTGGCCAACGCTATTTCAGGATACAACCACCTAGGTAGCAAAATGTGAGCTCTGCCAACAGTTTGTTGGCAAACCAAAATTGGCTGCTTTTCCCCTCAGGCCAGTCATTATTGACGAACCATTCAGGCAATGGGGAATCGACTTTATTGGAGCACTACATCCCCAATCAAGTGCCAGACATAGTTATGTCCTAACAGCAACAGATTACTTCACCAAATGGGTGGAGGCCATACCTGTTAAGAATGCCACTTCTGAAGTTGTTTGCAACTTCATCAAAGAAAATATCATCATGAGATTTGGCATTCCAAACAAGATCATTGCTGATAATGCTTCCAACTTTCCTCTGGGAAGTTATTGGTTTCTTCTATGAATATGGGATAACCTTGGCCCACGCCTCAGATTATTACCCCCAGGGAAATGGTCAGGTAGAATCCAGTAATAAAAACTTAGTGACCATCATATGGAAGCTAGTTGATGAGAATCAGCGAACGTGGCACAAGTCATTGTATGACGCTTTGTGGGTAGACCGCATTACTCCCAAGAGGTCTCTTGGTATGTCACCTTTTCAAGTATTATATGGAATCGACGCTGAGCTTCCCATTTCTGTAGAACTTCCTACCCTACGCTTGGCACGAGCGATTGAAGATGAGACTTTCCAAAATTCTCTTGAAAAGAGGATCATGTATCTAATAGAGATTGAAGAAAAAAGGGTAAGAGTGGTCGACAGGATCACCGAACATCAAGATCAAGTCAAGAGAATGTTAGATAAAAAGGCTAAGCTGAGGAATTTTCAGGTGGGAGATCTCGTCCTTTTGTGGGACAAAGCGAAGAGAGCCAAAAGGCATGCACGGGAAATTTGATTCTCTATGGAGAGGACCTTTCAAGATCAAGCAGCTCAATGGAGAGAATAGCTTCTATCTCTCGTATCTAGATGGAATTGATCTCCCGCTTCCCTATAGCGGGCAGCATCTCAAAATATTCAGGAAGTAGAGCTTGCTCTCTTCTTTGTACATTTTTCTTTGTGTTGTGTGTTTTCTTTTGTCGTGTGTTTACTTTTGTCATCACCCTTGTTTTTGACTCTATAACCCAATGGATAGGCACATGTTGATCTGGGGTTCTCTACCCTTAAGCTTCGCTCAAAGATAGTCCCCAGAAAGAGCCAGCTGTTATCCTGTAAAATTGACAAGGGAAATTTTGTAGGTAACCATACCAAAATTTTGTTCTGGTTCCTTGTCAAGGTCCCTCAGCGTTCGGAATGGCGTAAAATCCCTTTCCGGAAAATCTAGTTTTTCGAACTTAGTCATTTTGGTCCTTTTTGGCTGGGTGTAGATTTTTCTCATGTAACAAAGGATGAATTTGTGCCCCTTTTCTATTCGTTTGGCTCACCCTTTGGAGTGTTAGCACAACAATTATTATGCCTCCACATGATGTGCCTTTCTTGCATGCACCAAGGTGCATGCACTCACCTGTCAACAACAAAATTGTTGTGCCCTTAAGCGGTGCGCCAAGGCGCTCAGAATCCCATGTTGATAGTCCTAAATCTAAGCTAAAGGCGCAGATAATTTCTTACTGACAGAAACATACCCGCGCCAAAGGGCACAAATATTTTTATGTCAACATATGTTTTGGTGTGCCCTTTTAAAAAGGTTGGTGGCACATTTATTACACTTTTGGCTATATATAGGCGCATCCACCCTGTCATTTTCACGATTGAAAAACACGTGAAAACTTTATTTCTCTACACCTGTCAGTGCTCCCATCATCCTCGTGTCACGTTCGTGGACCCCACTTCATTTCTTCTAGTCTATATATCTCCAGTAAGTGGTTCTTGCTTTTCTTGTGAGTTTTTCTTGTTGCTTTGCTGTGGTTTTTCTTACTATTGAATAAATAAATAAACCTAAGAGGCTTCCCCCAAATCATTTTTACCCTCCTCTCAGATTTGCTAGCCTGGAGGGCTTTGTCTCAGAAATGAACCCAACAGATCTCTTTGCTCTATTTCCCTCACTGAAATCATGTCGATAAGTCCTAAAAAATCACAGACCCATCCAAGAAGAGAAAAAATGTAAAGTTGTTACATTTCCACCCGCAGTTTTCCTTTAGCGTAGATGCCTTTCCTGTTACATAAAACACAGTCGTGCCAAGAGGGCGCACTATCCTTGATTACAGCACGTGTCCTTCCTGCGCCTAAGAATTACTTAGGCACTGGCAAAAACCCGCTTATAACAACAAAAGGTGCCATGCAAGCTCTTCCTGCGCCGCACCCAAGGCCCCCTTTTGCCTTAAAGCATAGTGCTACACCAAAATTCCCTGCAACATGTTCCATATCTGCGCCATTGGCGCATCCTACTCCCATGCAACACCAAACTTATTTGCACCCAGTTTAAAACCTTATATATTGGCGCAGGTGCAAATTTGTCTACAACAACATTGATGTTATGTGTAAATTTCCTGCGCCCTATGCCCTTTGGTGTTGTTTTCTTCCTTGCAACACTCTGCATCAGTGTGCCTTGCTTTATTGACCCTATAGCCTACAATATTCTTGTGCCCTGCACCCAGAAGCTTTTAAATTGCTAACTCCTCATTCTATAAAGCTTTGATGGACGATCTAACAGCTAACATGGCTCTTCTGCATTGGACTTCACTCCTTGCAGATCAGCAACTGAACTCAGATTCGCATATGTCTACATCAAGCAAAAGGCCAACCAAGTCAAAAGGGTAAGGCCAAACTCACAGAGGAAGATATGAAATACAAATATCAAAGGGTCAACATGCCCGAGTCCCAGGTAGAATGTGACTTAGACATCAGAGATTCTGAATTTGGCCATATAGACATGGAAAATTTTTGGGCCAGAACAAGAAGGGTCAAAGGAAATCCTTGGATGGACAAACTGGTGGGCAGTGGTCTGCATTTCATTGGGGGAATCCCCGTTAGTGCAATGAATAATGAGTTTATGATGGTAGTGGCTCACTGCTATAGCAAAGACACAAGGTGTGTCGAGAACAAAAATGGTGAAGTAAAAATTAACCTCACTTCTCGGCACTTCGAGATCATGCTAGGCATTCCCCACGACCGACATTTTGTGGGTATAACCCAAGAAGACTACATCAAGGCATAGGAGGAAAATGAATAAAAATGCATGCAGTTAATGAATGAAGTGTATTTGAAAAATAAGAAGGTAATAACCAGATGGCCACAGGTTATTCACCGCAGTGACTTCCCTGAGGAATTGAACAATACCATTACATTCCTAAGTAAGGTATTTGGGCTCTCTGATGCCCATTACTTCCACAAATGGATGCTCAGGTATCTGGAAACAATGAATAAGAACATGCTATTGGTGTCAAATCGCAGCACCCCTGAATGTCTATAACTCGATGGGTTGAGACTCTCAGTGCGATTGCATAACATGGAACTTTTCCCAAGTGTGGGACCTTGTGAAATCGGAAAAGCTCTCCGGATGAAGGCCGGTTCCTATTCCTCTGTTCAGATGCATATGTAAAAATGCAGAGGGTTTACTAAAAAACCTAATCTAACTTGCCAAGGAGATAGGGTAAGAAGATGCATAAAATAAAACCTAAACTACAAAGGTGATGCACCGAGGAATGAAGAACACCTGTCTTGCCAATAAACACAAACCATACTTCAAAAAAATGCAATGCAAGATCATGCACAGATAACCAGATTCACAGTGAAAGATCAGGAGGATGCAAATGAACACAGATAGGGTTGAGAATCATCCACAGACATGCATTAATTTGCTCCAAAGATTGATACAACACACTACAAAATGCCAAGAGGCAAAGTTGCATTACAGTTTCAAGATGGGAGGTTTGAACTCCACAAATTACCTGCCAAAGAGAAGAAGGGAGGGGCAAAACAAAAATGTCCAACCTTTAGAAAGAATCCCCTCCTTACAATTTATAGGAAGAAAAAAGAGAGAAAAGAGAGAGGAAATCCAAATCTACCCCAACCACCCCAATAATGCACTTAACTCATCTCATAATGATGGTAGGTGAGAACCCTAGCGAACCCAAAAGTGGCGAACTATTTTTGAATTTTTAAGAATTTTTCCTCACTCAATTAAAAATATCTAGTTGTAGTTGGATAGAGGACCTTGTAAGCTTTCCAAAAAGTCCAACCTTGCATGAATCCGAGCTCCCAGTCAAAAGTTATGGCCATCTGAATATCTGCACCAGGGTCTGCTTCCTGTCAGCACTCAAAATGTTACACCTCCTGAAGGTGCGCCATAGGCGCATCCATCCTGTATGTTGACATCCTCTTACGTGTGCCAAGGCACAACTTTTTCCATGTGACACTCAGTGTCATGCGCCAATTTCCGTGCGCCAAGGGCGCATCCTTTACCCTGTCGACATCCATTTCTGTGCGCCACTTTCCTGTGCCATTGGCGCATACATTTTCAGCATGTCAACACTCATTATCATGCACCTTTCAACCTGTGAAGGGCGCATCCTTTACCAAATGTCGACATCCATTTCTGTGCGCCAATTTCCTGCACCTTGGCGCATGACATTTTAGTGTCAACACTCATTGTGCATGCACCCAACCTGCACCAAGGGCGCAAATTTTCGCTGTCGACATCCTTCTTTCTGTGCGCCACACCTGCACCTTGGTGCATAAAGTTTTTAGTGTCAACACTCATTTTCATGCACCATTTCCATGCACCATGGGTGCATCCATTTACCCTGTCGACATCCATTTCTGTGCGCCACTTTCCTGCGCCTTGGCGCTAGACATTTTAGTGTCAACACTCATTGTCATCGACATTTCCATGCGATTCAAGGGCGCATCCTTTACCCTGTTGACATCCATTTTTGTGATCCACCACTTTCCTGAAGTGTCCTTGGCACAACATTTTTAGTGTCAACACTCAATTGTCATGTGCCATCCTCCTGTGCCAAGGGATAAATGTCAGAAATATTTGCTTGATACTTCTTTGATTTCTATATTCTTCTGCTTGTCTATATCTACCTGTGGGAAAGATATATACAACACATGCCTGATTAGCATTTTGAGTGGCAGAGATCATCAACAGCATAATCTCTGAGTAGCTCCAAAAACTCACCACAACGGGGAGGTTCTACATGAACTCCTATACATGTAGTCTACAGCTCCATAGATTTCAGAGAAACTATTGGAATTTGCACAACCGATTTTGTCCGATCATCTTGATTAGAAAATATACGAATTTACCCAGAATTGAAGCTTGAGAATAGCATTCCACATATTCTTATCAAACCAAGATTAATAATGCCTTCTTCTACAACATCATTACCTCCTTGAGGCCTTCAATATGACCACGGTCTGCAAACCAAGAGCATTAATAACTACAACGGACAAACTTCATGAGAAAGTTTCCCATGGCAATTTTGTTTCACAGTTCCCCACTTTCACCTATGTCTTAGAGCAAACTTCTTTTAGATTAAACAAGTGACCTTTGGTTGTATGTATACCAAGGAATTGATCCTTCAAAAAAAATTGGAGCCTGTCTGGTAGTTCATAAGATATCACGATCCCCTGCCTAGAAAAAGGAAGAAGGGTGGAACTCCTTTCCCCCTCACAGTGGGCAGGTACTGTCGACACTAAAATTTTCCTCCGTAATTTCTATTTCATTAATGTATGTATTAGGAATAGGATGTTGTTAAGTGTAATTAGTAGTAGCGTCCGATGGAAGATAACGGCATCGTCAGTACGGTGCCGCCAATAATGTAGAGTACGGTAACAGTCAAAGTACAATAGGAATGTTGTAAAAAGTAAATATTTGTCGTAAGTGGTCCGGTAATGTTAAAATGTCAAAGTTTGGGTAAGTAGAGAAGTAGGGTCTACATGATTAGGAATTAGAAATATTATATTGGTAATAAGGACAAAGAGTGAGGTCATAAATATTTTGTGTATTTTATTTGTAAAAAGTCTAAAAATGTGGAACCCATGTGAGATGATAAGGTTTATCTTATCTTAGAAGATAAGCTTACATGTAAAGGCAAGAGTTTAGGTATGGAATATGATTGGTCAGAAGTGGATTTCCTATCCTATCTTAGAGATAAGATGGATAAGCCTGGAAATTCCTATAAATAAAGAGGCCACCCCCCTCATTTAGCATAGAAGGAAGTAGTGAGAAATATTGTATGAGTAAGTGTGTAAAGGAAGCCATCATTTTGAAGGTGTGTTAAAGAAGCCATTAAGAGGTGTAATTGTGAAGTTTCTCCCATAGTTATTGTTGGAAGGCAAGTGAAGTCAATAACACTTGAAGTACCTCATGGGTGAGATTGTAACAATTTCATGTTGATATTATAATTTACACTTGATATTTCAGATTTATCATCATTCTTCTTATCATAGTCTATGGTATTCTTGTGTTATGTTTGTTGTTTTGTTTCCAGATTACATCCACCAAACTAAAAGTTGTGCATTAGTAAATAATCATAGCACGAGGAGTTCCCGGTGAAGAATTATCATAGTGTTGGATTGGTGTTGACATTTTGGTTCCGTTGCCGGGACCATTCCTCGTTGGTGGATTTTCTGGAGAGATATTCCCACCTAGTCAAAAAATTATTTGGAGGGTAACCTTGTTTTTACTGTGCATAGGAGTTACCATGGTAAATTCATTTTTTCCATGAATAGTTTACCATGGTCATTTTTGTAGGAATAGTATTTACCACAGTAAAGTCACTTTTTACCGTGAATAGTTTTAGTAACTTCACTTTTTTACCATGAATAGTGTTTACCACAGTAAAGTCAGTTTTTACCACAGTAAGTCAAGTTTTACCATAGTTTACCATGGTCATTTCTATTTTACTGTAGAAAGGTGTAATTTCTTCACTTTCTAGTATAGTGATTCCAATTATTTGTGCACATAAGTCTTGTCTAATTGTACTTGTGGGTTGGTATTTCATGGTGGTTACTTTTGAAAATGGGGAAGATTCCTATTTTTTCAGCCCAATCTAATGAAGATGCTGAATCTCTTTCATTCAAGAGTTTAAATGGATCTTGTATTTGTAATGGCCTCATAAGAAGGGAACAATGGAATGAATTTTTTCCTACCTTTTTGGATGGTTCAACTACTTAGGTGGTTTGAAACACTAGGTGAAATGTGAAAAAACTCATGGGATTTATTAACTAAAAGTTTTCTTGAAGAATTTGGTGAACAACAGAAATATGCAGATCTCATGATCGAGATCACAAAGCTAGCCCAAGGAGAGAAGGAGAAGATAAGAGATTATCATGCTTGTGTTCTAGAGCTAAGGAGGAAGCTCGATGCCTTAGATTGGAAGGAAGGATTATCACATGGGTTGATGAATGGTGTGGATAATCTCCTCTAGCACTTCATTCTTGGGATGAAGCCAGAGATCAGACAACGAGTGAAGTATGACCGCCCAGCTACCATTGACCAAGCAAAGGAGATTGCAAGAAGGCAAGAAGAAAGCATGGAAGAGGAGCCCAAAGAAATTGTTGCTAAAGTAGAGCCTACACCAGCACCTTTGGTCCAGAATCCACAACCACTCTCGGTGAGCACAAATCTTTCTCCTAGTACATCTACTGAGTATGAAGATCTGCTCAGGAAGATGGGTCAGTTAACTATTAATCTTCTTCAAGGAAAAGAATTTAGTTCTCAGGGAGGAGATAGAGGTCCAAAAAGAAATATTTCTGAAGTTGTATGTTATGGTTGTTATAAAAAGGGTCATTATAAGTATAATTGTCCAGATAGAGCTTCTACATCTGGTACAGGAGATAATGATAAAGGAAAAGCACCTGTGAATTCTTTTGATGTAGTAGATAAGAGCATAAATAATGAAGTAGATGTGTTTGTAACAAAAAGAAATAAAGAAAAAGATAACCAAGATGGAAATGATCCTAAGAAGATGAAAGGAGAAACTAGTAAGAAACATAGGAGAAGAAAGTTGGGTGTGCAGGATTTTCTGATTTCACAGGGGACAAGGACCATACTCCATCTTAGAGATCTGGGACATCCAAAAGGCCTGCAAATATTACATATGTTCAACTCTTGGCTATGTCTTTGAGAAGAGGCGGGAGATGCGAAGTGGACTCAATGCTCGTGAAGGAAGGAGGTTGAGGTCCCTGTTTTGGAGGCAGAGGCAGATCCCTATGCTCCACAAGCTGAGGTATTATGTAATGGTATTTCAATTCATGATGTAAAAGTTGATGGAGGTGATGCAGTTAATGTAATGACCGAGTCTATAATGAATATGTTGGGTTTAAAAATTGATCACCCCTCAACACTTATGTTAAGGCCATTAAATAAGGGAAAAACTAAACCAGAAGGTGTAGTTTCAAATGTGGCAATATTTGTTATGGGTGTTGTTATCCAAAATTCACCCCCAAGGTAATTTTGATAGCATGCAAGCAATTATATTGATTCAGGGTAAAAATTCATGTTTCTAGGGTCCCCTCATATTTGTCTAACTCCCCTGTCCAAGAGGAAGAGAGTAAGTTCTGAGAAAATGGAAAAAAAGGTTCAAGAACAAATAGGTCGATCCAGGAAAAATCGTGAAAATTGGCTAAGTCCTGCTCAAGGTCGCCTGGGACGTGTGGGACAGAAAAGGCGCGAACCGGCCGAACCGGCCGAAATCAGCACAAACAGTCGAAACGCAGCAGGGACAATGGGACAAAAGTACGCGGCGGGCGCGAAAAGCCGATCCGGCCGAAAGAGGAAGAAAAATTGGCTAAGTGTTGCTCAAGGGACGTTTGGGACAAAAAGGTCGAACCGGCCGAACCGGCCGAAATGAAGCAATGAAGCAAAATCCAAAAAATGTTGGGACATCTGGGCCGAAAAGGCCGAACCGGCCGAACCGGGCGAAAAAGGTCGAGTCAGTCCGAAAGGCAAATGGGACAAGCGGGACAGATGGACGCGAAGGCCGGCCGAAATCAGCCGAAGGCAGTCCAAAATAAAATCGGGCCACATGTGGACAAAAAGGGCGCGAACCGGCCCATTTCGGGCCGAAATGAGCACACAGCAGCACTGGGACATCCGGGACAAATGGACGCGTGGGACGCGAAGGAGCCGAAAAGCCGAGGACCAATCAGAATCATGACACGTGTCACACGAGGAAAAGTCAACGTTTGGTCCGGAAACTTCAAACGGCCATAACTTTTGACTCCGAGCTCCGATTTTGATAAAATTGGACTTTCTGGAACGAGCACGACGTCCTCTACGCCACAAAACTGGATTTCTTATTTTTAATGAGGGTAGATATATTTAAATAAAAGAAACATATTCGGCTCCAGTCAGTCAATGCTCATTCCCGTCAAATGACAGAAAACGCCTGCCAGACCCAAAATAGCTGCCCGCACTCAGAAGGCCATAACTTTTGCATTTCTCAACGAAATCGCACAAAATTGGTACCGTTGGAATCGTGGTTCCGAGCCCGATGCACAGCAATCAAGAAATTCCAGATTTGATCAGAAATTGATTGAGATTTTTAAGAAAACGTGGCCGGGTTCAGAACAGTGTTTTATTTGGTAGCTGGGAGTGCAATTAAGAGGCATGGTCATCATTCTTTCTCTGCTGCAGCACATGGGACAGTATGGGGAGCCTTTTGCAAGTAATGTATACCCATTCCACTCAATTTAATGCCTCTTACAGGTGGTTGAAGGACAGATTTCGGGATTTCCATTTTCCCTTCTCTTCTCCTTCTCATTTTTTCTATAAATTGGAGTGTTGGGCTCATTGTAAAGGGGAGAGTTTTTGGGTAGCAAAGCTCTGCCAAAATTGCTTTGTGAAGCCAGTGTGTTGCAGGCCCTTGTAGTGGACTCCTTGCATGGTGATCCAGGCCCTTATCTTGTAATAGATTGAACTGTGCATATCATGAAGCAATAAAATACCAGTTTGTGGATGTATCTTCCCCTGCTGTGTTTTCTTGCATTCTTCTTGCCCCTTTAATCTTTCTACAAGAATATTGTGTCTATTATTATGTTCTT
Organism: Taxus chinensis; assembly: GCA_019776745.2. Classification (NCBI taxonomy): domain Eukaryota; kingdom Viridiplantae; phylum Streptophyta; class Pinopsida; order Cupressales; family Taxaceae; genus Taxus; species Taxus chinensis. Next base: position 220,911,284 of record CM034157.1, read on the forward strand.
GCAGGAATTCATTATCATTGTGTGTGCTTGGAATATTGTTGTGAATGCATTTTGCTAGATTATGGTGAACTGTCATCACCTCTTCTAGTGTGCACTTTGCCTCTGTATTTCACACATTTGGAGACTACTCTCACACCCTCCTTTTCTGGTGTATCACCGCTTTAGTGTAGGCTTTCATTTTATGCATTCTCTCTCCCTGGTCCCTTGGAAATTTAGATTAGAATAGTTAGTTTCTCCTGCATTAGAGTAGATTGTGGCAGGTAGTTTAGGAGCAAGAACCAGCTTTCTCTGGAGGTCTATCTCAAGTAGCAAGTCCCACAACTTGGAGATAGTACCCATGTTATCCAATCACACTGGATGCTTAGAGTGATCAAACTAGAAATCTGATCAACATCCAGGGGTGCTGTGATTCGGTGATAACAGTTCTGGCACGCCCGGTGGGACTTAGAGGTCTTCACTTTCATTGCAACAAGATTGATGTGCACTTGTTGTAAGTTCCAGCTTTGAAGGAGCTTTAAAATCGCACATCTGACGACTCCAAAAGAGGCATAATCCACTGGTTTCTGCAGTCCAAGCCTGACAAATTTATGAGAAGAATACAGACCAGGTCAAGAACTAGGGAGGAAGGATTGTTTGTTTATCTGCATCTATCTCCAGGCAGAGAAAGAAGGGGAAGAAGAGCTCAAAGATCTGCGTCTCCACCTAATAGAACTTTGTCTACACCTCCACCTGGTAGACCTTTTCTCGCATCAACAAGGGTTCTCAGGCCAATCAGAATGGCGCAACCACTAAATCCCTTTGTCAATTTCACTGGCAGCAGCCCACTTGCCCTCAATGCACAGAATCCAGTTCCAATTGCAGCATTGAAGAACATTCCATTTTTCACTGGAGAAAATCATACCACTCCTGGTGATCATGTCAAAGACATTGCTAACGTCTGTGCAATCCATGAGATAAATGAAATGGATGTGGCTGTCAAACTGCTGGCATCATCGTTCAAAGGGAAGGCATTGCAATGGTTCAGAAGCCTTGAAGCTGGTTCTATCACGAATTGGAATCAGTTATGCATAGTTCTCCATGAGCAGTTTGGAGAGAAGGGAGACAACTTGTCTCTTCTAGAACAATTGACAACTATCAAGAGAGCTCCCAATGAGCAGCTGACTGACTTCAACTTCAGATTTCAAAGGTCTTGGGATAGGATTCCAGTGGCAGTCAGGCCAACAGCAGAAGGTGCTTTTCTATACTATCTTAAAGCTTTGAATTCTGATATTTCTATGTTAATTCAATCTATGGGAGGCACAACCTTACCTGCTTCTTATAGCATTGCCATTAGGGCTGAAAACTGTCTTATTCAAGCTGGTAAGCTAGCTCCTAGGCCCCCAATGCCATTATACCCAAGTTTAGAGAGCCCAAGTACTAGTCAAGCACCTGTCTTAGCTCCTATTCCCACTCCTAGAAATCAAAGTTCAAATGAAGCTTCCACTTCATCTCTAGTGCCCCAAATGAGCTTCAAGAAGTTATGAAACAATTGCAAAATTTAGGTAATGAGCTGGTCACACTCAAGAGACAGCAAGCTCAAAGTTTTAGACCTTCCTATCAGCCTCAAGCTCAACCAAATAGGCAACCATATCAACCTCAAAGACCACCCAATCCAGCTGCAAATCAGAATCAAGCAAGGCCTCCTGCCAACAGACCATTTCAGCCCTATAACCCCAATGTTGCATCTGCATCCAGAGCTTTGGTGCCAGTCCAAAATAACATGGCCCAAGAGTATGATTGGTGTTTCCCGTGCAGTCAGCCACATAACCAATCAATGTGCTTTAACGGTGCATTAAATCAGGCTCTAATGGTGCAAACCATTGGTGGGTCGCAAGAGTCCAGCCACGAAGGAGATCAGCAGCAGGAAGCACCTCAGCAAGGAACATCTCCGAACGAAACTACTCTTGTCAATTGGCAGGCTGAAGATTTCTGTGGTATGAATCAAATACCCTCTCAAAGTGTTGCAGCCAACACAAGGTCAAAGAGGAGAAATTTGGGTGAAGAACAGCCATTGGCTTCAAGTAATCCACAACCTTCTACCACTCCACAAGCCGCTGGCAAACAAACTGTAGCTCCAAACATGCAAGGAGCACCTAAACCAGCTCCTAGGCCAACTCAAATGCCAGCTACTGCTGCCCATGTGCAAGGAATGAATGTGCAGGCCAAGGGACAGCAGAGGGATACTTCATCTCCATTCAACATCATTGATCAGATGAAGAAGACAAATGTCAACATATCAATGTGGCAATCACTATCCATCCCAGGCCAAAGAGATTTGCTACAAGCTTCCATGAAGGACTGGTCAACTTCAAATCAACAGGTCCAAATGCAAGAGAAGGTACTCACAAATGCTGCCCAGCCTGAAGGAAATCATGGAGGACAGCAAGGTAAAATGTTGAAGCCCCCTCCATTTTATGTTTCATTGATCATAGGAGATAAGCTGGTGCATAATTGCATGATTGACTCTGGGGCAAGTAGTTCAGTAATGCCAAAACAGATAGCTGACCAGTTAGGGCTTCAATATGAAGTCGTCTCCAAGGGTGTAGTGCAATTAGACGGGACAGCAGTGACAACGGTTGGAGTAATCAAAGGTTTGAGCCTCACACTGCACGCATGTCCCAATGTAGTAGTGTTGCAAGATGTGTCAGTCATAGACCTGCCACCACTCTTTGCATTGTGCTTGTCAAGAGACTTCACTGCTAAGATTGGAGGCTATCTTTCGGCGGATTGGTCACACATGTTGTTCAGAACAAGGTATGGAACTAAGGCTACAATCAGGTCTGAACCTATTGCAAACTTCCACATTGAGCCTTACACTCCAAGCCAAATCAATGCCAACTGTTCAGCATTTGATCAAGAAGATTATCCAAGCACTGATGAAGCTGACACCAAGGTTGGAAGCATCCCAGATTTGACTCTTGATGAATGGGCAAGCAAGGTGCATGCTTTTGATCCCTATCAAGAAATAGAAGAATCTGAGCTAGGAGTCTATTGCATACATGAAGAAAGTCAACCTCTTCCCAGCATCACCAAGCCAGATCATAAGGACAAGAATGAAGTATGGCAATTGTTCTTTGATGGGTCAAGGAGTAGACAAGGTGCAGGAGGAGGAGCTATGCTCATTTCACCGCAAGGTATAAGGTATTACTCAGCCTTCCGTTTCCAGTTTTCCTGTTCAAACAACACAGCTGAGTATGAAGCCTTAATTCATGGACTGCACTGGGCAAAGAAGAAAGGCATCAAGAATTTACAAGTGTTTGGTGATAGTGAGCTGATCATAAACCAAGTCAAAGGAAAAAATGCTGCCAAAAATGATCTGTTGAAGAACTACAAAAATCGGGTATGGGATCTTATTGAAGATTTTGAAGCTTTTAGCATCATTTCCATCCTAAGAAAAAAGAATGAAGCCGCTGACAGACTGGCAGCAATTGGGGCTGCGTTTGATGTTGTAGAAAGTATCAAAAGTGAGAAAACTCAGCCTCATATCAAAGTGGTTGTGAGACCAGCTGTTCCGGATAACAACACAAGTTGGCAAGTCTTCGAGAATGATCAGCAAATTGTTAATTTCCTACAAGAAGAAGCTGAGTTCTCCATGAGAAATCAAGACAAGCTGGAGCAGCAGTATGGTGACCAAGTGGTGCAGCTGAGGACTAACAAATTACCAAAAGGCCTCATAACGCTTGGAGTCAATCTTCAACCCGAATGATCAGTTCCGGAAGGAGAAAGCGAACATTCAAGTAAAGGGTGAAGATTCAGAGCCTATTTTAGTGGAAGAAGGCAAGACATTACAAATTGGCAAAGTAAGTACTCCACAAGAGAAATCTGATTTTGTTCAGCTTTGTCAAGAATTCCCAGATGTCTTTGCTTGGACTTACAAAGATTTAAGAGGTTTCAACCCAAATTTGGCACAACATACTATTGAGTTGGATCCGGAATCCAAGCCTGTCAGGCAAAAGCAAAGGCCAGTAAATCCTCATATCGAACCTCTCATGAGAAAAGAGTTAAGCAAGCTCATTGAGGCCAGTATCATCTTCCCCATCAAACACTCAAGTTGGGTTGCAAACTTGGTGCCGGTAAGAAAGAGAAACGGAGAAATAAGATTGTGTGTGGACTTTCGCGATCTAAATAGAGCATCACTCAAAGATCATTATCCGCTTCCATCAATGGAACAAATATTGCAGGTTGTAGCTGGTTCAGAAAGGTTTTCATTGCTAGATGGATATTCAGGCTATAATCAGATATTGGTGAAAGAAGAAGATCAATTCAAGACGGCCTTCACTACAAAATGGGGCACGTATGCTTACAAGAAGATGCCATTTGGACTGTCAAATGCCGGAGCAACATTTCAGCGAGCTATGGATATGGCGTTCAAAGGCTTGATCAACAAGATAGTGCTGGTATACCTAGATGATATCACTGTCTTCTCAAAGAATGCAGCAGACCATCTCTTTCACCTCAGGCAAGTGTTTCAGAGGTGTAGAAGGTTTGGAGTGTCATTGAATCCAAAGAAGTGTGTATTCTTGGCACACGAAGGCAAACTGTTGGGCCACATTGTCTCTAGGGAAGGGCTAACAATTGATCCTGAAAGGGTTGAAGCCATCCGAACGCTTCCATTGCCACACCACAAGAAATCTCTCCAAAGCTTCTTAGGAAGGATAAACTTTGTCCGCAGATTTGTGCCTAATTTTGCCACTCTTGTGAAGCCTCTAACAATGATGTTGAAGAAGAGTCTGGCATTCAAATGGACAGCAGAAGGCAAAGAGAGTTTTGAAGACATCAAGCATGCAATATCACAAGCTCCAACTCTTATCAACCCAGATTTCTCAAAGGACTTCATGTTGTATGCATTTGGAGGATCAGACACAATCTCAGCTATCTTGACACAGCTGAATAGAGAAGGTTCAGAACAGCCCATAGCATTCTTCAGCCAAACCTTGGAAGATTACGAAATAAAGTATTCTTTCATCGAAAAGCATGTCCTTGCTGTCATCAGGAGCTTGAAGAAGTTCAGACACTTGGTCTCAAACAATAAGATTCAACTGCTGGTGTCTCATGCTGGCGTCAAGGACTTCCTCCTAAACAAGGATTTAAATGAGAAGAGAGCAGGTTGGATCACTCGGGTGATGGAATATGATATTGAAATCAAAGTGACCAAGCTAGTTCGTGGCAAAGGCTTGTGTGAGCAGCTCGCTTCCAAACAACCAGACGAGCCAAAAAGTGAAGAGGATGTTGTCCTGCTACTACAGAATGATCAAGAACAACCAGCTGATGATGCACCCATCCCATGTTGGACTCAAGACTTGGTGCATTACCTCCAAACAGGCTTGTGCCCCCCAGAAGTGAGCAAAGCAAAAAGGAGATACTTCAGATTACAAGCCATTCCATATGTGCTTGTTGACGGAGTTTTGTTCAAGAAGGACATCAATGGTGTTCTATTAAGATGCATTGGAACAGGTCAAGTTGAGAAGATCTTACACGAGTTCCATGACGGGGAAGCAGGAGGCCACTTTGCTCCACGAGTAACAGCTCTCAAAATCATGAAAGCTGGTTACTATTGGCCTACTGTGTTCAATGATTGCTACTCATGGGTCAAGAAATGCAAGAAATGTGCATTCTTCATGGGGAAAGAAAGGTTAGCAGCGCTGCCCCTTCGTCCAATTTCAGCGGATCAGCCATTCATGCAATGGGGATTGGACTTCATTGGAGTTATCAATCCCAATTCAAGTCAAGGGCCACAAGTGGATACTAACAGCAACAGACTATTTCACCAAGTGGACTGAATCAGTGGCACTCAAGGAGGCAAATGAATCTAATATCTTAGATTTCTATGAAGGGATAGTCACGAGGTTTGGTGCCCCTGCCACTATCATATCAGACAATGCATTGGCATTCCTTGGCACAAAGATCACTGAATGGGCTGTCAAGAATTGTGTGTATCTCAGCACTTCATCAAACTATTACCCTCAAGGTAATGGCCAAGCCGAGTCTACAAACAAGAACCTACTAAGAATCATCAGGAGGACTCTTGATGAAAATCAAAGAACTTGGCATGCAAAGCTCAAATCAGCCCTATGGGCTGATAGGATCACACCCAAGAGATCTACAGGAAGCTCTCCATACAAGCTTGTGTACGGGAAGGAAGCAGTTCTACCTATATCACTCGAGTTGCCAGCATTGGAACTCATGAAACAGTTGGAACTAGCTGAGTTTGAACCTATGGAAATCAGGTATGCAGAGCTGATGGAATTAGAAGAGAATCAAGAGAGCACGCAATACAGACCATAGAAAAGGATAAAGCATTGGTCAAAAAGAGTTTTGACAAGAAAGCTAAGGCCAGGATATTGCAAACTGGAGATTTGGTACTGAAGTGGGATGCTGATCGTGCAAAACCAGGAAAGCACTCCAAGTTTGATGCCATCTGGAGTGGCCCGTACATGATCATTGAATGCAAAGGTAGCAATGCTTTCCGACTGGCTAAGTTGGATGGTGAAGAATTGCAGATTCCGGTCAATGGAATCTATCTCAAACGCTGCTACTAGAAAGATAGCTTCTCACCCTTGTAAATATTAATTTAGATTTTCCATTCCTCTAAGTGCTTATGCACATTGTACTGCTGTTAGAGTAGTTTTTATTTCCCTAAGTGCTTGTGCACATGTCCTATTGCTTCTAGTATGTGCATGTTTGCAGTTCATCAAGCTCCTGGAAAAGAATTTGCAGCCATGAGAAGACCAGCTCAACAAATGTTCAAATGGCTCAAGGACACAGGTTTTCAAATTTCAGATCAGCTGAGAGGTTATCAAACAGACTCCATGCCCAATGGATTGCTTCAAACAGCTGGTCGTTCTTCATCTGGCAGGCAGATGACCCCGCTGAGTCGCCAAAATTGTTATCCAAAATTCACCCCCAAGGTAATTTTGATAACATGCAATCAAATTCTTTAGTCCCAAGCAATATTGATTCAGGGCAAAAAGTCATGTTTCTAGGGTCCCCTCATATTTGTCTAACTCCCCTGTCCAAGAAGAAGAGAGTAAGTTCTGAGAAAATGTGAAAAAAGCGGGTTCAAGAAGGCAAATAGGTCGGATCCAGGAAAAATCGTGAAAATTGGCTAAGTCCTGCTCAAGGTCGCCTCTGGGACGTGTGGGACAGAAAGGCGCGAACCGGCCGGTTCGGCCAAAATCAGCACAAACAGTCTGAAACGCAGCAGGGACAAATGGGACAAAAGTACACGGCGGGTGCAAAAAGCCGATCCGGCCGAAAGAGGAAAAAAAAATTGGCTGAAGGTTGCTCGGGGACATTTGGGACAAAAGTACGCGAACCGGCCGAACCGGGCGAAATAAGTCAAGGCAGTCAAAAACAGATTGGGACATCTGGGACAAAAGGCGCGAACCGGCCGAACCGGCCGAAAAGGTCGAGTCAGTCCGTCCAAATGGGACAGTTGGGGACAAAATGGACGCGAACCGGCCGAACCGGAAGCGAAATGGAACAAGCAGTCCAAAAACAAAGCGGGACACGTGGGACAAAAATGGGCGCGAAAGCCGAATCGGGCGAAATCAGGAGGCAGTCAATTTGGGACAGCTGGGAAAAAATACAGCACAAGACGCGTGGGACGCCGAAAAGCAGAAATGGCACGTGGCAGGAGGAAAAGTCAACGTTTGGTCCGGAAACTTCAAACGGCCATAACTTTTGACTCCGAGCTCCGATTTTCATAAAATTGGACTTTCTGGAACGAGCACGACGTCCTCTACGCCACAAAAACTAGATTTCTTATTTTTAATGAGGGTAGATATATTTAAATAAAAGAAACATATTCGGCTCCAGTCAGTCAATGCTCATTCCCGTCAAATGACAGAAAACGCCTGCCAGACCCAAAATAGCTGCCCGCACTCAGAAGGCCATAACTTTTGCATTTCTCAACGAAATCGCACAAAATTGGTACCGTTGGAATCGTGGTTCCGAGCCCGATGCACACAGCAATCAAGAAATTCCAGATTTGATCAGAAATTGATTGATTTTTTTAAGAAAACGTGGCCGGGTTCAGAACAGTGTTTTATTTGGTAGCTGGGAGTGCAATTAAGAGGCATGGTCATCATTCTTTCTCTGCTGCAGCACATGGGACAGTATGGGGAGCCTTTTGCAAGTAATGTATACCCATTCCACTCAATTTAATGCCTCTTACAGGTGGTTGAAGGACAGATTTCGGGATTTCCATTTTCCCTTCTCTTTTCCTTCTCATTTTTCTATAAATTGGAGTGTTGGGCTCATTGTAAAGGGGAGAGTTTTTGGGTAGCAAAGCTCTGTCAAAATTGCTTTGTGAAGCCAGTGTGTTGCAGGCCCTTGTAGTGGACTCCTTGCATGGTGATCCAGGCCCTTATCTTGTAATAGATTGAACTGTGCATATCATGAAGCAATAAAATATCAGTTTGTGGATGTATCTTCCCCTGCTGTGTTTTCTTGCATTCTTCTTGCCCCTTTAATCTTTCTACAAGAATATTGTGTCTATTATTATGTTCTTGCAGGAATTCATTATCATTGTGTATGCTTGGAATATTGTTGTGAATGCATTTTGCTAGATTATGGTGAACTGTCATCACCTCTTCTAGTGTGCACTTTGCCTCTGTATTTCACACATTTGGAGATTACTCTCACACCCTCCTTTTCTGGTGTATCACCGCTTTAGTGTAGGCTTTCATTTTATGCATTCTCTCTCCCTGGTCCCTTGGAATTTTAGATTAGAATAGTTAGTTTCTCCTGCATTAGAGTAGATTGTGGCAGGTAGTTTAGGAGCAAGAACCAGCTTTCTCTGGAGGTCTATCTCAAGTAGCAAGTCCCACAACTTGGAGATAGTACCCATGTTATCCAATCACACTGGATGCTTAGAGTGATCAAACTAGAAATCTGATCAACATCCAGGGGTGCTGTGATTCGGTGAGTATGTGTGGTAGACTTTCAGGTGATGAAAAATGGTACTGTTGCGTACCCAATGTTGCTGGGAAGACCATGGCTAAGGAGAGTTCATGCAAGAAACTACTGGAATGAAGGTTTCATGACACTTGGACGTGGTAGAGAGAGGGTGAAGATAAATGTGATCCCTCGGCATCATAAGGCAGAACCTGTGGATTCAAGTGATGAAACTGATGATTGGACATCCTCTGATTACTCTAGTACCAGTGAAGTGGACACTGAAGATGAAGAAAGTGAGGTTGATGTTTCAGTCATGGATATCCTTCCAGTCACACCAACTCATGACCCCATAAAATTATCTGAAGAAGAAGTTGATGATCGTCTCCAACAAATAAAGATTGGTGATGCTGTGATGGAGAGTGAGAAGGAATCCTACCTCCAGCTCTTTCGAAGGTACATACACCTATTCACTTTTGATTACAAGGAACTCCGTCAAGTAAGTTGGGTAGAACATTCTATTGAGCTGGTAGATGGTGCTAAGCCCATAAAGCAAATGCCATATAGAATGAATCCTAATTTTTCCAAGACTGTAAAAGAAGAAATAGATAAGTTGCTTGATGCAGGATTCATATTTGCTGTGGAGAATTCAGAATGGGTTTCTCCCATTGTGATCTCAATAAAAAAGAATGGGAAGCTACGCATTTGTGTTGATTACAGGAAGCTCAATAAGGCAACAAAGAAGGATCATTACCCTCTTCCATTTTCAGATCAGATCTTGGATGAAGTAGCTGGCCAGGAGTGCTATAGTTTTGCTGATGGATATAGCGGCTACAACCAAGTTCGTATAGCAGAGAAAGATCAGCTGAAGACCACGTTCACCACTCCTTGGGGAACGTTTGCTTATAGAGTTATGCCTTTTGGGTTGTGTAATGCTCCAGCAACATTCCAGCGTTTGATGAATAGGGTGTTCGAACCCTACATTGGGACCTTCATCAGAGTATTTCTGGATGATTTTTGCATCTATGGGAGCAAGTTGGACCACCTGCACCAGATGGAGACAGCATTTCAAAGGTTAGATGAAGCACAAGCCTCACTAAACCCTACAAAGTGTGTCTTTGGATGTTCTAAAGGTGTTTTGTTAGGGCATGTTGTATCCAGAGATGGTATTGGTACTGATCCTGATAAAGTTTCAAAAATCAAAGATTTACCATTTCCTATGAATAGAAGTAAGTTGAGATCATTTTTAGGCCATGTGGGTTACTATAGAAGGTTCATCAAGAATTTCTCAAAGATTGCACAGCCACTAACCCAGTTCTTGAAGAAGGATGTTACTTATGAACCAGGAAATAAGGCGCATGAAGCTTTTGAACAACTGAAGGAAGCCCTGGTGTCTTCACCTGTTTTGAAGAATCCAGATTGGAGCAAGCCATTCATTGTGTACACTGATGCCTCAGATGCAGCACTAGGAAGTACTTTGAGCCAAAAGGATGAAAATGGGAATGAACATCCAATTTACTTTGGGAGCAGACAAATGAGCAGTGCTGAGGTAAATTATACTGTAACTGAAAAAGAGGCTCTAGCTATCATTTTTGCTGTAAAGAAGTTTAGAAATTACTTGCTAGGGCAGAAATTTATAGTTGTAAAGATCATCAGGCTCTAAAATATATTGTCAATAAGCCTAACCCATCAGGGAGGATAGCAAGATGGATAATTTTGCTACAAGAATTTGAATTTGATATTATAGATAGGCCAGGAAAGAAGCATGTCAATGCAGATGCACTCTCTCGAGCCTATGATGGTTTAGGATCATCTTGTGATGATGATGATTTCCCGATGCAGCATTGTTATCCCTTGACACAATCCCTAGTGAATACATAGATATTTGGAATTATCTGAATGAATTCAAGTTTCCTGATGGTGCCAATGCAAAGACTAAGAGAAAGATTACTCAAGCCAGTCGTCCATATTCTATTCTGCATGGAGTATTATTTCGAATAGGACCTGATGGACAGTACAAGAGGGCAGTTGGACGTGATCAAGGGAAGGAGCTGCTAGAAGAATTCCACAATGGTACATGTGGAGGGCACTTCTCTGGACAACTTACAGCAAGAAGGATCTTGGATGCAGGTTATCACTGGCCCACTCTTTTTAAAGATTGTTATAATTATTGTAAGACATGTGATATTTGTCAAACACATGGTAACCGTAAGACTTCATCAGCTCCATTATGTCCTATTCTTCCACTTGGTCCCTTTGAAAAGTGGGGAATAGACATTGTAGGTCCACTTCCAACTACATCACGCCAAAATAAGTATATTGTAGTTGCCACAGATTATTTAACCAAGTGGGTTGAAGCTAGGCCATTGAAAACAACTTCCATGGATGAAGTGGCAAGGTTCATATATGAACGCATTGTCACCAGATTTGGTTGTCCATTAGAAATTGTAACAGATCAAGGAAGCCACTTCATTAATGAGGTGGTAGAAGCCCTAGTCAATAAGTTTTCTATTAAGCACAGGAAGGCAACAACATACAAGCCAAGCACAAATGGACAGGTGGAACGAACAAATTTTGTGTTGTGTCAAATTCTAGCAAAAGATGCAGCCTTGCAGGTACATAAGTGGGATAAAAGGATTCATGCAGCATTGTGGGCATATAGGGCAACATCAAAGTCAGCAACAGGATACTCCCCATTTCAGTTGGCCTATGGCATTGATCCAGTTCTTCCTATTGAGTTTGATATTCCCACTGTGAGAGTTATGAAAAATGAAAGGATGGATGAAAGTGATTCAGTAAAAGAAAGGTTGGTACATCTTCATTTGCTAGAGGAAATGAGGGAAATAGCAAAGGATACAAGCCATAAGAAGAAAATGAAGCAGAAGGAATACTTTGATCAAAAGATCCGTTGGTCTCCATTTCATGTGAATGACTTGGTTCTAGTATATGATTCCAGATACAAAAAAAGAAGACAGAGAAAATTTCTTCCAAAATGGATGGGGCCCTACAAAATAGCAGCTGTGCATGAAAATGGTACGTACCGACTGGAGGAATTGGATGGCACTCCCATTACGAAATGGGTCAACCACGACAAGTTGAAGATTTTCCAAGCACCAGAAGAGTCTACTCCGAGGACGGAGTAGAAGCTAGGAAGGGGGAAGATGTCGACACTAAAATTTTCCTCCGTAATTTCTATTTCATTAATGTATGTATTAGGAATATGATGTTGTTAAGTATAATTAGTAGTAGCGTCCGATAGAAGATAACGGCGCTGTCAGTACGGTGTCGCCAATAATGTGGAGTACGGTAACAGTCAAAGTACAATAGGAATGTTGTAAAAAGTAAATATTTGTCGTAAGTGGTCCGGTAATGTTAAAATGTCAAAGTTTGGGTAATTAGAGAAGTAGGGTCTACATGATTAGGAATTAGAAATATTATATTGGTAATAAGGACAAGGAGTGAGGTCATAAATATTTTGTGTATTTTATTTGTAAAAAGTCTAAAAATGTGGAACCCATGTAAAATGATAAGGTTTATCTTATCTTAAAAGATAAGCTTACATGTACAGATAAGAGTTAAGGTATGGAATATGATTCGTCAGAGTGGATTTCTTATCCTATCTTAGAGATAAGATGGATAAGCCTGGAAGTTCTATAAATAGAGAGGCCACCCCCCTCATTTAGCATAGAAAGAAGTAGTGAGAAATATTGTAGGAAGTGTGTAAAGGAAGCCATCATTTTAAAGGTGTGTTGAAGAAGCCATTAAGAGGTGTAATTGTAAAGTTTCTCCCATAGTTATTCTTGGAAGGCAAGTGAAGTCAATAACACTTGAAGTACCTCATGGGTGAGATTGTAACAATTTCATGTTAATATTATAATTTACTTTGATATTTCAGATTTATCATCATTCCTGTCTTATCATAGTCTATGGTATTCTTGTGTTATGTTGTTGTTTTGTTTCCAGATTACGTCCACCAAACTAAAGGCTGTGCATTAGTAAATAATCATAGCACGAGGAGTTCCCGGTGAAGAATTATCATAGTGCCGGATTGGTGATGACACTCCTTTCCCCCTCACAATGGGCATTTACATGGTGATCTCCAGGATTCCTAATGTTTGCAGAAGCTAGAACCTCAATCTAAAACAACTTCCCGATGAGGCCAAAAGGTAACTTTTGATCCAAGAAATTGAACTGGATTCCTGAACATGCCAAATTCTATCAATTAGTAGAAAGGGTTTCCACTAGATTCTACACAATGTGCAATGACACCTACCTATTTCGATCAACTTGATATCCACATCCCTCAAGAATAGAAGCTCATGAAGTAACAGAGAAAGGATCACTCCTGCTTGGCTTTGGCAGAAATCATTCAGTACGGTGTAGCCATTGTCCCAAAAGGTTATCAAACTACTGATCAAGAAGCTGATCAGGTATATCTTAACATGGATGGGGAAAACTGGCTGTTTGCTGTAATTGACAGAAATAAAGTGCCCCAGACCATTGAAGAAATGGAAACATGCGGAGAATAGAGCACTGGTGCAGGATGAATGGCCTCATCTACCTCGGGGTAGATTTCACCACATCTCCATAGTTGGGCAAACACCTTCCAGGCCAAAACATCTACCGAAACGGATCAGAGGAAAAGACAAAGAATTGTCGACCATCAAGCTCTACCCAAGAATGAAAGCTCCTAAGAGTCCCCATCCCGCCGCATGAGAAAAAGTTGTAATTACTAGCTTCCCCAGACAAAGAAGCGATGCTGGAAGATGTTCTGATGGGCACATCCACTAATGATGTTTCCACTACTACAACTATTGAGGTCCCTTCTATCCCTTTCCATCTCCTCCTTCCCCTCCTCATGTGACCCAAGTGACCATTCCTTTGTCGTATCCTCTCCTCCTTCTTCTACTGTTCCCCTTCCTCGTCATCCATCTTCTCTTCTCTCAGCGGAGCTGTCCCCCACCATTTCTTCCCTCATCTCACAGCTCCCTTCCATTCCCATGTTACCTCCCCTACAGTATCTCTTCTACCCCGTGACTTCAATTTCTTCCCTCCCTCTCAATGCCGCCACCAAGTGTCTCAACCATCGCACTTTCCCTCTACACTGCAGTTTCTCCCTCTTCTACTTCTGGTCTTCTCCCATAAGTCTAGCATGGATCTCATCAGCAGCTGAGCCAACAAAAGAGGAAAGTTCCCATTGCACTGATGGACTTCTATGTCATCCCATCAAAAGGGGCTAAGAACCAAAAGCCTATAACCCACTTCTCTCAGAGTGCGTCTATTGAGAGATTAATGGAGATAGCATATCCCAATCCTTAAAGGATAAAAAGGATCTGTCTCCGACAGATTATACAGTGACCCAAGTCACAATGGGGACATCTTCTGAAATCCTTCAGGGAGAGGCCCTATCTGCAGTTGATGACCTTTACAAGAAGCTATTCAAGAAGCAAAGGAAGAAAAGAGGCTATTAAATGAGAAAAATAAACATCTTCTCCATGCCTTGCAGAAAATGGGCCATTGAGATAACTGCACCTCCTATAACTACCACCGAAACTCCTGAGCCTCTGAGCCAGGATAAGATAATGAATACGCCAAAATCTTGAGCAGGGTATGGCAGTATCCGCCTTGGAGAGACCAAATCCTCAAGGAAAGTAGGGAGTAATTACAAGTTCACCGATTTGTATCACTAAACATCAATAATGTTGTGAAAAAAGAGCTCCAGGTGATTGCAGGACCTATCTCCGAAGAGCTGGACCATGCTAGGATGTAGCATGAGACCTTTCAGAAAATGCTCGACTGTTCAGTCAAAGATCTGGTCAAGTTTGGCCTCTTAGGTCAATCCAGAGCCCTCAACAAAATCCTTTGTACTCTGGACTACCGGGTCACATTTGGAGTTTTTTCTGGAAAAGATTGACAAAGTCAAGGAGGAAGCCCTAGATGTAATGCATCAAATGGAGCAAATTGTCCTGAGAATGTCTCCGGGCTTACTCACTCCTTCCTTTGCCTTGAGAAAGGCAGATGAGACTATTCGGATCTTCAAGGAGATCATTTTTTGCAAGGGCTGGGGCCAGAAGTCACTTTTGACACCGAATCCATCAACAACCTTCTGATCAGCCAAGACTATGTCATGACTTCATAGGGTACCTGATAGAGGCAGAAAATGAATATTCCAAGCTCCCAGAAAAGCTCACAGATGAGCGGGAAACTTGATTCTTAAGGCTATCAGTGATCGTCACAAGGATCCTTCCCAGGATCAACTTCAGGCCCATGATCAACAAGTTCATGGAATATTGGGCCCAATTCCACATCACCTCTCTTGAGTAGCAACATAAGCAGGATACCCCCTTTCAGCCACAGGATGACGATGAATAGTCTCCCTCCTCTCAATCTTCTGGGATTTTTAAATATCTAAAGTATGTTGGCATAAACAATGACACCATCCATGTTACACCATGGGATGATGTCATCTGGGTCAAGTTGCCAAAAGTCAACAGTTGAATTTTAGATATTTTGTAGATACGTTGTAATAAGTTGGTTGGTTCCCTTTTGCCTTCTTTCTTCTCTTCTTCTATATATACTTGAATACTTGTTGTATTAGGGGTGAATACTTTTCAGATGAAAAATAGAAGTAAGAAGAAAAGACTTCATGAGCTTTTTGTAACAGAAGAAATATTAATACAAATATTTAGACTTTGTGCTGAATATGTGTGTTATGTGCATTAGATCTTTCTTATGTCAGATCTAATGTGTTTATTCTGTTGAAACTACATTCTACTTTTATTGTCATTTATTCATCAGTATTGCTTTGTTCATCTATGCAAGTAGGTTCGGCTCTGTTTACTACCAACCCAAAACATAGACCTTCTGACCTTTCTGCTTTGGAATTCATTTCTTTTCTCCCTTGGATCTGATCTTTCCTTCCCCACCTCGTTCCATTCCCTTCTTTTACAGTTGGAAATACCTCTACTGGGATGAGATCCCAAACCCCTGAAGGCAGAATATTGTGAGACTTGCACAGATTCCTGCTGGTCATGAATCAGCAAGTTTCCATTTTCACTTATGCTGACACCACATAGATGGGGCCTTTTCCATACTGTTGGCACCGTTATCCATAGATTTGATGTAACATGTGACATTTTTCTGAACTTCATTATTAGTTAATGGTTACAAGTGTATGATCCTTAATATCACAATGATATGGACCTGGAAAAGTTAGTGAATAGAACAACACTTTGTGGATACTTGAAAGGTACAAATAAGCACCTATCACCCCTCTCATGTGCCTTTACATCCCTGTTACCTAAATTCATCCATTTTTTAGTGCGAACTTACTATCATTTCCAAAATTTTTATCAGTTCATAGCATTTTATTTCATGTTCATGTTTTTGTCTAACCCATTCACAGATTTGGGACACCTAATCAAATCAGTTACATTTACTTCTCTTCCTACTCTATGTTACCAATCTTTCCTCATTCAAATAACATAAAGGGGGGGGGTAAAACTTGTAGATACAAAATCATGCACTTACTACTATATAGATTTATATTGCCAATTTCATAAATGATTTTATATGCATGGATCTTAAGCGAGAAAAATATTCACTAATGTGACACTAATCCCTAGTTCATCCATGTTGTTTATTTGATTTGATTTTATTGTATCTGCTTCATACATTGTCACAATACAGTTTTGATCATGTCACAAGGATCCTTATATGTCAGTATTTTCACATTTTTCTTAATTGTATCTAGGACACAAACTACCCAGGATTTGGACACTATCAGGCCTAGGTCACTCCTGTCCACCTTAGGTTCCTGTCCTCTTTGTTATTTCTTCTTTTTTAACATTTGAGGTCAACCTTTTTCGGATTTTCAATTTCATCCTGAGCTCAGGTCAGCCTTTAGGATGTTTTGGGTCATTAGTGTTGAAATTCAAACAATGAAAAGCATGATATGCGGAAAGATAACTGGCTGAGGACCGCATTGTGGGATACTAGGATCATCTTACTATATCAAGGACTATCCATCTATGTGGAAGACTTGCATCCACATGGGGATCTGTCACCAATCTAGGACATATTTTTCAGACTGTAGGGAAAGGATTTTTATATTCATTCTATTCCTTCCATCCATTCTACGACATTTTCTACACATATTTCATTATTTGCTACTAGTCACAAAGTGTAACTCGCGCACAAGAGCAACTCTAGTACATTGATTGAAACACACAACTGTACACAGTTATTAATAAGTTGTCCTTTGAGGGATCAGTCTATAGGTCATTTCTGACCCCTGTGCATACATATAGATATTTTGACTTTGATTGAGCTGAGGGCAGACCTAGTATACCACTTAAGGAGGGGAAATATGTGTACAAACCACATATGTGACCCCCGTCATGTTTTTAGTCGGTAGACAAGAGGAAGATGTGAGTAATGATTATGGGGTCCCTACTTATGAATAAGATATTGTTCATGTGGAACATGTGATGAACAAAGCTATGGTGCTCATCTTTAAGGTGATAGATATAGGATAGTGATAGAGGACCACATAATTCAAAATCATTACAATAGTAGATGATAAGTTGGTGGGGGAATGAGATGTTTGATGTGACTAATGTTATGAGAGTAGATGTGTTAACAATAGAAAGGCCACAAGTGCGAGGCATTTAGAGCTTCTTTTTCAGGTTTACCATCAAGGGAGGCTAAGTGATAGGATCCTGACCCATACTTGTGAGTGATGACATAAGGACCAATCCAGTTGGGGAAAAACTTTCCACTTTTACTCCTTTCTAGAGTAGTGACATTTTTATTCTCTTTGAGGACAAGATCACTAATGTTGAAGTCACATTCTTTGATACCTTTTTTGTATGCTCGTTTGATTTGTTCTTGATAGACATGATGATGTTTGAGGGCATTAGGTGATATTCGTCTAACAATTCAATTTATTATAGGGTTCTTGACGATAATCCTCATTAGAGATAAAATATTTGAGGGACACACATAGAGATGGAATTTGAACTTCAAGGGGTAAAACCACCTTAGAGTCATAGACTAAAGTGAGAAGGGCTGCAACACCTAGTAAGAGTATGATATGTTAGTTTCGAGAGGCTCAGAGAGAAAACATGATTTGGAGATTCCAATTTTGACCTACTTTATTGATAGTTTTCATGAGGATTTTGATAAGTGTTTTGTTAGAAGCTTCAGCTTGTCCATTTGCTTGTGGATGAGTAAGGGGACGAGAAAGCTTAGATTGATATTTTGAATGTGTCATAGAATTTATTCACTTCCTTATTTTTGAAAGACTTTCCATTATTTATGATAAGCTTGTGATGGATACTAAAGCGATATATGACATGTTGATAGATGAAATTGATGATTTTATTTATTTTAGTTGAAGTTAAGGGGATATATTCAACCCATTTTGTGAAGTATTCAGTAGTTGTGATGATAAAATCTTGTTGTTGTGATGAACGAGGATTAATAACACTAATGAGGTCTAACCCCCATTGCCAGAAAGGCCATAGATCCTAAGATGGTTGTAATGTTTGACTGAGGATGTGAATGAGGTCCGAATGTTGTTGACATTTGACACATTTCTTAACATACACACAACAATCTTGGTTGATGGTAGGCCAATAATAGCCAAGTCGAAGGACACGTTTAGCGACAATAGTACCATTGAAATGCCCACCACACATACCATCACAGACTTCTTGGATGGCCTTAGTAGATTCATGGGATTTAAGACATCTTAGTAAGAGGTCATCAAAACCACGTTTATAAAGGATGCCGCCTATGATAACATATCATGTGGTGCATTGAAGAAAAGACCTTTTAGCATTTCTAGATAGATTAGGAGGAATTCTATATTCAAATAGATATTCGAATGTCTATGTGTATTAAAGGTCAATTGTGTTATTGTCAATGAAATTGATAGAGGGTAGCTGATTTTTGTAAGATGGTTGATCAAGTCTATGGACAAACAACAAACAAATTTGATTTATCAGTGGATTCTTCAGTTGATAAGGGGATGAGAGATCCTAAAGAAGCCATAATGTCTACAAATTTGTTTGAAGATCGTGCAATAGTTTGGATAATATAATGATCGAAGGCTTCTGAGAGGAATTCAACAATGGATTTATATTTTTGTAGAATTTCATTCTTACATTGGTAAATTCCTTTGATTTGATTGATAACGAGCTGTGAATCTCCATAGATGTCTAAGATTTGAATTCCAAACATGATAGCAGTTTGAAGACCCATTATTAAAGCTTCATACTCTGCCATGTTGTTAGTACATTCAAAGTTAAGTTTGAATGATAAAGGGATAGGAGTCCCCCAAGGAGGTATGATGATGATATCATCCCCTCCCCCTTGTTGGCATTTAGATCCATCAAAGAAGAGGGTCATTTTGATAGGAGTGAATTCTTGATCATTGATAGTGTTGATAGATTCATCGGGAAACTATTCGTGAGGTGGTTGATTATTCTGGGAGAGGAGCCTCGACGAGTTGATCAATGGCGACTTGTCCCTTAATAGATTTTTGTGATATAAATTTTAGGTCAAACTTGGTCATGAGCATAAGCCACCGAGTGATATAGTCACTATGGTATGGTTTAGAATGCATGGTTTTGAGTGGGTTAAAACTGGTAACCACGTGAGTTTTATGATTGAGTAGATAATGACATAGTTCAGAGGTTGGGAAGTATAAGGCACAACATAGCTTTTCATCTTCGGTATAATGGGTTTCATAATTCATGGAGAGTATGACTTATGTAATAGATGGATTTTTCATGACCCTTCTCATCTTGATGAGTGAGCATGGACACCTAAGGCATGATCTGTATCAGAGATATAAAGATAAAACAACTCCCCCTCATGGGAGGTGTGAGCACATGAGGTGATAAGAGATATTACTTGAGTTCATTAAAGGATTTTTGACAATTAAGATCCCATCTAAAGTCAACATCTTTACAAAGGAGATGGTGAAAAGGTTGACAACAATCTAAGAGTTGTGATATGAAACGTCAAATAGACTGAAGCTTACCTTGAAGGCTACGCAATTGCTTGAGGTTTGACGGAGGGGGAATTTCGATTATAGCTTTGATTTTGGCGGGATCCACTTCAATGCCCTAGATAGATACGATAAACCCTAGGAGTTTGCTGGTGAGAACACCAAACACACATTTAACAGGGTTAAGATGGAGGAAATATTGAATAAGACAAGTGAATATTTATTCCAAAACAATGAGATGATCTTTGTTCATTTAGATTTTCCTATAAGGTCATCAACACGTAGTCTTCTACAGTTTTGTGGATAAGATCATGAAAAATATATGTCATGCCATGTTGGTAAGTGGTTCCTTACATTTTTAAGTTTGAAGGGAATTAACACGGTAGAAAAAGGTTCCCTAAGGGGTAATGAAGGATGTTTTTTTGTTGATCATCAGTGGTGATGAGGATTTGATTATAGCCTAGAGAAGCCATCCATTAAAGATAAGCATCTCGTGGCTAGCTGTTAGATTGACAAGCTAGTTTATATTCAGAAGGGGAAAGTCATCTTTAGGACAAACAAGATTAAGATCGCAGAAGTCAGTGCAGATGCGTAACTTGCTTGAGGCTTTAGTTATGGGTACAATGTTAGAAACCCATTATGGATAGTCAATGGGTATGATGAAATTGGTGGAGAGAAAACATTGTAACTCCTCTTTGATAAGAAGAGCTATGTGGGGATGCATCCTACGTAACTTTTGTTTAACAAGTTTAGCATTAGGATATGTGAAGATATTGTGTACGAAAATATTTGGATCGATACCTGACATATCACTATATGACCAAAAAAGGTTTGATTGTACTTAGATATAAAGGTGGTGAAGTCATTTAATTTTCTTGGGGATTCAAGGATTGAATGACCTTAACTATACGCAGTTCTTGTGTAGTTCCTATGTTAATGTCGATGGTGGATTCGTTAAGGAGTGTTGATGTGTCGGGTGGTAGGGATTTCTGAAGGAAATGGTCCTCTGCTCCCAAGTGAGAGGGTATTTCTTGATCATCTTGACATTGTAGGAAATTAACAGTGGGTGAATCCTCTTCAATAATTTCAGGCCAGATGAGTGGAAGTGTTTTAATATATTGATTGGTTTGATAAGTCAAGGGTCCTAATGAAATAGTATTGACTAAAAAAAATTTAGGTGGAAGGGAAATGGTATTGTCGGTGTCTATAGGGTCATATTACATGGATGAGGAGGATGGTTCTGATTCTTCAATTGTTGGGGATGTGGTATGTGTAGATGATTCATGTGCAGATGATCATATCCTAATCCATATTGTTTATATGTAGGGATGTTGAAAAATAAGATCATATACCTAATCTGTATGAATCCTTTCGATGTAATGATGAAGGTATGTTTATATGAACTTGGTTGTATAATATTTTAAGTCGAATATGAAGATGTTGATAGGTGGGCTGTGAAGAGGGATGATCAATCCCTCCATAGGTAAGATTAATTTTTAGATGTGGAGGACCATAGGAGATAACATCTCCAACATTAGGCTCGTACATAGGTTGTTTATCTGGTCTTCCATATACATTTGGTGTGTGAAGTGAACTAAGTGTAAGGAGGTGATACTCCCCCAGCGACAGACGTTACATGACATCGTCAAAGGAAGAGTCATATGATAACTTGGATGATGGGATGGATGAACTAGTAGATGCTTCATCATATGATCTAGAGTTTGACTTGGGAATGAGTACATCATTCAGGCTGATATGTCATATTACAAGATATGAAGGGATTATAATCGTCAGGCACTATAAAGGTTTTACCCTCATGCTCATACTTAAGGCATCGATGTAACTTTGAGGGAATACAACACATAGCATGTATCCATGGTCGTCTTAAGATTATGTTATACTAGAACTCTCCTTCCACTAGGTAGAAGAGTTTAGGGAGAGTTTTGATCTCGACCTTAAGAGGTAGAATGACTTTACCCAGTGTAGGAGCGATCATATTATTAAAGGCACAAGTACAGTTAGTGTCTTTGAGCAATGGTGTTTGGTAATCAAAGTTGGTTAAAAGTGAGCGATGATATGATATTGATTTCATCGCCATTGTCAATCATGACCCTTTTTACAAGGACATCATTGATTTTTGTGGTGATGAAAAGGGGAAGATTGTGGTCTTCAAGTTGTAATGATGGTATCTCAGAAGTTTCAAAGGAGATGGCTGCGGATGTTTTGAGAGTGCCTACTAAGTTGGTGAAGAGCTCAGGGTCATATGAAGGTACTGTTATGGATTGAAGGGCTTCAATCATGACTTGTTTATGTGACGGTGAGGTTTGAATAGCTCATATAGGGACATTTTGACTGGACACTTGGTGTAATTTTTGATGATAACCTTTTGTATTGCAGTAGTGGGTTGTGTAGAAGGAACATCGAGAATGGTAACCTTAGGTTTAGGGGGTGGAACTTGATGATATGATTTGGGGGCAAGAGGAACAGAAACCTTGGTCTTATTTTTTTCTGAAGAGTCAGGTTCATGGGTAAGTGATTGGGTAATGATACAAACGAAATCAATTTGATGAGGAGGGGTTTCGATAGGATTTTCTTTATTTGGTGTAGATGATGATGTAGATACAGTGATTGTGTGTCTTACGAGGCATTTTTTGTTTCTGTAAATCAACAGGAAGAAGACCTCTATCTGCTAGATTTTTAATGGCACCATGAAGAGCTTTACAATATTCCACAAAGTGACCTGGTGTGCGATGATAATCACAGAAGGCTTCATAGTTATACCAAGAGGGCTTCTAACATCGAGAGTTAAATGGCTTAAGGGGAGGTAGTGTTATGAGTGACTGTTAAAGAATTTTTTCAAGGGTTGATACGTAGTAACCTTTTGAGGTTGATGTCGAAGGAATCAAGTGTTTCATTTGATTTGAATGGGTGAGGATACAATTTGTTTGATAGGTGTGTTAGAGGAATGATTTTTGGTTGTGTAGGGGTGATTGGTAACTTGGATGAAGGATGTGGCCCTAGGATAGAAGGATGGATGTTGGTTTTTAGTTGAAGGAGTATGATGGTCACAAGATATGATTGTAACCTTATTAGGAGGTGTGATATACTTTTAAAGGTTACATGTGTGATGTTGAGCTACGAAATCATTATACAGACTCTTCATAATTTGTAGGACATGTTGTTTTTGTGACGTTTGTGAAGATCTTGTGGACAAGCTAGGTGAGAGGATGAAGATGTGGCATGGGGAGTATTTGATTTTCGATTATGGATTCTATGGATGTTATTGATTTAATATCTGATGTTTACAGTAGTACTACTACAAGAAGGCACAAGTGTGGATTTGATGGTAGAAGCTATGGATGTCAAAAGTGGTCTCTCACTAACTGTGTTTATGGTATGATGAGCTTGAATATGATTGGTTTGAGGCTAGATAGTTGATGGAGAATGATTGGGAAATGATTTCTTAAAGACATCAAGGTTTTGATTATGAGGTGCATTAGGATTATCCAGATGTAAATCACCTTTTTCAATCAAATCTTGAAGGACATTGTGGAATGAACAACATCTCTCGATATCGTGACCTTTGACCCTATGGTATTTGCAATAGTCATTTTCTTTGTACCAAGAGGGTTTCATTTCCCCTAAACATCCATAAATTATGTCAATTCAGAAGATATTTTTGAGAGCTTTCCATCAACTATGAGAACGTGACAAACAAACATTGGGAGCTCTAGTTATGTTTGGTCAAAGTTCAGTCAATGGGAAAGTTAACTCTTGTCAACATGTCAATAGTGGACCAATAGCACTATGACATGTGGTGAAAATGTGTTGGAAAAATCAAAGAGGTTTTCACCACCAGTCTTCGATGATCATAAAATGATATAGCTCATGCTCGTGGGAGCAAGAGGCTCAAATTTTGTTACGGAGGGGAGCCCGACCACTGTGAGGACTATGGTATTATCACCAACGTGGTGGGTCCTCAAGCCACCACATGGATTGCCACCACTTAGCCATATTTCATTTTGAATATCATAGTATTATATGGTCTAATTTTATATTACATTGGTAATTATTCACCATGTCACTATGTTATTTCAATTTGTAATGTTTTAATAATTGACCAAGTTTATTATCCTTTCTCGGTATTATTTCCACTAGCTCGGAGAGCTTATCACACCGAGGGACTCAGCATATAGTTTGACACATGGATCAATGAACAACTGACACATTAAACCAACTGACCACTCCAAACATAATGACCAACATATAAATCTACTAACCTTTATATGCAAGCATCCACATGGAAAGGAGAAGGAGGTGGGGCAAAGGCCCATGCGTGGAAAGTTCCACGTGAATGGTGGGAGGATAAGGTTTATTAAAACCATATGAAAAATTAAATGTCGCCCTATGTGGGATATAACCCACTCAATTATGCAAGCCACCCAATATGGGATGTAAACCCATCCACAATGCTACGGGATAGGATATTAATAGCCTTTAGATAAAGTTTAAGGCATTATTTTAGGGCCCCATTTGGGTATAAATAGGGGACCCCTTGCATTGTAAAAACACACCGGGACACCGAAGCTTATTATTTTTTAAGCTTAATTGTGGGATTTGGGAGAAATAGTAATAGGGTAATTTTAATATAGTTTTGTGAACTATATTAAAATCCTAAAATTACTATATGCAAATATTGTTTGCTGGCCTATTATTTTTAGGCAATTGTAGATGAAATATTTGTGATTGGGAACATCACACTATCCAATAGGCCCATTGAGCCACAATATTTTTCACTTGCGACACCTGGAGTATTGACCAGAGTGCTGAAGGACGTTAGGAAGTGTTGGGAAGGCTGATCAAGTTCTGAAAGAGGTTGTGCATCAGGAAGGTGAAAAATTATTCGATTGATATTCAAAAGTTCTTCGAAGGATTGACGTACTACTAGGCAAGTGGAAATTCCATTAGGTTTTTATTGCAAGAAATAACATTGCACTTATAATTTTTACTAGTGGAACGGTTTGATAAGAACCCAGAGATGCAGGCCATTGCCGAACTCCGTAATCATTCAGTGCGTGATTGTTATTATTTTTAAATTGATTACTTAAAAGGAGTAAATTATCAGTAAATATTTAAAGCTTACAAGGGTCTGAGATCAGGTAGATAAAAACTTGATCATTTTTGGATCAAGAAGTTTGTTAAATATTGCACTATGTGATTCATCAATACGGGTGTAGTTACGTTGAGGTCGAGAGAGTCCAGTGGTCAAGCGTTCCTTTGAGGCATATTTGATGAACACTGTATTAGTTGATGATTTGGATTTATCTTGACTAGAGGAAAATTTTTATGAGAATTCATGTTTTGGTTTCTTCATTCTAAGTCCAACTTTGCATTCTTCGAGAGCTCAAAGTTCAAGTTTACGGTCCTTTATAAAGGATTTGTTAAACATCTAAAAATATTGAATTTGAAGTGTAGATGAGATGTTTTTAGTGCAAGATCAAGAGAATAATTTGGTCATCTCGTTTGAGGGAGGGAAAATGATAATTGATTAATGATGCCCCTTGAACGGGTGACGAAATATGTAATGGAATCATCTTCAAATTTTTTAGTCGCATATAAGTCAGTGATAGTGATATTATGGGTGATATTGATTGAAAAGTGTTCAAGGAAAAGTTGGGTGACTTGAGCGAATGAGAAGAGCAAGTAAAAGCAGTATGCTATTATACCAGTCCACGGCATGATTAGATAGAGATATGGGAAATTTCCTAAGCATCAAATATTGATCATGAGCTATAAGATAACAAGCATGGAGGAATTCCCGTATGTGTTGTTGGGGATCCTCCTTGCAATAAAACTTAAGGAAATTGATGATCCCAGTGAGGAGGGTAGGCTTTATAGGGAATTGATATATGAATAGGATTATTGCATATTTGTTCATATGATAATGTATTCTTAGAACCCATAGAAGTGACTTCGAGGCTTGATATTCTGGTCATCAAATCTTACAAGGGTTCTATTTTAGGTTGTTGTGTAGTGGATGTGGATGGACTTGGCTGATTATACGAGGGTTGGTTAGGTTGGTATGGTTGATATTACTGGGGGATATTTTTTTGAAAGGGAATATAATTTTGAGGAGTGCTTATGTGAATATTATAAGTGGGTTGCAAAACTAACGCTTGTGAAGGTTGAATCAATTGATATCGGATGGGCATGGACATATTAAAGAGGGAATGTGATTATTGTGGCACATGCTAAAAGGGAATAGACATGTGAATGAGAGGTTGTAACTATTGTTGAATATGTTGGAAAGGAATAGAAGAATGGATCATGGGTTGGGATTACTGAGGTACATGTTGAAAGAGAATTGAGGTATGGATGAGTGGATGAGATTTTTGTGGTATAGATTGAGAAAAAAAGGGGATAGTGGATTATTTTTGAGAGGATGGAGGAATGATAGGGATAGCTATAGTATTGATAAGTGGGTTTGATGTTGGGATGGACATAACTATGCTTTGAACAATACATGTAGGTTGTTGAGATGGGGTAGGCTGAACTAAACTTGATGGGATAACTATGGAACTCACGGGAGGAGTCTGGATGGTAGAGGAAACTAACGGAATCGATGTGTACATTGATGGATTAGTATTATTATGAGGTGGGGTAGAATGTGGTTAGACCAATCATACCTCCACATGGGATAATATGAGTTACATTCCATAAATGGAAATTAACTCCTATATGACACACAATGACGTGTATGACGAAATCTAGCATATCCCTTATGACACCTATGACCTATGATCTCACCTAAGTGAGATAAATCACCAAGTAATGTGGAAAATGCCTCGAGATGACAAGGAAACTACCCCACACCAACACCCCCCATTCATCATAACTTAGGATGAGGTGGAAAGTTAGAAATGAGAAATGGGTCCTAGAAGCTATGCTTGATGAGGTACCCATGTAAAACAAGAATATCAAGTTATGGAGGAAAGCCCAGTGGGAAAATATCCACTTATAAGAGATAAAGACTCCCCTAAATAAATAAGAAAGATACTTCAAATGGGTCCTGACAAATAAATGTCTGATGAGGTACCCTTGTAAAAACTACAATCTCTCTGGAATAATAAGAGAAGAGAAGAAGGAGACAAGAGAGACTAAAGAATATGAGAATATACAATGGACCTCACCCAAGATGAGATCACAAGTAAGGATAATTGTCATCAGTGAAGGGTTTGGTAAAGAATCCTGCAACATATCTGAATTAAGAAACTCTACAAAGTCCCCAAGAAGAGTACCAATGATGTGGTTATACCAAAGACTTTTTTCTTTCCAGCTTTACCTTAATGAAGTGAAATAACAAAAAAAAACTGACCTTAGAAGACAACAAGGTTTACTAATACCTGTGATATGGCTGATGTTGATGGATGAAATCTCCTTCCTTATTTTTCCGATGAAGGAACCTGTAGATCAAAGACACTCAAGAAAAATATATTAGATAAATGGGTAAATGAGTTTCTTGGCAAAGGCCAATTCTGGGAATCCAATGGGACTTATTTGGAGGATGTAAACTCATTTTGTAAAAATTAAGTGAATTGATTTAGATAAATATAAATATATATGATTGAAAATGATATATGGATAACAGGTAAGAATCTCTAGAACTCCAGGTGGAAGGGTAACTCCTGTGTAACTTTGAAATTGGCCCAAGGAAGGGTGGATGCAATCTGAATGAACTTGAATTAATCGTACTAAGAGTCATCAGTATCTTACTTGATCTCGTGAAGGAATTAAAAATTATCTTCGATTTATTATTCGTTAATGGAAAATCATATTGTACAGAGTGTCAGTTTGTGGAGAATTTTGTATTGTTCCCAGAAGAATGCTCGTTGAACTATAGGGAGATCATAAATTCTTGTAATTGGATGTGAATGGTTAGGATTTGACATCTAATAGAGAGCCATGTTTGGAAACAACAAGTTAAATGGAATGAGATTTGAAAAAAAATGATATTAAACTAATAAATTGATGAAAAGATGTATTTTGACAGAGATCGCCAATGATTTAGGCCGATCACTAGCGATTCACGTAATTGCGAGTGCTGTTAAAAAGATAGTTTTCTAAAACAATGATAAAAAACTTAAAAAGGATGTGTTTGTTTACTTTAAATGTTTTTATGGATTTTAAATGATACAAAAAAGTAGAGGAGTACATTTGGATGCAAAAAATGAGCTAAAATATGCCTCACATCTTTCAATGGAGTTGATTGAAGTCACAGTTTCTATTGTCGTATCTGCTGAGAGTTGACAAATGAAAAAAAAAAACTATAAAAATGTTGTGTAGATGATTTCTGAAGGTTGATGCTGACTCTTGATGATATTTGGAATGTCTTGAGTTCTTTGGAAAATTTGAAGAACTAAGTGTAAGCACGAGCAAAGTAATTCTGAAGATCCTTCGGAGAGTAAACAAAGTTGTTATTTATAATCACTGACGACTAGTTAGAATCACTAGTGATCCACTTTTTTCGAGGAAACATTTGGGAAGTGGTTAAAACAACTTCCAAACATTTGTTGGGGTTTTAATGAGGGTAATTGGTTAAGGGTAATTTAGGGAGGAGGTGTAGAGGTTGGGATGTATTGATAAAATATGTTTAGATGGTTTTAAAATGGTTAGGGTAGATTTAGAGTGGCTGGGTGGTTTCTAGGAGGGTTAAAGTAAGATTTTACAGCTGTAGAGTGATATTTAGGGGTGTATGATCTTGTTTACATGGAGTAAATATTTTGGAGGAAATTAGACATAGCATAAGTGGTATATGGTTTAAATAATATGATTAGATGACTTATTTTGACTCGATGTTTTTGCAGGGGTAATTTATGTAGAAACAAAAGGAAAAGAAATGAAGGAGAGAAAATGAAATGAAAATGTAATAAGAGAGTATAAAGTTCAAAGTGAAATTATGGTTTTCTTAGGAATCCCTAAAATCTATGGTGTTGATAGTTTTAACCTAAGGGCTTAAACTTAAGCCTAGGTTTTGCCACTTGCTTAGGGAGTTTATAAGGTGGAATTTTTAATTTTAGCAAGTGGGTTTCTTGTTTTGGTTTTGGGTGATTAGAAAATGTATTTTGATATTATCTTAATTTTTTATTTTTGAAAAGGGTCATGGGTCCATTTGGATGGGCAAAATGGGACCTATGACCATTTCAAAATTGTATCTAAATAATGTTGCTAAACTAGATCCTTTCAGGAGTATATACAAAAATATTATAATGCCTAACTAAAATTTAGTGAATTTTTGTGCAACGAGAGAATAGAAATCTAAAAAACCTCTTAAATCAATGTGAATGATAATGGTTTTGAACTTATTATTCTCTAAGTAAACCATAGTTTGGTGTTTGGATCTTACCCTCATAGTTGAATTAACATTGTGAAAATTTATAACCAATCTAAATCATCAACTTGGAACAATTATTTACAAATATTATAACAAGAATGGAAACCTATTTGGCATAGTATGTCACAACAATGCTTGATATATCCCCTTGGAATAATAGCTCGACGAGACTTAGTGCATTAAGTTGTGTAGATAGATATTTGTTAGCTTGATACATCATTGGATTAATTTTTATAAATCTCAATGAAAATTAACTTTAAACCTTTATTGGGCATGAATAAAACCTTTAGTGGAAGGAGTAAGAGTTATAACTTAAGTGATGTTAATGATGATGACAACATTATGGTTTACTAGTGTATCCCTAGTTAGCATGTTTCACGCATGGTTTAGTATGGGATATATTATCCATCACTATAAAGTTAATGGTTGGGAATGTGGAGGCTAAATATTCCATGGAGAATGAATAAGTTTACAATTATTGTCACTTTTTTTACCAAGCTTATAAGACTTGGTGTTGCTAATCGTAAGTCATCTTTACACTTTGCGTAATTAGAACCAATATTATATTTCCTACCATATTTAAATGGTTTGGAAAGATGGCTTAGCGAGGTCTTAACCCTTCAATAATTAATCAGTTAGAAAAAAACATAATCCCATTTTTTTATGAATAGGATCATATATTATATTAATAATAACATGATATAAGATAATTCAACAAAAAAGCATGTGGTATAAGAGCACACCCCGAAACCATGAATAAAATAGGCCAAGCCTAGGATAACCAACAAAATAACTTAACAAACAATGAAACTATGTAGTTGTAGCAAAATGTTGACTAGCAGATAGAGGATAGTTATATGTGTTTTTGGGTTGAAAATCATGGGAAAGAAAATGAAAAAAACATCACAACTTGGAACAAACTGTTGGGGCCCTAAGATATTGGCTAAGTACAAAAGGGCGCATAGGCATGCAAGGCCTAGTTGACGAAAAGCGTGCAAGGATAAAGCACACAGGGCAAGGTTTAGAGAAGGCTTTAAGGAAGCCCGTGGCACGCACGCGGACAAAACCAAGGGTTCGAGACTTAGCCATTTTGGGATTTTTGGAAGAACACGTGAAAAGCATGACCCGACTGCACATGTAGAGTGGATAAGGTGCCATCCTGGTGATAGGGTGGCGCAGGAAGGAGCATGCTTGGGGTAGAAGCTTCTAGAAGCTCATCATGGTAAAATATGGAAAGCTCAAGCCTGGAGGAGCATGCCCACATGGAGGACCACATTCAGACACTTGGCATCAGATCTGAGGAGGATGAGTTGGCAGCCCAAAAATCCTATTTATACAAGCACCTATAGAAGGACAAAAAACAACTAGATAGTGGGTGGAGATTTGCAGAAATACTGCAAGAACTTTGTTAGTTTGGGAAATTATGCTTAGGGAAGGATGTATCAAGGGTATGGGGTTATAAATGTATTTTGTGAGCCTAGTCATATGAGTCCAGACATAATGCATGACTACGGTCTTCTTCTTGGTAACATTCTGTAGTGACTCCATGAATATAAGGAGGTTACCAGTTTACAATGAATATGAACATTGATGATTCTAGTGCATACATCTTTTTTAGAATTCTCTTACATTTATATTTATGTTTAAGTATGAGTGTTTATACAACTTCTTTCTATTTTGGTATAAGCTATCCATTATGTTAAGCATTCTCTATCCGGAATGATTGTAAGGATCTAGAAGCCATCCTAAGCTCTATGATGCTTGTAAGTTTTACTCCTTCAAAACGCATGAATATGGATCATACATGATGTTTCCTACTAAAGCTCACATAAAAGAGAGACTCGGCTCCTACGTGTGCCTCATGTGAGCGCCCATCTTCATTGGGTGATAGGCCGGTGTGCATGGGGTACCTTTATTTTGTGATAAGGGTAAAAATGACTACACAAACCTACGACAATACTACATTGGCTTAGTTGGTGATGTATTTGATTTCTTTTATTTAATTAAATTAAGTGTTAAAGGCTATTTGAAAGCTTTTTGTTATTTTATTTCTTCATGCCTATATAAGTTTGTTTTTATCCACACTTATTTAAAAAGGTTATATCAATATTTACCTTCCTCTGTTATCTCGAATAATGTTTTTAGAAGAAATCCTACCTATTGATAATTCATTCCCAACTTATTCTCCTGCACATTTTCTTGGGGGTTTGGAATTGTGGAAATATGATTTAAATTATTTATCTTGTATTTCAAAAGGTAACTTTTCCAAAATAGTTTGTTTAGGTTGAAGAGAAAATATTCTAATAAGATTCCTCTCTTAACAAACCCTATGTAAAAAACATCCCTGTAGGAAGCATTGTTTTAAAAAATGAGTTTGTTCTTATTTTCCATAAGCTTCTTTATTTAGTTAATATTCTGAAAGAGAGAGGTAAACATACACGATTACCCTCTTTTTAGTTTGATTTATTTTAAAAGGTGCAATATATTAATTCCTTTCTTTATTTCTTTCTTATTAACTACTGAATTGCTTTAAGCATTCCGAGACACTTGAAAATCACAAAAATAGTAGTTGATTGTTAGTTTTACTTTACTTTTTTAAGATATATTTTATGAAAATATAAAACACAAAGAACTTATAATAATTGTTATTTATTTATTGAATGAGAAATTGAATACAACTTAATTGAATTAAAATTATCTCTAAATATTTTATTTAAATAAGTTTATTTATTGTTATTTCATTTTAGGATTAGTTAAATAAATCAAAAAACAAAAACAAAAAAACTTATCTATTAGGAAATCCACGCTACCTAGACTTAGCCTTTTTTTCCCTAGCTCATTTCGTTCACTCCTTACTCATGATTTTGTAAATGAACATGACCATTTTCCATCCGAACCATCCTCATAAAATGATTTTCAAACCTATCGTCAATCCCTAGGAATTAATCAATACCAAGGTGGCATAAAGTTAGGACTACATACGTTAGTCTTTCATTCTACTCATTTTTCCCTATTGATCATTATGCAACTAAAGACACTAAAAAAAAATATTAACATTTCCAAATAGTTTTCGTTTGATCAATTACACCCACCCAAAGGTGCAAACTCATAGTCCATTTATCCCAACTTCATCCACCTAGTTCCATGACCATCCTCAAGAAGATCACTTCAAACGAAATAGGTATTTTCCTAGATTTTTGTAACCTAAAAATATATTATTATGCATCCATGACATATATCAAGAGATCTATATCTTTATCATCCTTGATTGCAATATTTCTCGAGATGAGTTAATTAGGAAGTTTGTTTCTTTAGACAAGTAATTTTCACACCCACAAGTCTATCAGTAGAGGATATGTTATTTATCTCATCTTGATCATTAGCCATCCAAACTTTATAGTTTTGATTATTATACATTATTTTCATCATTTTACTCGACCCTCATTTCACATAATCCTTATAATTTTTGGCTATCTTGACCCGACCTCAAGAAGTCAATTAGACAAGTTAGCAGTGTCAAATTTCTTGTGTATAGATCCTAATGAACCCAACATGAAGGAATAATTTATTCTCCTTTCCTTTTTATTCCACCTTCTCTCTCTTGCATTATTTTATGGGTGTTACACATCCCATGAATATTTTGGGTCAAGAGTTTGATAGACCCATTTTGGGTTTGGAAGCCTATTATGCTCAAATGTAGTCCCAACAATATCCTTCTCTCTCTAGCTAGGTAGAAAATTATACAAAGAATGTGCAACCATGTAACTCTTGTAATTATCTTTCAACACCCTCATTAATTTTTCATATAAAAGAGATTGACCAAAATCATAGCTTTCAATCTTTCCAATCTGGTTCAAACAACATTACATTTACTGTTGGAAGCAACCACTACACGAAAGTCATGTTAAGGCTATAAATTAGTTTACAAATTCCAATTTTTGAGCCTTTTATCAAGATTTACAAAAGTGAAGATCCACTTCATATTGTAGAGGAAACACTATAAAGTTTGTAATCTTACAATACTACCTTATTAAATGAAAAAGCCTCACCCGTGCAACCTAACTCTAACTAGGCACATAAAAATAATAATGTAAATATTGAAAAATTCATAAAGGGGCATCAATCCTCCCCTATTAATCACAATGTCAACCATTCCTTTAAGCCTAAACCTAATCCTCATCAAATTATTTCATCTCTACTTTGATTAAATGTACTTAAGATATAGATACTACTTACTATTCTCAACAAACCCAATCAACGGATAAAAGTTTGGAATATGCCACCAATAGCCCAAATCACATTATAGTTTAGTACATTCAATTGACGCCACTATATAAGAAACCCAAATATACAAAATAATCAAATCCCAAAGATCATCTCATAGGAGAGAGAACATTAGGAATGAATTATCACCCCTTATATACATATCCCGTGTAAGGATCCTTTTACAACAATACCCAATACACCATACCAAATAATATGATGACTGGTGTTCACAAACCAAAACCCTTCAAATACCTTCTTGAACTCTATTCATCCTTATGTGCATATATATTCCAAATTTACACAACTGGATGGTGTTAGGAAATAAGGGATAAAATATGCCAAACAATTCCACACAGAATCACAATAGTAGAAACTAATACTCAAAACAATTTCACATATATGAAATAAAATTGAAGAAAATAAAATAACATAACACAAATATAGTATTTAACATGGTTCACCCAATTTGGGCTACATCCACCAAGAATCACTTGCTCAGATTTTATTAAAAGCCACCTCTTTCTCTCAATATAGTACCAAAATCTATTTGGAGTTGTGCTCAATGAACTCTATTGAACTCACACTTGAATTCACACATCTACAATGTTACATCTCATCTACCATATGCATAAAAACACATCAATAGATAACTACTTAAGTAGTTTTACAATACCATGGGCAAAAACCGCCCCATAAACCTACAGGTCAAAATACTACATATATGAGAAGGGCACATCTCTCGAAGTTTTCTTGGGGGCTGTGCCCCCACACCCCTACTAGCGGGGGATTCTGCCCCCGCACCCCCACTCTAGACTTGGCCCTAAACCTCAAAGAGAAAACTATAGAGATTGTATAATAATTTTAGTGTACAGTCTTCAACACTTCCACACATGAAAATAGGCTCCACAACATAACAGATGGTTACACATATCATAATCACCCCCACATTTCCATGAATCTTCATACACTCTTTATACCCTATATATAGGTACCTTTCAAATACCACCTCCCTCACCTTCTTATCTAAGAAAGTCTTAAGGTAGAATCATATGCAATGGGTACTTATGTAGAGTACGTCAAAGAACTACTGTACTACATGGTAAAGATTGTCATGTTGCCTTGACCGTTGCCAAACCTTCCAAAATTTAAAGGGGAGAGATATCTCAACACCCATACCAATACATATGCTGCTATGATAAGGGAATTGTTTCCATGAGATGCTTTAATAGTTAAGATATCCCCTAAAAAATGAAAGGTATCACCTTAGATTGGTCTTATAGAATACTTGAGGCCTCAATACATTATTTTAAACAAATCATTATTGAATTTTTCAAGTTGTTTTATATGAGCAAGATGTTATGAAGTGGAATTAGAGAATTTCTACATATCAAATAATAGAAAAATGAGTTAGCCATGCAATTCATATCAAGATGTAGAAGAGTTATTTATTCTTCAAGTATTTCTCCCAATATGGACCTAAGGGAGCTTTGTGACCTTTTCCTACATTCATTTAGTTGAGAAACCAAGGAAGAGGTGAAATTTTTTTATGTTTTCACTTATAAAGAGGGTTTAAAGGGTACTTTGTAAATTGACCAAGAGTCCAATGATAGTGGATGCAAGACTATGGTCCAAGTGGGAAATTGATAAATCCTAAAAAAAAATAAAGGAAGTTATAAAATTTATAGTCAAAGTAATAAACACTGACCTAAGGTCTTGAACTACAACCACAAGACCACATAAAATGATGTCACAGATCAATCCAAGAAACCATACATGATTAAAAATGAAAATATAAATAACAAAAAAACAATAATACATGAAATCAAAGGAATGCCAGATCTACCCCATCACTTTCACTTCCTTTACAAGATGTAGATATTCTTTGCAATATTGATCATAGCACTAATAATATATATATACATATATTGTGAAAAGTTGCAAGTGTTTGTATACCATACTTGAGCCATATGATCAGCTTGTCTACTTCCTTACATAGATGTAGATATTCTTTGCAATAGGTGTATGTATAGGAAGTAGGGTCAAATTTGATGTGCCACCTCTACTCGACAAGAATTTTTTGTAGACAGTGTAACTCTTAACTAATATCACCTTACACCTATGACATTTATTTTTCATGTCTATGAACACACACACACATGACACCATGGACACACACACACACACTTACACTACACATTTGTGTGTGTGTGTAGCTTAGGGTGGGTAAAAGAAACAAGTCTCGATAATAAGGCCTGATGAGGTACCCAAGTACAAATAAAATACCTCATAAACTAGAGAAAACTAGAAGTAAAATATGCCCCCTAAAAGAGAGAAAGTATAAGTAGCATAGAAATTTTCCCTCGGTAGATAAGTAATCCCTTATAAGAACATAAAGAATCCCCCCCCACCCCCCCGAAAAAGAGAGATTGTAAGTAGAATATAGAAGGAAATAGGAAGATACTCTAAGGAAACACCCCAGAATCATGAGGCCTCATTAACTTGTAATAGATATCGTAGATGCAAAATTATTTTTTAAAAAGGAGAATCAATGAAAATTTAATCCTAATTAGGAATGTCAGATGATATACTGAAATATTGTGGATCAAATTTAGTGGCAAAATAATCAGTGTGGTAAACATCATACAACTGTGAGTATGCACCTACCTCTCATATGATGGATCACCAACCAAATCATATACATCTTCCCCTTTTCTGTTGATTCCAAATTAGATTAAGGATTGATAAGTGTCTAGATAGGAAGCAGTCTAGAAATATTTGAGACAAGGTGCAAGTGGACTTGAAGATCTAGGAATATGGAGGACAAGTCATCAACCTAGGATACTTGATCATGAAGAATGGTGAGTGAAGTTTGAAAGATTATTGTAATCAACTAGCTCCAAAACATGACTAGTAGAGGATGAAGGTGAGTCATCATTGGCACTTATGTCATGTGATTTACACAAGTGAAATCTAGAATTCACTTAATCAATTTCTCATCATAGAATCCAAAACAAAACATAGTTTAGTCTACATAATTGAATCTAAATCCTTATAAATTTCATCAATACCCAATGAGTACAATGTGATTGGAAGTGAAGTGTTAGTAGTGAAGCTCGAATGGATATCCTTATTTGTAGAGGACACATCATTAAGAGAAAAGTGTGAGAAGAGATAAACATGAGACTGGTGATATACTTTCCCTATTTTCACTATAGAATCAATATATAACTCTCTAATAACCATAGAATATGGAGTTAACTAAACCCACTTTTTTGAACTATGGTATGTGATATGATATACTGATAGGAGATTAGTTGAAAATGAAGGTACAATGGAAAGAACGTCCTAAAATGTCTCATCACCTATGTCAACAGACCTTGTCCTAGATACCTCAACAGAAGTGTGATCGTCCATCAAATTAGTCGGTGTAGAACATGGATCTAAGGAAGTGTAGGAAACCTGTGATGAATCCATGTGGTGTGATGCACCCAAGTCAAGAACCCATGTGGTAGGGTGAGATACAATTGCTGACAAGTGCTTTGCCCTTAGCTTTCCCCTTACCATTAGATTTTTACCTTTGTAAACTCTAAATTGGTGAACTCTGTGTGTTTGAAATGAGAACCTGATATTGTTCTTCTCTAGAATGTGCATGTCAGGTGATCAATATGTTTTTGCATACACTTGTGTTCATCATTTCAAGTTTTGCTACAATAGGCACATTTGACCCTCCCCTTCTTTCTTAGGTTTGAAGAGGTCTTAAAGAGGAGGAAGCAATGTTAATTTTTGTATCCTTATCTTTTCTCATTGTCTTTTTGTTTTATTTCTTATCCTTGTTATTTAAACACTTCTATTTTTTCTGTCCAATAATTAGGGAATGTGACTTATAAGACTTCAAAGTACCCATTTGTATGACTTAACTTATCTTACTCTCTAGTCAAGGAGGAAGAAAAATCATCTAAAGAAGGCATTTTCCAGGTGGCTTTAAGGGCACTCTTAGTGACATGAAAAGTGGAAACAAAAAATGAATAGTTAGGACCCAAATTAGAATTAATAGAAAGAATCAAATGCTCATTCCTTTTGTCTATCCCACATTGTTTTAAATAAAATCTAAGTGATTTGAATTTTGTGAAGAAGTCATGTATAGTGTCAAAGTTGTTTGGACTCAAACTAATGAGTTCATTCTCTAATTCATGACCTATCATTGCATTGTTTCTTCCCAAATGAGTCCCTCCAATATGGTCTAGATGTCATTAGGTGTGCTAGTAGATTCTATGTGAAAGATTAAATCAGGAGATACAAACATACATAATAGACCGTAGGCCTTGATCACATCAGTTAAACCACTTAACTTATCTGCATTTGATGTTGGTTCAATTACAAGACCCATTGTTATCTGGGGAAAACCCTTTCTCTACAACAAGATTTATATTTTATTTTTTCACTCAAAATAGTTTAATGGTGCGATAATCACATTTTGATCCGTAATGTAGGAAATGAGATTGTAGAAATTAAAGTGTAAAAGAGAACATAATATAATCCCCTTGAAACTATTAGCAATAACCCCAAGGCACATTATAATTTAGTGTGTATAAAATCCTTAAATTCCA
Organism: Taxus chinensis; assembly: GCA_019776745.2. Lineage (NCBI taxonomy): Eukaryota > Viridiplantae > Streptophyta > Pinopsida > Cupressales > Taxaceae > Taxus > Taxus chinensis. The sequence goes on from CM034157.1 coordinate 220,949,502, forward strand.
AAAAATTGGTCTTGATAAAGGTCTCCCAACTCAAGGAAATGAAAATAACACCAATGCTAAGAAATTTAAAGAAATACACCAGTTTGAGCAAAATATGAATGCCTACAAAAGGAGTTTCCAACAAAAATCTATACTTCTTACAAGTTCCTTCTCTTACAAATTAATACTTGCCACTTGCCTTAAAAACAAATTGTGCACCTTACAGAAAATATCATTTTACTTCTCATGAGTTAAGACCCCTTGGGATGATTTTAACTAGGTGCTAAACCCAAGTGACTAGGGGCTAAGGATAGGAAAAGTGATTAGAGGCTCTTCTCCAAAATCTTACACCTATGATTTCATATTTGGTGGGGAGATATGCCCTTGCTTATTTGTGTGCCCAATAACTTATCAAACACAACTTATCAGGAGGAAAGTGAAGGATGCATAGGGTTGGGGTTGGATCACCCACATATACCAATAATTAATGACCCAACACAGTGCCTCCACCTTAAACTTTGTGCACATAGGTTTCCTTTTGTCACACAACAACTTTGTAGATACAAAAATGCATCCATAAAACATGTACTCACAAAGGTGTACCACCCAAAAATAGACCAAAAACACAATCCGATGAGAGAAACAAAGCACCCGCATAGGTGTAGTCATGTCCTCAACTATAGGTAGCACCTGACAGTAGTACACATAAATATACATTCATATATTTCTCCACACAAGTACAATGTTCAACAAAATGTGGATACATCCATTAAGATAGGTACAACAGTCACACTGAGACAAATTCAATGAATTACCTCAAAAGGAATGTGTCCATCGAATCTTACAAACTTAAAAACACATAAATTTTCTCAAAAAACCAATAAAACTATAACTTTGGCATGGTACACAATTCCACCAATTAGCCTAAAATTGACCATAAAACACAAAAATACCAAATATTTATTTCTTTAAATCATACTTTAATTTACTATATATCCAAGGGTTTTGGCATGATTCATACCCAATGACGCAACCCCTTTCTCCATATATTATATAGAATTAATATTTTCCCATAAAGCTACCTTTTTCTTTTGCTCTTTTCTAATTCTCTAAATCATCTAAAGATGCAAGAGAAGAACATACTAAAATATCAAAGGATATGCAATAACAATCTTGAAAAAGTCAAGATTCCAACAAATTAAACACAATATAACTATGAAATTTGATTACCAAAATGAGCTCTGATACCATGTGAGAATGCGGGCCAAGATCAAGCACTGATAATATACAAATGCATAAAGAGAGTAAAATTACAAGAGAGAGGAACCAAACATGAGAAAAAAATTAGCATATATATTGAATGCATAAAAAATAGCTTTACATGAGGTGTATATATAAGAAGTGGGGAAGTGTAATTGCCACCTAAAATGGGGAAAAGTGCAACTCCCATCTATCCCACTGACACCTAAAAAAGGTAAATACATGTGTAGGAAAAACCATAAAATGGAATAAAAAACCCAAACTAAAATTGAATTTCATCACCCTCCACCATGACAGAATCAAAATCAAAATTATAATTCTAATCAAGGGCCACCCAACTACATTTATAACCAACCTCCATATAACAATCAAGGTTTTAACTTATAAATATTTTTTTAAGGGCCTAGGGATTACAATCCCAAATTATATTTAGCTTACATTAGGTCATAAGCCACGATGCCCAAACTTCTAGCGAATACAATAAGTTCATTCAAAGAAAATTATAAAGATCAACAACAGTTCATTTATATGTTCCTATGAATTTTTGATGGAGGCACATTACTTGGTTATATTGGACTTGATTCACCTCAAAATACCAATTTGTGCATATACCAAGATATTTTTTTGAGGTTTCCTATAGATTAAAATAATACTCCAACTAATCTAAATCAAGGAATACCTATATGATTTAATTACATCAAATCCTCTACTTCTGAAAATTGCAATGTAGCTCCAAATTTAAACTAGAAAAAAAAAACAAAAATTGTAGGCTTACTCAATCTTAAAATAGAAATTGAATTTAATACAACTACCTGAACTAGGGAGTATCCTTTAAAGTCTCCTCTTACCTTTACTTATTTATAAATTGATACCAAATCCATTCCCAAACTAGTAGGAGAATATGATTTAATTATGGAATTAATAAAAACATTCTCTCACATCTATTTTCTCAACTTGCAAAATAATTCTTCCACTCACCATTTTACACCTCTCAAATTTCTTATCCTTGTTCCCATTAGAGAACTTTACAGCCTACTCTATTATAAGGTTAGATCAATCATATTTAATTTGGAACATACAAGTCCTAGGAGAAATGATATCAAAGTTACTAGGTGTTTCTTTGATATAAAGAAGATGTCTCATGATGCCAAAATATCCAAAAGAGGATTCCCTACTTTATATCTAGAAGTTTGGGTATACAATAAATATGTTAAGAGTCATGATTGATGATGGCGCTATCGTGAATATTACATCTTTATCCTTCTTGCAAATACTAGTTTATAGGGAAACCAATTTCTCATCGACTACAAACATCATATGAGGCTACGATAGTCTCAAGGAAACATCCATTGAAACCATAATTCTCCCATTTTCTCTTAGACCAAAGAATATATTGACCGAATTATATATCATAGATAGAGAAACCTATTATAACATGTTGGGAAGACATTGGATACATAGGATGAAGGATACTCCTTAAATATATCTCAAGAAGTCAAATTCTTGCATTTAGGGAAGGTTTATGTTGCTAATTATGATGGAATAACCTAACTGGAAGTTTTGATTTATAAATCCCTAAGACAAAGTATTCCTCCAAACAAATAACTAGATCCCAACATGAAAATTCTAGAAACCCAAATAATGGACAAAAGTATGAATACAACCACACAAACTTTGGAGGTGGGTTCCATCTACAGGATGGATTCCACTACCAATGAACCATGAGGAAATTAGAAAATGATTCACCTATCACTCTCCCTTTTGACCCACATGGTAGTGGGAGTCTTGTATGTTTAGGTTCCGTCCCAATGGATGATATCATAAATATATACATGGTAGAGGTATTTGAAATATGAGAATAATATGTTAAATAATCCTAAAGGCCTTTTCCTATTAAATTATGGACACTCCACTAAAATGAAGCTAAACATAGATATGGCACAAGTAGGAGCATATGATGTTGAATTCCTTGGAAGGGAAGATCATTCCCTTTGGATTTAAGATATATTTCGAGTGCAACAAAAATGGTGCAAAATATGAGGCCTTAATTTTAGGTCTCATTATTTTAAGAAGGTTATATATTCAAAACCTTGAATTTTGATCATATAGGGATTTAAAATTGAATTTGTCAATCAAATCATTTTATTTATTGTATTTATATTTTTATTATTCTACATCATAACTTTATAATTAATTATATACATGAGTAATGCTTCATAGGAGTTTGATTTTTTTTATCCATTGAATGCATTCCTAGGAGAGATAAATCATCTTGTATATTCAATGGACTCTTAAAACTTTGAATCTAATTTTACTGAAATATATATTTCAGTTTTTTAAACCCTAGTTTATTTTGAATCCTATAAGACTAATACTATTGTGTACAATATAAATGAACACATAGTTTTTAGACTTATCTAGAGAAAAAGGATGAGCAATGATAAAGGAATTACAACTATTTATGAGAATAATCAATCAATCATAATTTTTTATAGGTGTATGATGACCTATATTCAATGCATCGCAAGGAAGGATTCTCTCTCATCCCACACTCCTAATCTTACCTTGGTACTCTATAATTGGAAGTTTTTGAGGTAGAGACTCAAACCTTTGGGATCACCTCCTACTCCTCTTATTTTGAACTAAGGAAACACCCCACAAGCCACCATAGATAACAATACTATTGATATTAGCAATAGACCTAATACATCAAAGATTTTCCAACAATATTGAAGTTTGGTTCTACACTTTCCCGAGGAGGTTGAGGAGCACACTAAGATCCTTAAGGAGAAATCACACACTTTCACCTTCTCCTACAAATATATGTCTAGAGGAGACCTTGAGGTGGTTTTCCATAACCTAGTGACTAAACCTATGACTAAAAGTTAAAATGCAATGTGAGAATATGAAACCAAAGGTTTCTTTGATGGTTAAAGAGGAAGTCACGAAGCTTCACTAAGTGGGGTTCATCAAACCTATATATTATTTTGTGGTTTTCTTCATAGTTCTAGTCTTTAGGAAGAATGGAAAATTTTGAATATGTATTGACTTCTGTGATATAAATAACCCACATGGACCCAGAAAAGGATGAAAACAATTTTAGGTACCATTGTCATTCCATATCCTAGATATGCGGTCACTAGTTGATGGATTTTTTAAGTTATAACTAAATTAGGATCTTAAAGGAAGAACAAACCAATAAAACCTTCATAACTCCTTGGGGGACATTTTGCTATGCAACCATGAATTTCATATTGAAAAACATTGGTGCCATCTATCAAAGGGATATGCCTCACATATTTCATGATCTCATCCAAAATATCATTGAAGCATGTGTGGATAACCTTCATTAGGGAAAAGGATTGGAAAAGATTTCACAATATAAGTTCACTATCATCATACTTTCTTGTCTTTATGATCTTCTATGGTGTTACTCAGTAAACTGTCTTAAAAATACAATGTTTAGAAGGTGATAAGGGTTTAAAATATTGAATATACATTATTTAATCCTAAGGGATCAATGTAGCTATAAGATAATTTGATAATTTGAAATAGACCGCACCTACAGATGAATAAGACACTATTCATTCTTAGAAAACCATAGTGAAAATTTGAATTTTTTTCCGATAGGTCACTTACACTACCCTTCAGATTAAACAAACTCAATAAAAATTGTTGTAACATATGGAAAAAGTACCATGTATCCATGTTTTAAGCCTTTAAATTTATAGTTATCTCTACCCACACTTATTCCACCTAAATGTGAAAATGACCCTTGACCCCTTTACTCATGCCCCTCCAAAACAGAGTATCTAAACGTATGCATGTTAGCAACAAAAGATGACGGCTTTATTCACCTAGGAGCATGTTATCTAATTTATTATCATGCAGGTATGTTATTGAATATTAAATCATAATATAACCAACTTAAAGAAAGAGTCTCCTTCACCATGACAGTTTAGATCTTCCAAACATATCAAGACCACTACATGCTTAACCAAGCTTGTACAAAGTTATCAATCAAAACTAAGCAACTACACGTATTTAAACTTACAAATTAATATCAAAGAATGGTGGTCTTACCAATATATAACCCTCATGAAGTTGAGTTTTAATTGACTTATGTGAATAAAAATCTCATTCAAGGGGAAAATTATATGCATAATGGTTAACACAACAATCCATTAGATTATTGAAAACTCTCAACTTCGATTTTCCTAAAAAGAATGCATATGTTGTATTGATACCTCCAACAATTGAGTCTTCGTGTCCTATGGTAAATGAATATTTATAAACCACATAGTTATGTAGTAAGTTACCTTGAAGAGGAACTAAATCCAAAAATTTAGGAGAATCCATGTCATATCCCCATAGAACATCATAATGGGACTCAAATGACCAGTATTATGACTCAAAACCACCAATTAATCTATTGAATACCCCTTTGATATGTACTTACACGAAGACAGCCAAGCTGAAAATATGATCTTCCAATCAAGCATAATAACATTTTTAGATATGTAAAAATGGAGGGAAACTCCATAATTTCCCAAATTTTTGAATATGTTGGATTACACTTAAAACAAGTTAAGTATGACTCCTATTGACAATTTTTATTTGTGGATCTCAATTACATTAGTTTAGCATGAAATGGAAACTTGTTGGACAAATACCAGTACACCGACATCCCAGTTTATATGTGGGGAACCGGCATTACGGTCACAAATAGCTTATTTACAACTTGCAGGTTTACACAGTAACCGGCGTCGGTCACCTAGGAGACCAACCGACAGTCAGTTAGGGCTAACCGGCATCGGTTACCTGTGCATGAAAATGTTTTTATTTAGAACTCTGGGATTAGATCTAACTTTTGATTAAAAGGTGATCTAAGGGTTGTAATTGCATAGCTAAAGTGCCCTAAGTTTGTATATGATTATATAAGCATAGAAAACTAGGGGTTATAAATAAGAATTAAGAAGATTAGAATGAACTTGTAAGAAAGAATTTCTTGGAGAGAGCTCAAAAGCTTGTAAGAGGAAAAGTAATGTACATTGTGTGAGGTGTGGAAGATTGTAGATCTTCAATTGTATATCCTCTGGAATAATATATTGGTTGTTTCTTGGTGGACGTAGCCCACACTGGGTGAACCACGTTATATCTTGTGTATTGTTTCTTCTGGTTATTTCCGTGTTTATTGCTTATATGCTTAGATCTGATATATCTATATAACTTGTGTATTCTAAACCCAACAACTGGTATCATATATTTGTTTGAGGGTTTTTTATGTTGACAGATTTACTCACAGAGGGATTTTTGATTGAGTGGGAGCACAAAAATGACAGAAGATAGAAAATACAAAGTAAAGAAATTTGATGGCCGTAATTATAAATTATGGAAGATGCAGATGGAAGATTATTTGTATCAGAGAGATTTATATTTACCCTTGGATGATAAGGCAGAGCCTGCAAAGATGATTGATGAAGAATGGAATATTCTTGACAGAAAGGCTTTGAGATCTATAAGATTGAGCCTGACAGCATCTGTAGCTTTGAATATAATAAAAGCAAACAACCATGGTAGATTTAATGAAATATTTAGCTAATTTATATGAAAAACCAAGTGCATTGAATAAAGTTTATTTGATGAAGAAATTATTTAATTCTAAAATGCTAGAAGGTGGATCTGTGTCTAATCATTTGAATGATTTCCGTTCTATTGTAAATCAATTAAAATTGGTTAATATCTCTTTTGAGGATGAAGTGAAAGCATTGTTATTCTTGTGTTCTTTTCCAGATAGTTGGGATAATTTGGTAATGTTGTTTGTAATACAACATCTACTACTAATATTTTGAAGTTTGATGATGTGATTGGTATAATATTGAATGAAGAAATATGGAAAAGTATAGGAGAGTCATCATTTGGAAATTCTTTGAATGTAGAAACCAAGTGGGAAGACAAAAGGAGAAATTAAAGAGCAAGAATAATGGGAGATCAAAGTCAAAGAATGACAGATCTAAATCCATAGAGGTAGAGGAATAACCAGTTGGAATTGTGGAAAGAAATGACATGTCAAGAAGGATTTTTGGTTCAATGAAAACAAAGAGAATGTACTAGACAAAGGTAAAGAGGAAAATGTTGCAACTAAGGTAATGCAAGATTCCCTTATTCTCTCCTTGGATAATAAAATAGAATCATGGGTTTTAGATTCAAGGAGCTTCTTTCCATGCTACCCCTAATAAGGGTTATTTTAGAAATTATGTCCAGGGTAATTTTGGGCATGTTTATTTAGGAGATGATGAACCATGCATGATTACTGATAAAGGTGAAGTTCATCTTAAATTGTATAATGGAAATACATGGATATTGAAAGATGTGAGGCATGTTCCAAGCCTTAGGAAAAATATAAATGCAAGATAATTGGGTGAAGATGGTTACATGGTTACATTCACAATTGATTCTTGGAAAGTTTCCAAGGGAGCTCTTGTTGTTGCAAGAGGCAAGAAGGTAGGAACATTGTATTTGTCTACCTATATTACTTATTCATTTTCTGCTTTATCTACTTTAGATTCAGATGCAAGCATGTGGCATAATCGGCTAGGCCATATGAGTAAAAAGGGAATGCACATCCTAAAGGCTAAGGGTAAGTTATCATATTTGAAAGATGTGGATCTTGATTTTTGTGAGTATTGTATATTTGGAAAGAAAAAGAAAGTGAGGTTTCTTAAGGTTTGGGAAACAAAGAAGGAAGATAAATTGGAGCTTGTGCACTCAGATGTGTGGGGACCAAGCCAGGTAGCTTCTCATGGAGGATCCCAATACTATGTGATTTTCATTGATGATGCCACAAGAAAGGTATGGGTTTATTGTATTAAGCATAAATCTGATGTTTTTGAGACTTTTAAAGGATGGAAATACCTTATGGAAAATGAAAAAAAATTAAAGTTAAAGTGCCTTAGATCTGACAATGGTATTAAGTACTGCAACAACGTTTTCAATGATTATTATTCAGTGAATGGAATACGTAGAGAAAGAAAGGTTCCTAGAACACATAGGAGAATGGAGTGTTTGAAAGAATGAATAGAACTATCATGGAATGTGCAAGAAGCATGAGGATACATGTTGGTTTACCCTTGCAATTTTGGGAAGAAGTAGTAGATACAATGGTATATTTAATTAACCATGGGCATTCAAGTGCACTAGATGGTGGAATACCAGAAGAATCTTGGACTGGAAAAGAGGTAGATATTAATTTTCTTAGAGTATTTGGTCAGAAGTATTTTGTGCATGTTGATAAAGAAAATAGAAAGAAATTAGATGCTAAATCCAAGAGATGCACTTTCATTGGTTATGGTTTTGGTGATTTTAGATTCCCGTTTTTGGGATTTAGATGATGCTAAGATTGTTAGGAGTCGTAACATTGATTGGAATGAAAAGAGAATGTACAGGGATAAGGTTTTGATACCCAAGAATGAACCAGTGAAAATTTTGTTGAAAAAAATGCATTCTCGGATTTAAAACTAATCACACACATGTACCAACATCAGTACTATAGGAACCGGTATCGGTCAAGGTAACCGGTGTCGGCAGGAGTAAGACCGATATAGGTTGGGTGAACCGACACCATCTATGGGGGAACTGGCGTCGGCTACAGGTGACCGATGTCGGTCACTGTTAGAAATTGATATGAATGTGTAATAGGCACTGATTGATCCCATGACACCATAGATTTACGTGAAAAGGTCCTAAAGGGTAAGTAAAACTCTAGAAAGATTTACTCCATTATTTTATTTATTATTGACTAATAGTGGTGAACTCAAGATTTTTGAAGAAGTAATGCAATAGGATACCCACATGTGAAGTGGGAGCATAACATGGATGAAGAGATGGACTCCTTGGAAAAGAATCAGACATGGGATTTAGTCAAGTTGGTCAGCAGGTAAGAGATCATTGCAGAACAAATGGGTTTACAGGATCAAGGAGGAAGAGGGTGGACAGAAAATATAGCCAAAGAAAGGATTATGGTAAAAGGATTTGCATAGAAATCAGGTATTGAATTTGGTGAGATATTTTCTCCTGTAGTTAAAAGATGACTTCTATTCATATTGTTCTAAGTTTAGTTACAGTAGAAGATTTACATTTAGAACAGTTTGATGTCAAAGACGACTTTCCTTCATGGTGATTTGGAGGAAGAGATTTATATGTAGTAACCATTTGGATATGAAGTCAAGTGTAAAGAAAATTTTGTGTGCAAACTAAAAAATAACTTGTATGGGCTTAAGAAATATCTAAGGCAATGATATATGAGGTTTGAATGTTTTATGCATAAGCATGGGTATATGAGATGTGAATCTAACCATTGTGTTTATTTCAAGAAGCTTGAAAATGGGAGCTATATTATTTTTTTATTGTATATGGATGATATTCTTATTACATGATCTAGTATGCAGGACGTTGATGAGATTAAGGAAAATTTAGCTCACACATTTGAAATGAAGGATTTGGGAGATGTATATAAAATATTTGGCATGCAACTTCACAGAGACATGAATGAATAAGAAATTGTATTTGTCTCTAGGAAGATACATCAATAAGGTGTTGAAAAGATGTCCTAGATCATGCAGGAGTTTGAGTAAAATGGTGTAAGTTCCATATGATTCGGTAGTTGGAAGTCTTATGTATGTTATGGTTTGTACTAGATCAGACATTGCATAGGAAGTGGGAGTTATGAGTAGATTTGTGGCCAATCTAGGTAAATAGCATTGGAAAGCAGTCCAATGGATACGTAGATATTTGAGAGGGACATCCAATATGCAGTTATGCTATGGAGGTCAAATACTTCTTTATGCGGCTATGTTGTATTCATATATGACTGGAGATTTGGATGGTAGGAGGAGCACCACTGTTATATGTATTCATAGTAGGTGGGATGTCAGTTAGCTAGATTTTGAGATTGCAGAAGGTTGTGGCCTTGTCTACTATAGAGGATGAGTATGTTGCAGCTATAGAGGTTAACAAAGAGATGATATGGATGAGCAGGTTCATGGAAGATTTGGAAAAGGAGAAAGAGGATTGCAGTTTGTAAAATGATAGTCAATGTTTAATTAATCTAGAAAATAACTCAACATTTCATTCAAGGAAGAAACACATTCAGTTGAGATATTACTTCATATGGTAGGTGTTGGAGAATGGGTGGCTAAAGTTGGAGAAAATTTATACAAATGAGAACCTTGCAGATATGCTAACGAAGTCATTGGCAAAGGAGAAGTTAGAGCTACACTCCACTTATGTTAGTCATCGATTTTGATACTTGAAGAGGGAGAAAAAAATCCAAGGATGGAGTTGTACGTTATAATGCAATAATTTATGTCCAAGTGGAAGATTGTTGAGGTGTGGAGATGAATTTCTTCACAAATTGCTTATTTACAACTTGCAGGTTTATATAATAATCGATGTTGGTCGACATAACTCAGACAGACGGTCACTAGTGAGACCAAAGGAACATCGGAAAAATCAGAAAAACCAACATCAGTCAATGATAAGTGTAAAATGTCACTATTTAGAACTATGAGATTAGAGCTAACCTTTGATTAAAAGGTGATCTAAGGGTTGTAATTACATAGCTAAAGTGCCCTAAGTAAATCTATTGTAAATCAATTAAAATTAGTTAATATTCCTTTTAAGGATGAAATGAAAGTATTATTATTCTTGTGTTCTTTTCTAGATAGTTGGGATAATTTTGTAATGGCTGTTAGTAATAGAACATCCGTGAATAATATTTTGAAGTTTGATAATGTCACCCCATTTGTATAATCCTAAATGAAGAAATCGGAGGTTTCTTTCTTTTGAGAGTCATCATCTGGAAATGCTTTGTTTTGCTTTTGAAAGCAATTATTGAGACAAATGGGGCATTCAAATAGCAACTGAATAATGGGAGATCAAATTCAAAAAATGGAAGATCTGCTCGTAATCCATATGTAGATCCTGCTTATCCTGTTGGAATTATGGAAAGAAAGGACAACCCTAGATGGATTCTTGGTTCAAATAACACAAAGTATGTACAAGAGAAAGGTAAAGAATGAAATGTTTCATCTTTTGAGGTATCATGCAAGAATGCCCTTATTCTCTACCTTGGATAATAAAATAGAATCATGGGTTTTACATTTAGGACCCTTCTTTCCATGCAACCCCTAATAAACAAGGGTTGATTTCAGAAATTATAACCAGGGTAATTTTGGGCATTTAAATCGGCTTTATTTATTAGATGATGAAATGCATGATTATAGTAACATGTGAAGTTTATGAAATTTAGAATAAATACATGGATATTAAATATGTGAGGCATTTGAAAAGCATCAGAAGATGATCTAATTTTGCATGACAACTAGGTAAAGAAAGTTGCATAGGTTACATTGACAACCAATTCTAGGAAATATTATTTCCAAACCTCTTGCAAGAGGTAAGAAGGTAGGAACATTGTATATGTCTACCTATATTGCTAATTCCTTTTTTGTTGTATTGTTGGCTAGATTTTTTGCACAACATCAAACCTAGGAAGTCATGAGATAAATCTCCCTCATTTAACCGGTGAGGCTCCCGTGTCAGATTTTTCAATTTAAGTATGCTAATATCTAAATGGGGTTTTACTTTAGCTATTCAGTTCATGAACTATAACTGAACAGTTCTGCAGCAAGTAAGCAATTGTTTTAAAGAAAAGAAAATTTATAGAAGAATGTAATTACATAAACACATAGAAGAAATGGGGAAGATGTGCATCCCAATCAGTAGATGGCAGAGTTGATTACATGCACATAGAAAAAATCCAATATATATAAACAAAAAATTCTAAAACAAAGGCAACTCTAGATCTAGATATAAAATAACACAAAGTTTATTAAGAGATCTAAGATTAAAAGCAAGAAACACAGTACACCGTGACACAAAGTTCTCCAGAAACCTGCTCCTTTGTATTCCTTTGCTCCAAGTGGCTCTCAGGGGTTCAACACAAAGTCTAGAACACAAGATTGTTGCTTACAAATTCCGATCCTTAACCCGAAGGTTCTTCCTCTACTTATAGAATGTAGAGGGGAAATTACAAGTTGGAAGCTCTAGTTGAACTGACACACTTGGAAGTCAGAGGAAAGAAACAACTAGCAATCTCCCTCCTGGAATTCCTCTTTACATGACATGTATGATTTGCAACTAAAAATAGAACCTTCTATTTTGCATGCATGCCACCTATCTCCAAGTAATTGACTTCTTCAAGTAATGGCTTTTAAACCAATCACTTTAAGTTGTATAATTTAATTGATCACTCAATTACTTTATCGGAGGAAAAAAGAAGGAAGAGGAAAGCTGCAGTCTTGTCCTTTTTCATGTCTGCGTGCAGTTGATTCAAAATGGATCTGGAAGCAGCTGGATCTGGAAGTGGCTGGATCTAGAAGCGGCTAGATCTGGAAACAAGCTAGAATTAGAAACAACTGGATTTTTCCTTCACCTTGTCTTCTCTTTTATCCTTTAAGCTTTTGCAGTTATTCTCCAGTACATGCATCAATGCAATGTTTTCCATAGATAACTCATCATCTTTATTTTAATTGCATATGAGCAATTAAAAATTCTTGAAAGCACTCTGGATGAATGAAAATTCAATGAAGGCTTTAACTGGAAGATGGGAGTGTTTGCACAAGATCTTGGAAGGAATTTTCCACGCACTGACTTCTTCACGGACTGCATTCGAAACAAGAGGATGAAGCCTTTATGCCAGAAGATTTTGTAACTATGAGATATGGATCTATATCTACATATGGATTTACATCTGCATCCGCATCTGGATATGGATCTGCACCTACATAACAAACTCTGGCAACTGGGTTGTGGATGAAAAAGCTACAGCTCGAATAATTCCATTACTTTTAATCTACACGCATGAGTGAAGTCTTTCCTGCTCTGGATCTGTCTATCAATTCATCAAGAGGTTCCAAGCCTAGATCCATGTCTCTAATATCTGCAATTTGGAAGTGATGCATAACTCCGTTATGCTTTATTTTCATCCTTCTTTGCCATGGCTTTGTCTATCTTTGTCTGAACAATTCTTTTTCTTCTTATCTGGCCGGAATTCTTCACAATTGGTGCAGATCTGGATAATTCTTCAGATTCAGAGGATATATTCAATGTATTGGACATTGATTAAAGCTCATTTTATTTATAAAAGCACCTATGATGAATTCATGTAATTAATTCATAAAAAGATGGCAACCGGAGCATGCACAGTGAATTTTAATCATCGAAAAATTTGCACTAATTTACCTGCTGCCCCGTGAAAATTTGACGTCTTATTTGCATGCAAAGCAAATATGAATTTTACTAACTTTCACCTGATTTGTATCACTTCTACAAACAATTATGTAGACAAAATCAACCTCCTTCAAAGCATGTGCAACAATTTTGGAAGCTTTTAGCATTGATTTCCACCTTCTTTTGAGCAAAATCATCTTCAAATGGGGCACACTTTTCCTCTTGGCTGCAATTCTTTACCTGTAGAATTACAATAATTCACCCATATGGTAGCCTGAGGATGCTTATATAACCCTCACAATTCTATAATTAATAATTTCCCTAACAATTAAAGGCAATTAATTAATTAAAAATCATTGTTTTCTCTTTAAAAATATCATGTTTTAAGGACAGACATCCAATAAATTAAATTAATTCATTTAATTCATCCACTCTTCACTCAACTGAAGCTTCACAGTGTGCTTTAACCTTAGCCACTGAAAATAAGAATTTATTTAATCATTTAATACTTCAAAAAGCATTAAATCCTTCCTAAAAGGGGCGCACTTTTTTTCACAAAGGGGGTTGCCTTTAAATAAATTAATTTATTTAATTTTAGACAATCTATTTCCAATTGATTTATTCCCATTTGTTTTTGTTGACTTTTCCACATGCTTGGGTGCCAAAATTGGGTGAATAATTATTAACAAATATTTATTTAATGCATTATTATTCACCCAAGGTGGGTCGCACTTTTTGGGCAAATAGAATTCTATTTTTAAGAATTTATGGCAATGGGATTCTTTACCCTGCAAGGCAGCCCCGGAAATCCCATGATCCACTTAAGTGATTTGACTTTGACAATGGGATTATTTACCCTGCAAGGCAGGCAATAAAATCCCATGATTTCACTTAAGTCACTTTTCTTTTATTTCATCATGGGAATTTTTACCCTGCAAGGCAGGCAATAAATTTCCGCCTGCCTGCGGCCTCTAACTTTCCCACTGTAAACCCTGCTAGGCAGGTACAAAATTCTCACCTTGCCTGCTGCTTCTATTTTTCCCATTGCATCTTAAATTCTTTGTTTTCCAAAAATGCGCCAATCCCGCAGGGGCTTTTCCGTGCACGAATTCACTTTTTACCAGTGATCCAGACCTCTGATGGTGACTTCCTCCAGGCATAAAGTGCATATATGTTTTCCAGCTGCTCCAGGCCAAAAATCAGGCTTACCCGCCAAAGGAATTGTTCTAGAGAAATTTTACAGAAAACAAAACAGGACAACACAAAAACACAAAAAATTGCCAAAAGTCACAAATAAAGCCCAAAACTTATTCCAATTTAAAACCCTTATGGTACATAGGAATAATGACATGTTCGATCATAATAGAGCTAAAACAGAGTGCAAATAGCCTCATACGGGGCTTACAATAATTAAATACAAATTTTCTGCAGACAAATCTCGACGACAAAATATAACAATTTTGGGCATCTGGGTATTTGGCGAAAAAAACTAATATGGCTCTTTGGGAATATCTTGATGCAATTCAAGAACTTTCAGGCAATAAAAACACAAAATGATCCATTATTTTAAAAGTACAATTTTTTTTGAATAGGGTAGTCACAGATTTAAGGAGGAAATCTGGGTACACCATGTATCTACTTTAGATTCAGATGCAAGCATGTGGCATAATCAACTAGGCCATATGAGTAAAAAGGGAATGGAGATCCTAAAGGCTAAGGGTAAGTTATCAAATTTGAAAGATGTAGATCTTGATTTCTGTGAGCATTGTATCTTTGGAAAGCAAAAAGAGAGTGAGATTTCTCAAAGTTGGGGCAACTAAGAAGGAGCAAAAATTGGAGCTTGTACACTCAAATGTGTGGGGACCAGCTCAGGTAGCTTCTCATGGAGGATCCCAGTATTATGTTACTTTCATTGATGATGCTACAAGAAAGGTATGGGTTTATTGTATTAAACATAAATCTGATGTTTTTGAGACTTTTAAAAGATGGAAAGCCCTTGTTGAAAATGAATCAAATTATAAGTTAAATTTCCTTAGATCTGGCAATGGTGGTGAATATTGTAGCAAGGATTTCAATGATTATTGTTCAGTGAATGGGATACATGCAGAGAAAGAATGGTTCCAAGAACACCACAGGAGAATGGTGTTGCATAGAAAGAATGAACAGGACAATCATGGAACATGCTAAGAAGTATGAGGATACATTCTGGATTACCCTTGCAGTTTTGGGTAGAAGCAGTTGATATGACAGTATATTTGATTAACCGTGGGCCTTCAAGTGTCACTAAATGGAGGAATACCAGAGGAAGCTTGGACCAGAAAAGAGGTAGATCTTTATTTTCTTAAAGTATTTGGTTCAGAAGCTTTTGTGCATGTTGATAAGGAAAATAGAAGAAAGTTGGATGCAAAATCCAAGAGATGCACTTTCATTGGTTATGGATTTGGTGATTTTAGATTCCGTTTTTGGTATTTAGAGAATTCTAAAACTATTATGAGTCGTGATGTTGAATGGAATGAAAAGAGAATGTACAGGGATCAAAGTTTTGGTACCCAAGGATGAACCAAGTTGAGAATTTTGTGAATGAAAATGAACTCTAAGATTTAAAAGAATTACCGACAGGTTACACAGTAACTGGTGTCGGTTGACCCCTGACCGACACCAGTCAGAGGTAGAACCGGTATCGGTTAGGAGAGGATACCGGCATCGGTTGGGTGAACTGACATCAGTTATAGGGGAACTGGTGTCACCTATAGGTGACCAACTTCAGTCACTGTCAAATTTGGATGCAAATTTCTAGGAGGTCCAGATTAAGCCTCCGATATCCCCAAACTCATGTGAGAAGGTCACAAAGGTTAAGTAAACTTCCAGAAATATTTACACCTTCCATTATTTTATTTATTATTGACTGATAATGGTGAACCCAGAGAACTTTGAAGAAGCAATGCAGGATAAGACTCACATGTTCAGTGGGAGCATGGCATGGATGAGGAGATGGACTCCTTGGAACAGAACCAGACTTGGGATTTGGTTAAGTTGTCAAAGGTAAGAGAACATTGCAAAACAAGTGGGTTTACAGGATTAAGGAAGAAGAGGGTGGATAGAAAAGGTACAAGGCAAGGCTTGTAGTAAAAGGATTTGCAAAAAAATTAGGTATTGACTTTGGTGAAATATTTTCTCCTTTTGTTAAGATGACTTCTATTCGTACTGTATTGAGTTTAGTTGCAGTAGAATATTTGCATTTAGAAGCAACTAGATGTGAAGACGACTTTCCTTCATGGTGATTTGGATGAAGAGATTTATATGCAATCAAGCCGCTTGGGTATGAAGTCAAGTGTAAGGAGAAACCAGGTTGAAAAAGAGATTTTATGGGCTCAAGAAATCTCCAAGGCAATGGTATATGAGATTTGATAGTTTTATGCATGAGCATGGTTATATGGGATGTGAATATGACCATTGTGTTTATTTCAAGAAGATTGAAAATAGGAGCTATATTATTTTGTTGATATGTTTATTGCAGGATCTAGTATGCGGGACATTGGTGAGCTTAAAGAAATGTCAGCTCACACATTTTCAATGAAGGATTTAGGAGCTGCAAATAAAATCCTTAGCATGAAAATTCATAGAGACAGAGAAAAACAAGATATTATATTTATCTCAAGAGGATTATATCTACAAGGTGTTAGAAAGGTTTAAAATGCAGAATTGAAAACCTGTTAGTACACCTATGGCTGGACACTTCAAATTGAGCAAATATTAGTGTCCTTCATCACATGAGGAGGTCAAATACATGACACGAGTTCCATATGCTTCAGCAGTTGGAAGTCTCATGTATGTTATGGTTTGTACCAGACCAGACATTGCACAGGCAGTGGGAGTTGTGAGTAGATATATGGCCAATCCAGGTAAAGAGCATTGGAAAGTAGTCTAATGGATACTCAGATATTTGAGAGGGACATCTAGCATGTAGTTATGTTATGGAGATTCAGATATTTCATTACAAGGTTATGTTGATTTGGATATGGCTGGAGATCTGGATGGTAGGAGGAGCACTACTGGATATATTTTCACAGTAGGTGGAACAACAGTTAGCTAGATTTCAAGATTGCAGAAGGTTGTGGCTTTGTCTACTACAGAGGTAGAGTATGTTGCAGCTACAGAGGCTAGCAAGGAGATGATATGGATGAGTAGGTTCATGGAAGAGTTGGGAAAGGAGCAAGATGATTGCAAACTGTTTAGTGATAGTCAAAGTGTGATTCATTTGGCAAAGAACTCAACGTTTCATTTGAGAACAAAACACATTCAGTTGAGGTATCACTTCATATGGCAGGTGTTGGAGGATGGACAGTTGAACCTGGAAAAGATTCATACAAGCAAAAACCCTACGGATATGCTAACGAAGCCATTGGCAAAGGAGAAGTTGGAGCTACACTCCACTTCTGTTGGTCTTCAAGTTTGAGACTTGAAGAGGAAGAAACAAAGCTAAGGAAGGATCAAGAAGGATGGACAGTTGTATACAAGTGTATGGTGCAGTAATTAATCTCCAAGTGGGAGATTGTTGAGTTGTGGAGCTCAATTACTTCAGTTTACATGTAATGAAACTTGTTAGAAAATACAGGTAACTACATTCGGTTAGAGGGGAACTGACATCGGTCACCCAAGACCGGCATCAGGTTGGCATCAGTCAAGGAGGAACTAGCATCGGTTAGGGATAACCGGCATCGGTTACCTATACAAGGATATTCTAATTAACTCTCGAGAATTAGATCTATTTTTTAGCATTAAAGTATTTCTATTGATTGTAATTGCATGGCTAAGTGCCCTAAGTCTATAAATGACTATATAAGCATAAAAGCTAGGGTTTAGAAGTGAGCAGATGATTAACAAGAATTAGAAAGAACTTGCAAAAGTTGGTGAGAGAGAGAATTCTTGGTGATGAAGCAAAAAACTTGAGGGAAAGAAAGTACTGTACATCTGAGAGGTGTGGAAGATTGTAAATCTTCATTGTATATCTTGTCAAAGCTTTGGATAATAGATTGGCTTGTTTCTTGGTGGACGTAGCCCACACTGGGTGAACCACGTTAAATCTATATTGATGTTATATGTCTTTTGTTTTGTATATTTCTTCTAGTAGAATATCTACTTTTATTTGCATGTATGCTTAGATATGATATATTATCTATACAATTGATGTGCTAACCCCAACAAAGTTCTATCTACATTTTCCACATTTTACCTAGCCATACTTAGCCAAAAGAAACATTGGATTTAAAAACTTGGAATGGAAATATTGCAATCAAAATAGTGTCATAGCCCATCATGAATTGTATTTCCAAATGATTGAAGGCATTGATCATTCATAGCCTTTTTTAGTCCAATTCAGTAAAAGTTCACTTTTCGGGCCTAAAGGAACATACACCTTAGAAGTACCTGCTGCTCAAAGAAAGGAGGCTCTTTGGTTTAGATTTTTTTTATTTCAATCAAAGTGGGTATCTATCAAGAAATCAGCAATTTTCCTGCCCTACATTAATGTTCTTAGGAATACAATAATGAACCTCACCAGAACATAATGGTTGAAATCTTCCTACTTTAATTTTTCAGGTACACAATATCACGTCCCAAGAAAAGATGGGAAATTGTTAAGGTGATACAATCTGTTTGGTTGAATGTAAGTCCAAAACATATTTTCATTTAGTGATTTTTTCCAGTAATGTTTATAAATTTAGACCTCCAAACTCATTGGGAGCCCAAGTACATCAATTTACAATTAGCTCAAGTGAGTTGAAATTCAACACTTAGCCAACAAATTCTAATGAAAAAGGACAATGTGTCATCACTAAAAGGGGGACACATTTTCAAAGTGATCCCTTTGATATTCAATCTAATAAAAACAACCATGGATAACAAAATGTTTAGCACTATTTTGTTGGTCAAAAACCCTTGCATTATGAGTTCAACGTAGGAGCTTGTAAATTGAACTTAATTTCACTCATTCATAAAATACAGGTCCCTATCAATTCATTTCTGGCATGATGTTAAAAATGACCCTTTTATTCCCTTTGGAAAATGTCTTTTCATGGTACTCCATTGTTCCTATCAAATTGATTATGAATTTGTACCCCAAATGTGGGCATGGTTCTCAATGCATTTGGACCTTAAAGATATGTGATATCATGCCCCAACATACTTTTCTAGTTTTTCCCTAACATTAAAGTGCTTCAATCATCTTTACATTATATGGTCGCAAGGAGGTCAATAACATTTTATGACCAATTTGGACATCCCTTGCTACAGGGGCATGTTAGTGCAAATCACAGCACCCCAAATGAGTTTTGGAATATGCTTTTCTAAGGTAGAATGTCATTTAGTGTGATTGCACAACATTGAATTTTTCCCAAGGTGTGGGACCTTTGCAAAAATGGGGAAAACTCTCCAGATTGAAGGTTAGGTTCCTCTTCCTAAACTCCTTTGATCACAATGTTATTCATGAAATTTGCAGAGGAAAACTAATTCTACTCTAATCTCTGCCAAGGGGACAGGGATAGAAAGAAAAGGAAAAAACAAAGCCTACACTAAAACAGTGATACACCAGAGAAGGAAAATGTTGAAGATCTACCAAAATTGCCATGGAACAAGAAGAGGTGAGCAATGAAAAGGATGGACAAATACATCATAGACCCAGAGATGTATTTCACATAAAGAATTTTCCAAAACTCCATGAACACAGCTCCAAAACCTGTAATGAACATTAAAACATGCAAAAATACCAATGAAGAGAGGTAAGAAGAAAATCCAAAAACGAGCAAGGATGGACAAATGCATCACAAAACATGTTTTTTATTGCTCCAGAAGTTTGCACAAAAAATCATTTCATGGGTAAGAGGAAAAAATTCCATTAAAGAATAGGGGAGGAGGTTCAAACTCCATTTTCAACCTTGGGGGAAGAAAAGAAGGGAGAGGTAAAGAAGAATGATGAATAACTTTTTACAAATGAGCCAAAACTGGCTTTTAACACTCAAGCAGAAAGAAAGAAAGTAAAAAAACGTGGGAAAATTGATTTGGAAATTCAACCACCAACAAGATTCCTCTAATTGGCCTACAAAATTATGGGTTTCCATGAAAAATCCCATACTTCGAAGTACATTACTTTACAAAGAAAAACAAAGGCCCATACTTCATTAATTTTGGTGGTTGGAGTCATTTTCTGCTCTTTTCCCCATGCCAGAGATGTTTTTCCATTTTTCTCTCACTAAACTCCATAAAAAATAAAAATTTAACCCTCCATCATGTAGATAATTTCACAAGCATTCCAATGATATAAAGAACGCAAAAATTTGAGCTCGGGATTGAAAGTTATGCCCCTCTAAAGATTTAGGGCAAAAATGGCAATTTTGGGGCAAAAATCAGGTTGGCGGGCCGAAACTTGAAAATTTTCCTCTTTTTTGAATTTGGGAAAAATTCCCAAAAATTCACTACACCTCACCGCTCCTCTGCCACATGGTGCTTCCCAATTTGATAATGGAATCACGGGCTCAAACTTCATTTTTCTCCTTTTGATTTTACATTGGGAAAAATTCCCTAAATTTCCTCGTGCCCCGCTCTCCCGGTTACACGTGTCGGCCTCTAGTTCAGCGCGAAGGTGCTGCCCAACATTTTCCTTTTGTTTTTTTGACCACTTTGGAAAATTCCTCCAAATCCTTCCACTGCCTTGACTCCTGATGCCGACTGGACACGTGTCGCATCCTTATTCAATGTAGGACCTTCTAAACTTTTCTCCATCCTCCTCTACAGGCCCACGGGATGGTTTTTTCCTTTGCACCCTTTTCTCATTTTGGAAAATTTTCCAACTTTGATCCGCCGTCCCAACCTCTGCTGCCACATGGCACCGTTTCATTAGATGTGGGCCTGTCTAGGGAAAATTTCCCCAAAAAACTCTGTCGAGCCATAACTCGAAAATTACAAGGAGTTAGGAGGAAAATTTTACCTTTCTGGAAAGTTGAAGAAAAATCCTATCTGATGAAGCCATTTCTAGAAACCTTTGAGTGCTTTAAATGTGTGAAAATTAAATTTGAAGCACAAGTAAGGGAAGAATGAAGGCAAGTTAGCCAAAATAAGCAGGGGGCTCATTTTGGATAACACATACACATTGTTATCCTTATCATGACACAAATTTTATTTCTAAGTAAAATATTAATATTTATTATGATAAAAACTAATATACCTTGTTCCATCACAATTCCACTTATTTCAAACAATTTCTACATATAGTTTACTCCAGAAGCTTTATGATGAAAATTTTTCCTTTGTAAAATTTATCTCTAAATACAAGGCTCTAACATCATAGTCCTAATATATTTTCCCACAAATATTGGTCTTAGGTGATGAGCCTTCACATATCACTTGTTTTTTGGGGACAATACTGGGAACATGGGTCTCACAAAACAAGTGATATGTGAAGGCTCATCACCTAATACCAATACTGGGAGCATGGGTCTCACAAAACAAACACAAAAAAGAAAAAAAGAAAAAAGAAAAAAGAGGAAGCATTCTATATGTAAACATCTACATATTTTGTCCTTCCTAGTTTTTGGTGATGATCCCACATCTCTTACTAGTGGTGTGAAGCTAAGAAAGGAGAAATAAACCTTCACTTGCCTAAGTTTTTCCTTCAGCGAGGATCCCTTTCATCTTAATAGTAACAAGGGGAAATATGCGGGTGGTCAATGTAAAAATTTTAAATAAAATAATATGATGTAAATTGCTTAAAAACATGAAATATAAAAGAGTTGTTTAGATACATATGATGAAAATTAGAACTAACCCTAAAACCATATTTCATCAATTAGTTGGCCATCTATGGATCTAAGTATAGAACATGTATATAGAGTGTAATTATTTGAATCTGGTGACTATAAAGTGTCATTATTTTAATCTGGTGACAAATATCCTTAAAAATACAATTACCATTTTATCGAGTTAGTATGAACAATCTACTTACCTCAAGATATACACAATAATTTTTTATTCATAGCCCACATATTTATTCACAAGTCATATGTCCTTCTTAACTTGTGGTATTGAGCCCTCACAGATATTACCACTATCATTAATTTTTTCCAACGAAAGGAAAAGTATTAAAATTCTCTAAATAACAATTTCCTAAATATCTGTATGTGTTAGCATTTCATTCATATCCTAATCATTATGTTTTCCCATTTTCATTATTTCAATAGCATCCATCCAAAAACTTAGAAAAGCACAGACATTCCTAACCATTCAAAATACATAAATAATAAATAAGAACATTTAAAAAGACAAGTGAATGATGAAGAGTTTCAAGCCAAAAAAATATGTATATTTTTATGTGTTTGTGTGTTTGAAGCTTTAGCACATCACCATCACACCAAAGGGAAAGTGTTGTCTAAACACTCCTCTATTAGTGAAAAATGTAAAAAAATCAATATATTCAAAAAATAAGCAATGAAAATGCCTAATAATCCCTTTGAGACCCCTGTGATACATCGAGTTGAGGGCTCCTAGAGTGGTTCATACATTGATGTATTCCTTGAAAATTTTGGGAGCTTCGATGTACCAATATGTGCAAGTTGCCATGTAAGCCTCAAATGCAAATGACACTAATGTGGATACTATGACTCCCTCCCCTTTGCAACATCCCTTGATAATCGTAAACATATTTTCACAAAGTGGGGTTATCTACCTAGAAATTATGTTGTACCAGATGTAGTCAAGAAAACTTAAATGTGTCATGCCATACTTTGGGAACATATATTATTATGATGACCTACCTATGTTGGAAAATTAGGATCTACCAGAAGAGCATCTCAAGTCATATTGAATGTAAATGTAAATAGGTCAAGGGTAATCCGCCATATGATATCTCTCCACTTTGAGGGTAGTGTTTGGAATCATAAAACACACACATACACACACACACATCAAATTAGACAATTTGTACTAATGAATAATCAAACTATATCTAGTATAGAGGGAAATGAATCAATGAAATACTCACCAAGGTCACCCTCCTGTTAGTCACATTTATCCTCTTCATGAGCCTCTGGTTTATTCTCTTATTAATACTCCTCAATCCCCTCATTAGGAGACTCATCTCCTCATACAACTGCACCCACAATCTTAAGGACTCCTCTCCATCCTTGACTCTCTTAGGATACCTTTCTTGGTTCCACTACAAGCTAGCCTATTGGTACCTTGAGAACTGATGATCTCCAATGTAACCTCTCCATCAAGTTGTCCCTGATCTCTTTAGCTTCTCTATAAAATTTCTATACATTTGGAAAATTATCAATATAGGGAAAACCAAAATATTGAGGCATGTCACGCTGCACCCAACGCGAGTCTAAAACACGTTAAAAGATAACCAAAAATCCCGATCAAAGATGGGGAAGGTAATAAAGTGGTAATGTGTGTGTGTGTGTGTGTGTGTGTGTGTGTGTTTAAAGGGGTAAATAATTATACAACAGGTAAAAATTAAACATCACAAAGGTAATGCAACTAAGTCAAAAAAAATAATGAAGTGGAACCAATCTGCAATCGTGAACGACTTAGAGGGTTATAATAATTTTCACACCGTTAAAACAATGTCATAATAATGGTATGAGGGACAAGGAGTCATCTTAACACCGCATCCACAAGATAATATATTTAAGGTTACTATTATTATTATTATTACTATTTTATTTTTTAATGTTGACGATAATAAATCGTGATGGCTGCAAGGTTAATAATCTTTTTGAGAATGATTAATATACATACCTATTAATATTTTAATTTTGAGTGGCAGGAAGCCGCGATTAAATTAAGAGGGTCATGGGTCCCATTTCATCTCTAAAATGGACCCATGCGTTTGGAGTTATTTAAAATTAAAATATAATTAATTTAAAATAAATAAACATTCTTTTATTAAAAAAATTTAACCACTTGATCCTGGGTTTTCTCCCCAAAATAAAACATATAAATAAACTTCCTTTATACATTACAACCGAATTACCTAGGCCACTAACTAAATAATATTATTAATTTAATTCATTTGAAAGGGCACCCACATGGCTTAATTCACTGTGCACATTAAATCTGGGCCCTAGGATCTAAAATATCTCCACCCTTAGATTAACTAAACCTAAAAACTCAAAAGGATGTTATATTTTCTCACCCTAATGCTATTGTTCATTTCCTCTCCAAATTTCATTCGGGTCTCCTTCATTTTCTTCTCTTTGATTTTTTTTTATCCAAGAAGAAAGCTCAAATATTCAAGCTCAAGGGTTTGAGGTTTCATCACTCTCCTCCATTCCTCTACAACAAATCATCAGGAATTGCATTTGTTGTTTGCAGGGTTAAAGTTTTGATTATTGTTTTCTTTGGGTGAAAAACCCACAACTATGGAAAAACTAAGGAAGCTCTCTAGTTTATTTTACAGAGAGAGATATGGAGATTTAAATGGATTTTTTATTTGATTAGATCTTAAATGGTATATATATATAGTTGCGGAAAAGAGAAAACTACCCATGAAGGGCGACTATGTAGAGTACAACCATATGACTTGGAAGGAGGGTTTATATTAGTGTGAGGGATAGGTGGGGCAGCTATCCCACCTTGCCCCCCACTATATATAAAACCCTATACATATTGAATAAAAAAAAGCCTTAAGAGTAAAGGCTATACTTACCAAAACATTCTTTATTAAACACCTTTCCAATATTACTTTATTTTATAAGGTTTTACAATATATTTCAACTTTGTGTGTGTGTGTGTGTGTGTGTGTGTGTGTGTGTGTGTGTGTGTGTGTGTGTGTGTGTGTGTGTGTGTGCGCGTGCGCGTGCACGCGTGTTTTAATATATATTAAAAAAATAAATAGAAGGAATTATGATTCAACATAAAATTAATAATTTTCTAGTTTTTAATTATTAATTTTGTGTTGAATCAAAATTGCTTCTATCTTTTTTTTATTGTATTAAAACATGTGCACACTCACACACACACACACACACACACACACACACACACACACACACACACAAACAAACAAAAAAAAAAGTCATATTTACACATCTGGATGCAACCAGATTTATACAAATTCTATACATGATTTAATACAAACACAATTTCATTTCTATATATTTTGTAAATTCTATATTTATAACAAGTTTAGTTTATTTATTTAGTAGAGAGGCATTATTTTAAAACAAATAAATGAGTAAGTGTGTGTGTGTGTGTGTGTGTGTGTGTGTGTGTGTGTGTGTGTGTGTGTGTGTGTGTGTGTGTCTACTTGCTTAATATACACAGTCAAAGTTATCTAACAAGAAGATAACATCTAAGTAGAAGAAAATAAATTCATGTAAAGATAATTACAATAAAAGATATTATTTATTTTAAGTAAAATAATTACACATTTACTTTCACTAAGAGGAGTCTAATTTTCAATTTTCTAAGAAAGTGCATCTCACAAATTTTAAACTAAATTTTTTGTAAAGTTTTTAGACAAACTTTGGATGAGAAGGGAAAAATTCTAGCATGTTTTAACAGTTTTAGAATACACTATAACCCCTTCATTTATTTACATAAACTTGCCATGATGTTAAACAATAGCTAATATGCACATCACTTCCTTTTCGCAATTAAAATTTCTCTTATTTCAACATGAAGATATCAACAATTAATTCAAGAGACAATTTTAAACTTAAATTTCAAGTGACAAAAAATGTGTAACAACGGTGTTTAAATCATATTTCCAACCATCCAGCTCACATAATCTATTATTTCATAACTAATTATCAAATTAATAAGGTAAAATGCAATCATACAAGCCATCCTCTCAAGAGGAGACAACATGCCAAAATTTTGGGTCAAAACATGGCAAAAATACACTTCAAATCTGCAACTTTGTAACTTCAAATCCACTCCACCTAGCTCCCAAAATTAGCATGCAAGGTAACTCCAAAATCACAAGAAGGTGCTTGGTTGACCACCCAACCAAATGACATCATTACATGCCACCAAGGATTCCAAGATGGCATGTTAGCCTCCCCTTAAGCCCATGGGAAAGAGGCAACTCACACTTAGCACAAATGGTTAATTTGAATGCACATAACAATTTAGGACCACACTTTGAAGCCGTTGAAAAATATAATTACAACCAAGTAAACATGCCAAGAAGCCACAAGATTCTAGCGATGGGAAGAGGGGAAGGGAATCCCTAAGTTCATGTTTCATAAACCATACCAAATAGACATAAAATCCCCCTTATCTCTCCATATTTTCACCATCTCCTTATAACTTCAAAATAATTCCCCTTATCCCTCCAAACTCCCCAAGAAGGATTTTCAAACAATTGTTTCCTTCTTGAGGGTAGGGATGAATTTCCAACTCAAATAGAAATCCATCCCTACCTACAAACCAAATGTAGGAGGGTTCCCAAATAGAGTGGAGGGAAATTCCTCTCTCTTCCTATACAAGTTCCCAAAATCCACACCTCTTAAGGGTGGGTGGAGCAAAAAGAGCAACACAAAATGTACATTTCCACAATTTGATCTGACACACACATGTAAGGTAAAAATTATTTTAAAATATAGAGATACAAGGACCTACCTTTTATTCCCAAATCTAAATTCCAAATATTCCTTCCAAATAGCCCAATCCTCTATTGAGATTCCAAGCTCCTTCCACAATTTCCCAAGTAAAACAACCCCTTCCCCATGGAAGTGAGGGTTTAAACAGAGAACTAGAAAACCAAGAAAAGAAATGGGAATGTAACAAATGTTACCTTCCACCAAATCCCCAACCAATGGATAATCCAAAAAATTCAACCAAAAATTAAATTAAGGAAAATTCAAAAAAATAGCCAAAGCAATGATGAGGGAATTTCCAAAATCCCATACAAACACAAAAATCAAAGAGCCCATAAATGATGAAGTGTGTTGGGAGGAAAAATGAGCCAATGGGCCTCATTTGCATTGAAAAGATCCCACTCACCCATAGGGATGAGGGCTATGGCCTCTTTTCCATGCAAATGAGGTCCTTTGCTTGCCATTTACCCTTCTTAAATGGCACATTTTTCCCAAATCCGAGTTTGGGAAAAATGTGGCATTTAGGAGGGTTGATTAGGCTCACCTAATCCATGATTAGGTGGAGTAATTCACCTAACCTATACAAATCATCCCACAACAAAAAATAAGATGATAGAACCACTTGAAAATGGGTAACATTAACCATTACTAAACAATAAACCAAAGATACTTAACAATGAGCAAGAAGATAAACAACATGTTATTTCATCACCAAGATGGAGGAAAATATAAGGTTAAAATTATTAAGTCCAAGAAACCAACAGACAAACCAAAACAAGAGAAAGGGAGTGTCGTAATTGATAAGAATAAGAAGACGTTTGTTTTTTATGCATTTTGTGCTAAGTGACGTGTGTTCTCTAAGTCCCACATTTTACTCATGACCTATTTCTTGTCACTTGCACAAATGAATGCAAACCTCATATATACCTAATATGATAACAAAATAAAATATGTTAATATGCATCAAAATCAACATTCATACAAGCCATGCTAAGATAGAAGTATGTTAACAACATGAATCACCCATTGAATGAGACAATATAATCATCATCATACATCAAATATGGATCCAATATAAATACCAAAACATGTCAATAATATCTCATGATATCATCGTCATAACATAATATATGTAAATGAACAATGGCATTGTTTGCCTCATAGTCAACTTGTGATTAAGTGTTAGTATCCTAATGCTATCAATACGATATCATCAATAATATCATATCATAACAATGTACCAAAGTAGTAAAATATATGTCAAGCAACAATGTTATTTGATAATGTCCCATCAAAATAAAAAAAACAAGTAATAATGTCCATTTCATCATGATAGTATAGATATAATGAGTCACATGTGACAAAAAATGAGAGCACTGAAAAAGGTGGGCACTACAAGGCACCCATGTTATAGGACACATCTCTCTTTGACTATCCCTTTAAACCAACTATGTGGCACCTGAGAAAGTAGTTATGGATACTCCCTCTCCTTCCCAAAGGACAATCATGTCAAGGCATAGATAAGAAATCATGTTAGTAGTGTTCAGAGTTCTCACCACCTATGGTACATCCTAATTAATTCCATGTGTACCTACCTCATATCCTTGATGGTGGAAAACTATGTAACGTATGTATCCCTTTGATAGGGTATAACCCACTCATACACCCATGCAAAGGGTGGCCCAATGAGAATGAATGAAATCTAATAATCCTATATATGTCATGATAAGTAGTAATGAGTATATCTTGACCCCATGCATACACTCTCCCATAGTCCTCAATTATATGCATAATGGGAAAAAATAATATAGGAACATGCCCCTATAATTATCCACAATCAAGTGCAATGGCAATATTTCCTTGATGGCATTGTACATGTTGGAGATATGGGTTTTCTCCACATCCACTAGTTTGATATGTTGCTTGGCACCCAAATTAGGTGCCCCACCATTTCTTTAATAGGTGGATCATTTGTGGACCTCCTCTCTTGAGAGGGACCATCTGAGGGTTAGTTTTTACCTTGTAACTAGAACCCCAAGGATTTTGTAAGCACCATCTTAATTAATATTCCACTCTTTTCAGACTTAATGGAATCGGAATGTGTTCTCATTAACATCCCAATAAGTCAATAAATAAAAAAATAACGTACTAGTAGGAGCAACATGTCTACTCTGATCCACTCTCTATATCCCAACCAGTGATCACTCTCCTCCTATGTCAAAAGTGACATAACCTAGGCCAACCAATCTTACTCTTTGGCCTTGATCCATTTGACATAATCCCCCTACATCAAAAAGAGGAGAAAAGTATTAGGTACTACTATTAGATAACAAAAAGAGAGAGAAATAGGGAAATGATCAAATGGATAAATGGTATTGTACCCAATGTGGTAGTTTCACAATTGTCACTCTGTGTAAAGTGACAATTTTGTAAACACCATGCACATTACACAACCAAAATGATGATTATACAACCACCATAACGGTCATGTCACTGTATGTACCGCATTATTATATGGCCTTAAAAGTTTAAAAACATAAAAGACCCAAATTTAATCAAATAAAAATCTATATACATATTTCTTACCCCTAACAAACATTCCTCAATAGCTATTTTTGAGTCAAAAATATTAAACCTATGGCAAAGGAAAAAAATTCTCACTGGATGCCATTGGTATTGTTATCATTGTCTTTGAGCACTTGTCATTTTGACTATCTCTGCATGTGATATGGATATAAAAACTCCAGAGCCCAAAATTTGGTAAACTTGTGGATAATAATTGATTTCTAAACATAGAAATGAGTTTATATCTATATTAAGTTTCAAATGCAAAATAATGTGTTTTATCTCTTTAAGACTTTGTGCGAGTTTTACAACATAGGTAGGATAAATTAGGTGGTATTTTCTCCCTCGCATGAATGGTGAGTAATTTCTTCTTCTTTTGAATCTTAAATATTTTTCAATTTTTCATAATTTTACACTTGATCCTTGTCTTGGTTGTATGTGAGATATGGTTTTGGTTGGATTCAATACATTATAGAATAGGGTTAGATACTTCCTAAATTTCTGATTTTAGGATCCACCATAATCATAATTCACGTTCTCACCAATAAATGGCAGAAAATATATTATGAGGTGGTAATATGCACACACCTAAAATTGACATGGTACAACAAACATAAAAATAAGTCTTCAGTGATGCTACAATTATCTCTAAAATAGAACAAAGTTCAATCCCCCCTATCTCTTCACAAAGTCTTTATGTATCCCCTTTGCTCTAAATCATCCAAAGTTATGTTTTGTATTTCAAAAAATGATAAGTCATTAATGATATTGAAACCATCAGTCAAGGTTGATAGGTGATTATGCAAACATCATGGTGGTTGTGCAACTGCCAATTAATCTTCACCAGATGTTAAATTACCATGTACATGAATTTTAAAAAGCATCTATTTTATCACCCATTCAACTATTATTTAATTTTCACCTCTATTAATTTGTCAAATTTAGGAAGTTGAGGATCGTTGAAATCATCCCCCCTTTCCCATTATAATTTTCTATATCTATCCCATTGCTTTCTTCTAATTGGATGAGTCATCCCATCCAAAATTAAAGTCCAAATTATCTTTCTTCACTTATAAAAGCCTTCAAATAACCCAATTTTAGTTTGTTCACAGTGTTGGATTTTTTATTTTTGTACAGGGTTATGTTGTTGTTTACTGAAGAGGACTTTTGCTGCAAACAATCAGCTCTTTGTTTAAAGCTATATTCACCCACATTTCATCCACGGCTTTGCTTCACACCAGCCAGTTCTTTGAGGATCTTTGATTTGCCATTGTTGCTTCTTCCACTCTTGCACTACCTAGATTCATATTGAATTATACACATTGGAGAGAGCACACATTCAAAGGAGAACAACAAATCATCACAACAAGTCTGGAACAAACTTGCCATACATTACTGCAGTGAGCTAGGTTGGGGATGTATATGTTTTCAATTTTCTTTTGTTTTAGTAAATTAATTAGTTAAAAGATCTTTGAAAGATTTCTGTTATTTGATTTCTCCATGCCCATATAAGTTTACTTGCATCCACACTAAGTAAGAAAGGCTATATAAATATTTCCCATTCTTCTGTCTATCTCGAATACTTTTGTCTAGAAGAAATCCTCGTTGTTGATAATCGATACCCCCACTTCACTCTCCTGTAGATTTGCTTGGGGAAAGATTGGAAGTGAGGAAAGAAAATTTAAATTCATTTATGTTGTATTTCAAAAAAGGGATTTTGCACAGTGGATATTTTTGCTCAGGTTGAAGGGAAAAGCTTCTGTAGAAGCTCCCACTCCCTGACAAATGTGGAGGTAAAAAAGAATCCCTTGTAGGAAGCTTTGTTTTAAATATTGAGATTATATTTATTTTCTAGAAGCTTATTTATTTAGTTAATATTCTGCAATAGGAGGGCTAAACTATACCTAGGTTACCCTCTGTATCAGTTTTAATTTACTTTAAAAAGGTGCAATAGATTAGTTTCTTTATTTCTTGTTGTTACTATCTAGTTAATTGCTTTAAACATTGCCAAACACTTAAAAATAAAAAAAATAGTAGTTAATTTTTAGTTTTACTTTATTTCATTTAAGAGTTATTTTCATAAAATACAAATTTACAAATAATTTAGAATAATTTTTATTTATTAATTGAATGAGAAATTGAATATAATTAAATGAAATTAAATTAATATTTGAATCTTTGATTTAAATAAGTTTTTTTATTGTTCTTTCATTTTAGTGTGAGTTAAATCAATAAAAAATCAAAATTATTAAAATTTAGCTATTAGGAAATCCATGCTACATGAACTTACCCTCTTTTCTCCCTAGTTCCTTTTGATCATTCCTTACTCGTGAGTTTGAACTAACCTCAAAGAAGTATTGCTAAACCTATCATCAATCCCACAAGCATTGATGAATAATAAGGTGACATAGACTTAAGACTATGTATGTTGGTCTTTCACTGCACCCCTTACCTCCACTTATCATTAACCAACAAGAGGAATTCAATGAACATCTTAATGTTGTCAAGCAGTTTTGATTTGGTTAAGTGTACCCACCTAGAGGTGGAAAACCATAGTCCATTGAGCTCATCTTCATCCACCTAGCTACATGAACCTCCTTAGAGAATCACCTAAAAAGGAAAGTGAATTTTACAAGAGTTTTACAACTTAGAAATATATTATTCCTCATCACTGATATAGATAAAGAAATTGTGTCCCCATCATCAACAATCATAGTATCTCTTAAGACGAGTTAAATAGGAATATTTTTCCCTATATGAGCAATTTTCACACTTGCAAGTCTATCAAAAGAGGATTCATTATTTACCTCATCCTAATAATTATCTATCCAAAACTAAAAGTGTTTATTATTATCCATTATTTTCATCACCATAACTGACCCCCATTTCACATCATCCTTCAAAATTTTGGTTGTTTTAGCCCTACCTCAAGAATTCAAGTGTACCAGTTAGAAATATCGATTTTCATATGTATAGGCACATGGTGGTGTAAATCCTGAGGTATATTTTTATTTTATTTGGGAAGGTAGATAGGGTAAATTATAAAAATGTGTATTGAGGAAAATTTGGATAGTAAAATTTTCTCCAAAGATACAAATCAAGGGTGGGATACATGTCATTGATTCATGTACCACAAGATCAAGTGGTGTGGGAATCATATTAGGTTATGAAAAATCAATGACCCACTTAAAAGATGACATTGATTGTAGTGGGTAAACTTGATATTATATCTCATTAGGTGATGTATGTGGAGACACACCCTATTGATAGATCTTTGTTGTAGATTGGGTGGCTAAATCATGTAGTACAACCACTACTCTTAGTGTATAGATGATGAAATTCCTAAGAGAGAGGAGGGAAAATATGGATGAAAAAATATCTTACACCATATAGACCACACTAAGTGAGGCAATCCACACAACTAGAAGGAAAATGATAATGGTAAAGGGAAGAGGGAGGAGTAGAGGGGCTATAGATTATAGAGGTGTGAGATATACCCAATAGGAAAGTTATTGAGAAAGAGGGTTACCCAAAGGAGAGAGGAGATGATAGACTAAGAGGTTTCCATTATGGGATATGCATGCCAAGAGTAGGAGTGTATGTGACATTGAAGGTGTTTAGATTATGCCCCATATTATCTAATGTTCAGTTTAGGTCATTGAGGTCCAAAGGAGGTAACAAATTATTTTAGTTCCTTGAGATAGATGAGCATAATTAGTGGGATCCATCCCATCAAGAAATGACGATGATGGCATAGTTTTGGGAGGTTTAGTAGATAGATCTATCATGGTAGAGTGGCACGGTGATTTAGGTGAACCTTAAAGTTGTCTATGTGATGTGTAGAGTTTTATAGTAAAGTAAATTAGTCTGTTGAGATATGTGTATTATTAATGAGGGATAAGTTTTTTTATTGTAAAGACGACTGCATATGAATGGAATTATCTGATTGAGGGAACACATCATGAGATTTTGGATGGTATACTAAATATGACTAATAATTTTATGATGGAGGATTTATTAGTAGTGAAAAATAAGGATGCAATGATTTATTTTAGGCTTGTAGGAGATGCATCCCACAAGATATAGAGGTACAAGAGTGCTTATAAAGATATGACGGGGGAAGATATGATGTATTCGGTGTAGGAGCTCCTCTAAGCATAGGTGGAATTAGCTTAAGAGTAGGTAACGAGTCTTATAGATGAACATGTGGAAGCCACCCATATGGTAAGATATGGGGCATACATTTTGGAGTTAGAGGTGCATGGAGTAAGACAAAAGGGAGAGGTTATAAGGGATTGATCTAGATCCACATCATTATGATGGTCCCTATGGTCTATGATTTAAACACCATCATGTCAAAGCATCGGATGTCCTCTAGTTGAGGGAGGATATGATTGTGTGATGGATATGTTGGTTGTATTATGTATTTTGATAGAGATGTATTTTGAGGATATATGATTCAAATTATATATATAAACACACATGCAAGCACCAAGGAAAGTTTTAAGACCCCTTACTAAAATTGAACTTGGATTTTCTTGGTGATTTATAAAAATGGATTTTGGGTTGATGGAGAATAAGAGAAAAATGTAAATAGTGACACAGGTGAATATTTTTTCCAAGAAAAGGCATGCTAGGAAGCAATCAGATGCGGTGATTACATATAGGAAACCACAAAACAAGCTGTAGACGTGTCACCTATATAGAGGCTAATCCATTCAAACATTTGCATATGCAGACACATCATCTACATGGATGATCTTCCAATTAGGTATCTACATATACAAACAAGTCATGTATATAGAGGCTCTATCATTTAGGAATATACATATATAGATGCATGACTATGCATGCAATCGAGTGTTTGTATATGTAGATACCCAACTGTGTATGCAATCAAGTAGCTACATGTGTTGACACCCCACTACATATGTAATTGAGTGGATGCATTTACAGATATATAGATGTATATGTAGTGAGATGACCACATATGTGGATGCCTGGTTGTTTATGTAGTCAAACATTTACATATTCAGTCGCCAGTTGTATACATAGTTGGGTGTTAACACATTCAACCACTTGAATGCACAAACATGTATCCTACTACCATGCATCTTCGATCACTTATATATTTAAGATTGGGGCCTCATTTATCCTAATTTTTCCTCACATTATCCTCCATGCTCCACGCTAGTCTCTACCTCCAAGCTCATATGACTATAGGACTAGGATCTAAACTCAACAAATAAGCTTAAAGTGTGCATCTACAATCTAAAAATGGCATCCATTTCTACATCTTCTTAGTCTCAACCCAAAATCTAATTCTAAAACCTTATATTCCCACAAATTTCCACATTACTCAAACTGAAGGACACATTCAATTATTGCACTTCCCTTTAACACCTTTTTGCTACTGATTTTGATATTATTGATTACATTATGGACATTATTATAGTTTTGATTTAGTATGATGTTAGACATTTGATCATGGATTATTGTTGATCTTGATTTGGTTATGATGCATGATGATTATTAGAGACACTTCATATGTGGATGATGATATACTATTTGACATGGATATATTATGAATGTTGTTCGAGGACATGTGATTTTTGGATATTGTGAGTAGACCTAGAAAATGGACATTATATATGATGATGATATAGTTGTTGATATAAATTGTAAGTGATATTGTTAATTACCTTGATGTTGTTGTGATTCATATGTATAGATGATTTTGTGAATTATATTTATATCATGTTGGATGTTCTGATATGGCCACATGAGGCCGAAGGAGGTATTTGTGTTTTGCAAGTTAAAATATCACAACAAACATCATTGGGGGATTGGAGACCAACCACATTGGAATTCTAGATGAATTCAACAAGGTCACCATGGCAACATGTTTTTTTTTTTTTGTGTTGTATTTTGTTAGGGATTCCCATGGGGGGATCACCTTTATATGTGACCATGGGTTTTGTGTATTTTATTAATGTGGTTCCTTTTTATTATTGTTTGTATGTATTTTATTAGTGATGTGTCCCTTTCTTTTATTTAATTAAATTGTGGTAGATTAATGTGAGAAAACATATGGTTAAAAGTTAATAAATTTAATTTGGGATATAAGAAATTAATTATAGAAGTTGTTGGCTTTTGTATTAAATATGTAAGGGATGTGTAAGTATGTGTAAGAGTTGTGTAAGTCAGATTTTGGAGTATGAAACACTCCACCTCCTTGGAAATTCGAATTTGTCCTTGGAGGCTGTTTTTGGAGGCTTGTGGGACAAGTAAAACTTGTCCCATACCTCTTAATTTAATTTACCAACCATACCTATGGTTGGAGGGTTGATTTTAGACCTTTTTAATGCATTTTTATTAATCATGTTGCATGTTTTAATTGCACTCTTCTTACATTTTATTTAATTCAGTCCTTTGGGGTGTGGGTTTTTGGAGTGTGTAAGTTTATTTGTCATATTTTCACCCACCTCTTTATTGTGCTTTGGAGAATGAAATTTAGAATTTTGTGTTTTAGTTGAGGATGTGTGATGTGGCATCCTACATGGATCCACCTCATCCTCTTCCTCTTCCCTCTTCTATAAAATTCAAACTCTTTGCCTTGTTTTGGGTTGTTGAAACTTTTGCATACTTCCTTTTGGGGTGAATTTTCTTGTGTTTGGAGCTCTTGTTGATTTTGGAAGGAGATTGGAGAAACTTTGCATGCTTGTTGCATTGCTGATTTTGGGACTGTGTTTTTGGCATTGAAAGCTTGTTGTTTGGAAACAAAAGCTACCATGGAGAGGTAGGAGCTTAGCTCTTCTTTTATGTCTGTTATTTCTTTTTGTGTTTGTGTGAATGGTGTATGTTTTGTGTATTTGTTGGTTATTTGGGTAGACTGCCATAGGAATGGTGTAGGAGAAGGCTATGGGGAATTCATGTGGGGGGGCATAAGGGAATGCCAGTGGCATCAAATTATTGTGGAGGGAGTTTGGGTTTGGGATCCACCATGGAAAATAAATAGCTTGCATTTCTTACTTTGTGGGGGGCATAAGGAAATTGTGGGGGGCATAAGGAGGGATTGTGGGGGGCATAAGGATATGTGTGGTGAATTTTATTGGTGGTTTGTTACAGGTGGATGCCCAATTCCCATTGGGAGGCATAAGTAACTTCCCCCATAGTCCTTGCTCCTTTGGCTTGCATGATAAAGCCTGAGTTCTATTTTTAATGTTTTCAATGCAGTTGTAAACTGTTGTTTTGTGTTGAACTGTGTTTTTAATTTGAAATGTGCATGTTAAAAGAATTTTGTGTGTTTCTGGAAACCTGTTGTTGTCATGGGTTGAAATATATTTCTTATTGCATTGTGGTTGGGGCTCAAGGGCCAATGATGAAGGATGGATTCTCCTTTCATTGGATGTCTTGGTTGGGTGGAGAGCGTTGCCTTTCCCCCACTTTTGTTGTGATCAAATTGGAAGAAAAAGAAAACTTGCATGTTGTTGTTCTAGAGTAGAGGAAAATACAGTTTGACAGTCCCTTGTGAAATAAATTCCATTTTGTAACCTTTCCCACTTTGAAGTGGATGAAATTGTAATATATTTTGTGAAGAAAGATGTTGTATTTGGTTATGAAAGTTGTAAAGTGAAATGAAAAGATAGACTCTATTTTTCTGTACAAGGAAAGTGAAATTGCTAAATTCAATATTAAAGATGCTATTTTGTAATGAAATAAATGAAAGAAGGAATAAAAGAAAGAAGTTGTAAAATTGATTTTGAAAATATAATGAAAAGGAGTTGTAAAATATTTTTCTATGATTTTGGGAAAGAATTGATTCTTTTTAAATTGTGAAGATTGTTAAATTGAAATCTGATTATGAATTCAATGTTTTGGAATCTCTGTTTGAAAAGGAAGAAATGTATGTGAGGAATAATATAGTATTTTGTCTCTTTTGGAAATGTGTAAAATTGAAATTCAGTAATTTACATTTTGGGTTTAGAATGGTTTGTTTAAACAACTAAATGTATTAGACTAGAATGAGAAATGAATTTTCATACTTGGAAGATGAAATTGTTAAATAGATCCCTCAAGAAATTTGATCTTGTTGTTAAATTTAAAACTGGCAAATAATTTAATTAAAATGCACAGTTCGAACCTGCAAATAATAATCAACATTGAAACATTAAAATTTAGCATGCTATGATATCAATAAACTTATTTTGACAAAAAACACTTAAGGAAATAATTTAGAACATTGCGAAATCGGGCCCAAACCTTTCACAGTTATTTTGCAGTCTTTTTCTGTCAATTGTTGGAAAAATTCAAATTGGAAATCAATTGAGAAAATTTACCTTCCTAAAACATCCTAAATCCTTCTTAGAATAATCCTCCATGTCTGTTTGGCATGTTGAGTGAAGGAGAAGATCAAATTGAACAAAATTTATAAGTTAAAATTTACCAGTTTGCTTTTAAAAATCCTGCAGAACATTTTCTTAAAATTGACCCCTTAAACTTTATCAAAATCTAAAATTTATGATTCCTGTGCAAAGAGGGCATCGAGAGATTTCCAGAAAGTCCTCGTTTTCCCAAAACTGAGCTTTCTATCAAAATTTATGGCCTTCTGAAGTTTTCTTCCTTGGCATTAAAATTTTGGGAAAATTTTCCTTGGCGGGCCCGTGGCTCGAATTTTTCCCTTAAAACTTAGAAATTTTTTAAATTTTTTTGGGAATTTTTTTAAAATTTTCTCCACTACCCCACCGCCAGCCCGCAAGCCAATCAGAATGCTGCCACGTGGCCTCACAAGGCAATGTAGAGGCGCGGAATAAATTTTCTTCCTTGGAACTTTTATAAAAACTTTTGGAAATTTTTGTTGTTTTCCTCCACGGGCCCACAATCCCGCATCCATTGAGTACTGCCACGTGGCAGCATGGGGTGATAGCGGAGGGGGTGGAACCCTAAAACTTTATCCTTTTTGAAATTTTTTTTTGGAAATTTTTTTGGAGTTTAAACCCCATGGCCCCCGCACTCCCGCCCCTACCTTGGAGAAATCCCTTCCTGTGAGACGTGTGGGCCCGCACGTGCAAACTTACCCTTTCCCCCCTTTGGTAAAATTCCCAAACCTTCTCTACTATCACCCACCCTTCCCTCATTCTTCTTCCCTGCTTTGGCTTGGAGCCCGACACGTGTCCCTAGTGGACCTAGTGGAGGTGCGGGATGCAAATTGGATTTTCTCCCCCCATGTGGAGAAAATTTGCAAAGTCTCCCCGTGACCCGCCAACCCTTTTGGAAAAATGGATTTTCTTCCCCTGGGCTCGACACGTGTCCCTTTTGGGAAAATTTTCACCCCAAGGCCCGCCGGCCCATAACTGGAGTTTTACAAGGAGTTAGGAGGACTTCTTTATATCATTGGAAAGGTGAGAAAATTTCCTATCCAATGGGAATGATTTAGGGAAATTTTGAATGTGTTAAGTGTGAGAAAAATCAAGTTGAAACTCTGATCCTGTTAGAGAGTGGGTATGGTGATAATTTACCCCCTGAACCTAACTGAAACTTCTAACCCTAAAATTTGGACCTTGTGACCTCTGATAATTGTTAATAAAAGAAAAGTATGTTCTAGTAGATTAAACTTGTTCCAGAACCTGTTAGTGACAACTGTTGTCTTGCAACCTGGTTGTAGACACTTCTAAAAAAAAAAATTATTCCATAATTTTCCTAACTAACCCTAGGTTGTTTCTTGGGTCTCAAGTGGGTTGTTTTAGTGGGCATCACACTTGGTATCAGAGCAGTGGTTCAAAATATTGGACCATTGGGCACACTAGAAAACTTGGGACATGAAACTTAAACCTAGCACATTTTTTTTTAAATCTAGAAAACAACTTAGTTTAGAAATTACATATTTTAGTAAACATGGAAATTGAATAAAACTTAGAAAAATGAACTAACTCTCACTTTGGTCTGTGTAGGAGGTGCAGATGGGATGGGGGGAATTTTCACATAGACTCAGACTTACCACCACCACCACCACCAGATCAGGGTGTAGCAGCCATCCTACCCTAGATTTTATAGACTCTTCAGGATGTTAATGCCACTCTACACGGAGGATTAGGAGGAGGACATGTAGCCAGCCATGACAGAGCCCCTTCCATTGAGGGTCAGGTATCTCCTCAACCCAGCGAGGAGCATAGAGGAGAGAACTCCCATGTGGAGTCAGCCAGGGTAGAGTCACCACAGAGGGGACAGGGTGACCAAGTTTCAGAGCATAGAGAGAGGTCTCGGAGCCCTAGGCTTAGGGATGAGCACACCTAGAGACCTAGAGGCCGTCAGACCATAGCTGCAGATCACATCAGGGAGATCCTGAAGCTTTGACCCATCACATTACTCAGGTGACATAGGTGGATTTTAGGTAGAGGCCTGGCTAGTGAGCTTGAGTGGTTGCTTCAAGCTTTGTCCTTGTTCTAGCAACATGAAAGCTCGTGTTGTGATCCATCTACTGAGGGATGGAGCAGGAGTATGGTGGAGGACAGAGGAGTAGAAGCTCCATGTTGATTCTGAGACAGTGACCTGGGAGCTATTTGAGGAGAGATTCAGGAGTAGATATTTATCATGGAGGTTCATACAACAGTGGATAGATGAGTTTCATGACCTCCGATAGGCATCTCTTTCAGTAGTAGAGTATGAGAGTAAGTTTTTGGATCTACTCCAGTATGTTGAGTACATGCAGGATGAGTAGGTGTGGATTCACAGGTTCATCTGGGGCATGAATTTAGACATTGGAGGTACGGTTGGATCCATTGTCCACAGACATTAGCTAAGGCCATTGAGAAGGCCTATATAGCAGAGGAGACTCGGGGAAAGACCCAACAGGCTAGAGACCGAGTCTGGAGCTGCATACAGCAGATGTAGGATAGTAGATCGAGGGGGTCAGTACCCCTTCCTCATGGTGGATAGGGTTCAAGCACAGTCATCCTTTAGACCACAGCAGTAGCAGCAGTAGTCCCACCCACCTCATAGACCTCCACAGAGAGTTGATGCACAGAGAGGTCGGAGTATGGGGCCTCCTCCTAGGGGTCCCATTAGGACACAGGGTGGACCTAGAGCTCAGTCAGTGGGAGCTTGCCAGCAGAGACCTCAACAGACCATAGCTAGATCATCAGGATCCATGCCACAGACTTCTAGGGCACCTACTGGAGGTGCTACTCATTGGGGAGGATCAGGAGGATGTTTTGGTTGTGGAGTTACTAGGACATTTTTTAAGATACTGCCCACAAAACCTTAATAACAAGGTTAAGACATAGATCTTAGAGCCAACTGTTGGTGACATGGGATGTAGCCACAAGATTTATGTAGTGGTTGAGAACCACCAGGCAGAGCATCAGAGTATAGTCATTGAGACTACAGGTAGCATTGGTGGTATTCCTACCTCTATATTGTTTGATTCTGGTTCTTCTAATTCTTTCATTGCACCATATTTAGTAGAGCGATGCAGGCTGGTGGCAGTTAGGTAGGGTCATAGTTGGGATGTTGAGATGGCTTCTGGAGCCAAGATCTCTGTAGACTCCTTAGTTAAGGAGTGTGTAGTGGATTTGGGACCTTTCACCACTACCTCAGATCTTTGTATCCTTCCTTTGGGCTCGTATGGAGTCATTTTGGGTATGGATTGGTTATCTGCACATAGGGCCAGGATGGATTGTTACCACAAGACTATATCTTGTGTAGATGATTTGGGAGTTGAGTCGGTGATTTCAGGGGTCAGGAGACCCATTTCTATTCACACCATCTCTGCTATGTAGCTTAAGCGGTGTGTGTGATGGGGTTGTCAGATGTATGTTGTTACAGTCAGTGACCGATCAAAGGATGGGTCTAGTGGACCATCGCTAGATGATCATCCCATTTTGAGAGATTTTGCAGATGTCTTTCTAGGGGAGCTACCGAGGGTTACCACCCCCACGTGAGATTGATTTTCATATAGATCTAGTTCCTGGAGCAGATCCTATCTCACGAGCACCTTATGGGATGACCACCCCGGAGCTTTGTGAGCTCAAGTTGTAGCTTGAGGGCCTTTTGGAGAAAGGCCTTATCCATCCTAGTGTATCCCCTTGGGGTGCACTGGTGATCTTTGTGAAGAAGAAGGATGGATCCTTGTGGTTGTGTATTGATTACCGCCAGCTGAACAAGGTAACGATCAAGAATCATTATCCCCTTTTGTGTATTGATGACTTGTTTGATCAGATGAAGGGAGCCACAATTTTCTCTAAGATTGATCTTAAGTCAGGCTACCATCAGCTGAGGATTTCGGAGGTAGACATTAATAAGACCACCTTTCGTATGAGATATGGGCACTATGAGTTCACAGTGGTGCCTTTTGGTTTGACTAATGCCCCCGTAGTGTTTATGAGTTTGATGAATGGGGTATTCAGGACCTTCTTAGATCGCTTCATGCTCATCTTCCTTGATGACATTTTGATTTACTCACGTATGCGTGAGGAGCATGAGGGGCACCTTCGCCAGGTTCTTCAGTGTCTTCGGGAGTAGCAACTTTATGGGAACTTGGAGAAGTGTGCATTCTTTCAGACAGAGGTACAATATTTGGGTCATATCATTTCTGGGGAAGGTATCACCATCGATCCTTCCAAGATTAGAGCCATTATGGATTGGCCAGCACACCCACTACAGTGACTGAGGTGTAGCTTCATGGGATTAGCAGGTTACTACAAGAGATTTGTTCAGGACTTCTCTCGGATTTCACACCCTTTCACTTCCCTTCAGAGGAAAGGGAAGAAGTTTGTTTGGTCAGACAGATGTGAGTAGGCCTTCAGGACACTGAAGGAGTGCCTCACTACAACACCTATTCTTGCAGTGCCGGATCCACAGGGTGAGTTTTTCATTTACATGGATGCTTCCTTAGTAGGGCTTGGAGGTGTGTTGATGCAGGAGGGCAGAGTAGTGGCTTTTGAGTCTCACAAACTCAAGGATTATGAGCTTAATTATCTGACTCATGATCTTGAGCTTGTGGTAGTTGTGCATGCCTTGGTTCGATGGAGGCACTTTCTTCTTGGTCAGGAGATTCACACTCAGGACAGATCACTTGAGTCTTCATCACCTCTTCATGTAGCCCAATCTCAATGCTCGTCAATGGTTTTGGATGGAGTTTCTTTGTGAGTATGATATGGAGATAGAGCATGTGAAGGGGAAGGAGAATGTGGTAGCAGATGCTCTCAGTAGATGGAGACATGTGGCTATGGCCACCTCAGTGAGCACAGATTTGCGGAGCAGGATTCTTCAGCAGCTTCCTCTTGACAACTTCTACATTGTAGTTTGAGAAGAGATTGAGTCTCAGAGACCCCTTGAGGGGAAGTTTGATGGTTTTTCCTTAGAGGTAGATGGTCTTCTCAGGCACAGAGGCCAGATTTATGTTCCCAGAGATGGAGGCTTGAGGCAGGACATCTTGGTAGAGGCACATCATGCACCCTATTCAACCCATCCCAGGGTGAAGAAGATGCATGCCACCTTGAGACAGTTGTATCATTAGAGAGGACTTCGTAGAGACGTGGCCTAGTTTGTGTCACGATGTTTAGAGTGCCAAAGAGTTAAGGCCAAGCATCAGCATCCAGCTGGCCTTCTTTATCCTCATGCTATACCGGAATGGAAGTGGGACACCATTTCCATGGATTTCATTGTTGGGCTACCGATGTCGAGATATCACCACGACGCCATTATGGTCATGGTTGATAAATTGACAAAAGTGGCTCACTTTTCTCTGTGAAGACCACTTATACAGCTAGAGCAGTGGCATGGGTATATTTGGATGAGATTGTCAGGTTGCACGGGATTCTTTGGAAGATCATTTGTGACCACGATCCTTTGTACACTTCCCATTTCTGGACTACCATGCAGTATGTCCTCGGGACAAGAGTCAACTTCAACACAACATATCACCCTGAGACAGATGGATAGACTGAGTGGGTGAATCAGATTTTAGAGGACATGCTCAGGATGTATGTGATGGATCAGTAGTCTAAATGGGAGGAGTACCTGTACTTAGTGGAGTTTGCCTACAATAATAGTTTTTAGAGTTCCATAGGCATGGCTCCTTTTCAGGATTTGTATGGTAGAGAGTGCAGGACACCTCTTAGCTGGGACAGGTTAGAGGACAAAGTATCTCTTGGACCAGCTCTTTACAGGACATAGAGTAGCAGGTGGTGTTGATTAGGTAGAGATTGCAGGAGGCACATGACAGGTAGAAGAAGTATGCAGATCAACATAGGATTGACCATAGTTTTGATGTGGGCATGAAGGTGTTCCTTTGTGTCAAGCCACACAAGAGCCCTATCCATTATGGAAAAGGTTCTAAGTTAGCTCCTAGATTCATGGGTCCTTTTGAGATCTTGGAGCGTATAGGCCCTTTGGCCTACCATCTAGCATTGCCACCTAGCTTGTCTCACATACATGATGTGTTTCATGTTTCAGTTCTTAGGAGATATATTACAGATCCTTCTCATGTGTTAGATTGGACATCATTGCAGGTGTAGGATCAGGGGCAGGTGATGGTGGAGCCCATTCACATCCTAGATCACAGGACCCTGGGCCTTCGAGGAAGAGAGGTTGATCAGGTTCGGGTGCAGTGGGACAGATATGATGAGACTGCAGCTACATGGGAGGATGCTACCTTATTACGAGTTCAGTTTCCACATTTTTTCTAGTGACTTCCAGGAGGAAGTCGAGTCTAAGGGGAGGGGGATGTAGTGCCCACTTCCCTTTGACACCTTTTGATACTGATTTTGATACTGTTGATTTCATTATGGACATTATTATAGTTCTGATTTAGTATGATGTTAGATATTTGATCATGGATTATTGTTGATCTTGATTTGGTTATGATGCATGATGATTATTAGAGACACTTCATATGTGGATGATGATATACTATTTGACATGGATATATTATGAATGTTTTTCAGGCATGTGATTTTGGATATTGTGAGTAGACGTAGAAAATGGACATTATATGATGATGATATAGTTGTTGATATAAATTGTAA
This sequence comes from Taxus chinensis, assembly GCA_019776745.2. Lineage (NCBI taxonomy): Eukaryota > Viridiplantae > Streptophyta > Pinopsida > Cupressales > Taxaceae > Taxus > Taxus chinensis. The sequence continues at coordinate 220,994,221 of CM034157.1, forward strand.
GTGATTGTTAAATTACTTTGATGTTGTTGTGATTCACTATATATATGATTTTGTGAATATATTTATATCATGTTGGATGTTCTGATATGGCCATGAGGCCAAAGGAGGTATTTGTGTTTTTGCAGGTTAAAATATCACAACAAACATCAGGGGATTGGAGACCAACCACAATGGAATTCTAGGTGAATTCAACAAGGTCACCATGGCAACTTGTTTTGTGTGTGTGTTTTATTGTGGTTAGGGATTCCCATGGGGGGGATCACCTTTAAATGTGACCATGGGTTTTTTGTATTTTATTAATGTGGTTCCTTTTTATTATTGTTGTATGTGTTTTATTAGTGATGTGCCCCTTTCTTTTATTTAATTAAATTGTGATAGATTAATGTGAGAAAACATATGGTTAAAAGTTAATTAATCAAATTTGGGATATAAGAAAGTAATAATGGAAGTTGTTGTCTTTTTGTATTAAATATGTAAGTGATGTGTAAGTATGTGTAAGAGTTGTGTAAGTCAGATTTTGGAGTATGAAACACTCCACCTCCTTGGAAATTCGAATTTGTCCTTGGAGGCTGTTTTTGGAGGCTTGTGGGACAAGTAAAACTTGTCCCATACCTCTTAATTTAATTTACCAACCATACCTATGGTTGGAGGGTTGATTTTAGACCTTTTATAATGCATTTTTATTAATCAAGTTGCATGTTTTAATTGCACTCTTCTTACATTTTATTTAATTCAGTCCTTTGGGGTGTGGGCTTTTTGGAGTGTGCAAGTAATTTGTCATATTTTCACCCAGCTCTTTATTGTGCTTTGGAGAATGAAATTTTGAATTTTGTGTTGGAGTTGAGGATGTGTGATGTGGCATCCTACATGGATCCACATCATCCTCTCCTAATTCTCTTCCCTCTTCTATAAAATTCAAACTCATTGCCTTGTTTTGGGTTGTTGAAAACTTTTGAATACTTCCTTTTGGGGCATGAATTTTCTTGTTGTTTGGAGCTCTTGATTTTGGAAGGAGATTGGAGAAATTTGCATGCTTGTTGATTGCTGATTTTGGGACTATATTTTTGCATTGAAGCTTGGTTTGGAAACAAGCGTTTGCTATCATGGAGAGGTGAGCTTGGCTCTTGGAAATACTCTTGCTTTTTCCTTCTTTTCTTGAATATGTAAATGGTGTATGTTTGTTATTGTTATGGGTTGTGGGTAGACTAAATATTAATGGTGTAAGAGAAGGCTATGGGGAATTCATGTGGGGGGGCATAAGGGAATGCCAATGGCATCATATTTTTGTAGAGGGAGTTTGGGTTTGGGATCCACCATGGAAAATAAATAGCTTGCATTTCTTAATTGTGGGGGGGCATAAGGAGGGATTGTGGGGGGAATAAGGGAAAATATGGTGAATTTTATTGGCATTTTGTTACAGGTGGATACCTAATTCCCATTTGGAGACATAAGTATCTTCCCCCATAGTCCTTGCTCCTTTGGCTTGCATGATAAACCCTGAGTTCTGTTTTAATGTTTTCAATGCAGTTATAAACTATTGTATTGTGTTGAACTATTTTTTTGAATTAAAATGTGCATGTTGAAAGAATGTTATGTGTTGTGGAAGCCTGTTGTTGCCATGGGTTGATATACATTTCTTATTGCATTATGGTTGGGGCTCGGGGGCCAATGATGAAGGATGGCTTCTCCTTTCATTAGATGTCTTGGTTGGGTGGAGAGTGTTGTATTTCCCCCACTTTTGTTGTGATCAAATTGGAAAAAAGGGAAACTTGCATGTTGCTATTTTGGAGCAGAGGAAAATATAGTTTTGACGTTCCCTTGTGAAACATATTTTATTGTAACCTTTCCCACTTGAAGTGGATGAAATTGTAACGTATTTCGTGAAGAGAAGATGTTTGTAATTGGTTATGAATTTTGTCAAGTGAAATGTAAAAGAGCTATGCCCAAAATTGAGCTTTCTATCAAAAGTTATGGCCTTCTGAAATTTTCTTCACTGACTTTAAAATTTTGGGAAAAATTTCCTTGACGGGCCCGCTGCCCGAAATTTTCCCTTGGAACTTAATAAAAAAATTTGGGAAATTTTTTAACATTTTACCCACTGGCCGTAGCCAATCAAATGCTGCCATGTGTCCTCATGAGGCAATGATGCAGGGGAGACATCATTTTCTTCCTTGGACCTTTAAAAAAAATGAAAAGTTTTACCATTTTCTTTCGCCAGTCCACAATCCCGCATCCATCGAGTACTACCACATGGCAGCATGGGGTGATAAGGGAGGGGGCGGAACCCACGTGACTTTATCATTTTTCAAAAAAAATATTTTCAAAAAATTTGGTTTTTCTTCCATGGCCTCGCACTCCCACCCCTCACCTTGGTGAAATCTCTTCGCTGACACACGAACCCATGGGTGCTTTTTATTCCTTGTCCCTCCCTTTGGTGAAATTCCCCAACTACCTCTACCACCCCACTCATCCCTCTCTATTTCCCCCGCATTGGTTTGTTGAGCACCACTTGTCCCTGGCAGCGTAGTGGAGGCACATATGAAATGTGGACTTTTCTCCCATGCAGGAAAATTTCAAAATACCGCCCCTCGACCCACCAACCCAAAAAAAGGATTTTCTCCCCGCTTAACACGTGTCCCTTTTGGGAAAATTTTGCATCCCTAGGCCCATCGGCCCATAACTGGAGTTCTACAAGGAGTTAGGAGGACTTCTTTATATCATTGGAAAGGTGAGGAAATTTCCTATCTAATGGGAATGATTTAGGGAAATTTTGAATGTGTTAAGTGTGAGAAAAATCAAGTTGAAACTCTGAGCCTGTTAGAGAGTGGGTATGGTGTTAATTTACCCCCTGAACCTAACTGAAACTTCTAACCCTAAAATTTGGACCTTGTGACCTCTGATAATTGCTAATAAAAGAATAGTATGTTCTAGTGTCATTTAGACTTGTTCTGGAACTTGTTAGTGACAACGGTTGTCTTACAACCTTGTTGTAGACACTTCTAAACAAATAAACATTATTCCATAATTTTCCTAACTAACCCTAGGTTGTTTCTTGGGTCTCAAGTGGGTTGTTTTAGTGGGCATCACACTTGGTATCATAGTAGTGGTTAAAAAGCTTGGACAATTGGGCACACTAGAAAACTTGGAACATGAAACTTAAACCTAGCACACTTTTAAATCTAGAAAACAAATTAGATTAGAAATTACATATTTTAGTAAACATGGAAATTGAATAAAACTTAGAAAAATGAACTAACTCGTGGTAGTAGTGATCCAACTACTTCTAATCCACATGATATGATTCAGGGCTCACAATTGCCCCAAATAGATCTCGTTTTACAGTCACAGACACCCAGTTTGCCATATGACACACCCTCTCTAACACAGATACTAATACCACCATATGATGATCAATTAACTACTTTTCCATTCCATAATTTATTTTCAGAGATTTGTTATGATACTATTAATGATGTTGTTATGTAGGATATAAAGACTTTGAAAACATGGGAATTCTTGGCCAAATATTTGATGAAGGAAGTAAATGCTATTTTTCACAACCATTCCCAAATAAATCCTTTATTTACTTTAGCTCAAAATGAGCCAACAAAGATAGATGTATTACTGAATCAAAATATCTCAGGTGACATTATAGTAAGCAATGAATACGAGGATAATGTTTTGGATGTCATGTTAAACATGTTGGAAAATTTAAATGGTGAGGCCAAGCTTACTATAAAAAATGGGCTAGAGACAAAAACCTTTTTGTTATTCAAATGCTAAAAAAGATAAAGCTATCATAAGTTTAACTCTTTCTTTGCATTTAAATTTTATTTTTACATATTTTTATTTTTTAACTAATAATATTTCGTTATTCAAATCTAGTCAAAATATCACAATTTGAAGAACGAAGTAATGGTCTTGGATCTTCATCCCAAGAATGCACGAATTTTTTTAAATATTTCTATTTCATTGAAGGAAAAACTTGTGCTCCTAAATAAATAGAACAACACATTAAAGAAAATAATTAAGGATCATGGCATGGATCCGTAGATATTGTTTAAGAAAAAATCATATGTGGATCCTAGTTGGCTTCAGCAGGTGATGTCAACAATCAAGATAGGTAAAATCTTGCTAGTATCAATTTCGTAACAAACGATCTGATTAAATCAGGAGCACCAGTGACAGAAGATACAAGACTAGAGGGAGCATTAAAGAATGATAGTTGACTATGATTCCTTATATTGTATAATTGTAATATTAAGAAGAATTGAATTGTAAATCTCAAATTTCAATTGAGATTTGTTACACTTTTGTAAATTTTTTTGAAACAGTTGACACTTTATTAATATATTGTTTTTTCACCGCATCTCTCCTATTTTTTTCCATCACAATGTAAAGTATAATATCAGATTTCTATTCATAGTTATTGTTTTCATATTTTGTATTGCATAAAAAATATAAGAAATAAGGATATTGAAATCATTTATCCAAAAACATAAATACATAACTGTAAAATTTTCATATGGATTTTATATATAGGAATAAATATTTATAATACATACCTCTTACTAATATAAAATCCTAAAACTCCAACAGCTAAAACAATCCTCAAGAAATCCCTTTTCCTTTAGAGACATGTGTATCTACTGTGTCAATAGAGCATCCACTTATTGGGTCAGTATTAATATCATATTTATTGCTCACTTTATTAGTGACTCCTCTTCTTTTAGTAAGTGAAGTCTATATGGCAAGTGCCCTTTCATAATGAAATGCATCCACGGGATAATGCAAAACATACAATCTCAAAAATGTCTCCATATTTTAAATGCCTTTAATTTAAACTCCATTTATCTATACATACTTGCTGAAATGTTTAATCAGAGCACTCATATATTTGAGAAATAGATTAATTACTAATTCTTCACTATGACCATAAACAATGTTCCAAAATATGGGATTCACTACTCTTATGGCCTCAAGTAGGTAATCCCTTTTAAAACGACAGTGAATTTCTAAGGATAATATTTTTGAAATATTTCTCAATTTCATCCATGTATCATAAATAATAGTGTCATATAAAAAATGCGTGCCAAGAACTTCAATATCTGCCCCCATCAAATCAACTCTTTTTTGAAAAGTATGCATTGTGATGCAGGGGAATCACTCCAAGGGTTAGTTTAGGAATGTATTAAAAAAAATTTGGTTTTTCTAGGTCATTAGGAGGTCTTAAAATTCATTCATGAGGTATTTTTAATCTCTACAAGTGCAAAATTCAAATAGATAGGTCTCCCCCTATTTTGCACATTTTGAAAAATTGAATCTTGTAGAGCCAATTTTGGATTTCTAGTTAGGAGTAGAGATTTAGAGGTGTCTTTCAAGTATGGTTTAGTTTTTATATTTTCTAATTTGGACTTGGAGCCTCCTTATGATGTATTATGGGGCTTGCGTAACTCTTATTCATCACTAATTCCCATCTTGGTGTGTAACTCCTTGCCTTGTTCTTGATTTTATTGATCCTAGAAGTCAGCTAGGGGATCAATTCGAGCCAAATAAGGATAAATAAATATTGTAACTATTTTTCACCTCATTGATCAATCAAGAAAATGAGAATTTGGAGCTCTAAAGAATAGGTGAAGAGAAGAAGACATAACTGTACTATTTTTTCCATTATTTCAAGACTATAATTCATAATTTTTGAAGTTACATAAATATTTTTAAGAAAACAAAGAAGTATAACAAGTGAGTAAAAGAACATTCAAACTTGTTGGCATTGAATTAAGTGAAGTATCAACTCTGACATGAGTGTAATGAGTATTAGAGATGTAGGAAGTCCATGAGAGGATATTGTTGTAAGCACAAACAAGATTGAGACAAAAAAGCCAAGTTTTTAAAAGGTAAGAGACTAAGTTGGTGAGTTTGAACGAATGTAAAGTATAGCTTAGGTGAGAATGACATTTAAATATTCTAACTAAAAATTTAAACCATTAAAATCACATGAAAACCCTAAATTGTATGGTCACCTCTGTTTCTCTAAGGCATGACATGTCAACTTTTGAAGCAAACACGTGTTTAGAATATGCAAGGAACTTTATGGTAAGATATATATATATATATATATATATATATATATTCCATTTGGCTTCCCTGGCCGGTCTGAGGTGATTTGAAACCTTGAAGTTGAGAAAAATCATTTTAGTGGAAAAAATCTCTTTCTCGGGCTCTATTTAGAAACCCTCTATGGTTTTTAGGAGTTGAAGTGTTTGAGGACCTTAATCCCAATATTATGGACTGAGAAACTTAATAAATCATTTGTAGATCCTTATGAAAAATATTTGGAAATAATTTTGCATAGATAGGTTTTCATGTAAGAGGAAAGTTTGACAGTTTGAGAAAAAACTTGTAGCATACCTTAAGAGGCCTAATAAAGACCTATGACAATTATAATTGAGGGGGGTTTCATTAAGAAGGTGTATTTGAAACTTTGCACACAAATTGTTTGCCTAAATGGGTACTATACAAACTATTTAGTTTGTCATTTGAAGTTTTCCATCAAAATGTATCTTGAATTTTGTCTTGGAACATGGCTAGTAAGGAGTGAGTAAGCCAAGAAGGTGATATAAAAGGAAAAGGAACTTCCTTTGAGAATTGTTCCAAAAATTTACTCCTCACTTGGAGGATGAAAATTGGTGTCCAAAAATGATTTGGGTTTGTTCGGGTGAGTTGTAGAATTCTCTAACCTATAACTTACCATCACGATTCTTCTTAAGAAGCCAAATTGGTAATTTTTGCAAAAGGTGATCAAACTAATCATTTTTTTTATTTTAATTATTTTGATGGTTGAGCTATCCTAGATAAGGGATAGTAAACATGTGTGAAGCAATCGTTAAGTCCATTTGATAAATTTGGGAAAACATAGCATATTTGCAGGTGTTCTTACATTTTCAAAAAGTGAGATTTTGCAAGGTTGGGGTAGTTTTGAGTTGTCTAACCATCCTAAATGCTTGAGAGAGTGATTTTAAAGGTATGCTCTTCATCACATTGGTATCTCCTTCTCATTAAAAATTATATAATGATAATCCTTAATATTGAATTTCAAATAGTAATTAAGATCCTTAATATATGTTAATATTTTCTAATTCTCAAATACAAGCCCTTTAAAACTGTCTTAGGATAGGTATAAAATATCTAAATTTTGACATACATGTTTTCTCAACTATAGGAAATCAAAAATATATATGGACGTCTCTCGATCATGTTTACTCAAACAATTGATTTCCTTCAACATGTAAGTAATGTTTCTAAATCCTTGTTGGAAATTGATGAAAGCATTGATGTTGTTTTTAGGAAGATCATGGTATTGGAATTAATTCACAAGAGTGGTAACTAAGTTTTCAATATTGACAATAAATTTTTCTGAAAGAGTGTGGTACCAATCCAAAGCATATCCTATAAGTGTTTTGTCCAAGATCTTGGTGGTTATCTAGGAATTATATTTGAACTTATCCCTGTAATTTTTTCCAAAAGATTTGATATGAAGGGTAGGGTCTGTCACAAATACAAGATCGTTTAAACTTTTGAATGAAAGAGGAAGCATCTTCATTAGATTGGGCTGAAAAAATAGGAATCTTCCCCATTTTCAAAAGTAACCATAGTGAAATACCAACCCACAAGTACAATCAACAAGACTTATGTGCACAAAAAATTGGAATCACTATAATAGAAAGTGACTTTACACCTTTCACCAATCCAGCACTACGATAATTCTCCACTTGGAACTCCTCGTGCTATGATTATTTACTAATGAAAATCTTTTAGTTTGGTGGATGTAATCTGGAAACACAACAACAAACATAACACAAGAATACCACAGACTATGATACGAAGGAATGATGACAAATCTGAAATATAAGTGTAAATTATAATATCAACATGAAAGTGTTACAATATCACCCATGAGGTACTTCAAGCGTTACTAACTTCACTTGCCTTCCAACAATAGCTATGGGAGAAACTTCAAAATTACACCTCTTAATGGCTTCTTTAACACACTTTCTAAATGATGGATTCCTTTACACACTTACTCATACAATATTTCTCACTACTTCCTTCTATGCTAAATGAGGGGGGTGGCCTCTTTATTTATAGAAATTTTAGGCTTATCCACCTTATCTCTAAGATAAGATAAGAAATCTACTTTGATGAATCATATTCCATACCTTAACTCTTATCTTTACATGTAAGCTTATCTTTTAAGATAAGATAAACCTTATCATTTCACATGGATTCCACCTTTTTAGAATTTTTACAAATAAAATACAAAAAATATTTATGACATCAATCCTTGTCCTTATTACTAATATAATATTTCTAATTCCTAATCATGTAGACCCTACTTCTCTACTTACCCTAACTTTGACATTTTAACATTACTAAACCACTTAAGAAAAATATTTACTTTTTACCACAACATTCTTATTGTACTTTGACTGTTACCATACTATACATTATTGGCGGTGTCGTATCGGCAGCACTATTATCTTCTATCAGACAGAACTACTAATTATACTTAACAACATCCTATTCCTAATACATACATTAATGAAATAGAAATTACAAAGGAAAATTTTAGTGTCAACATCTTCCCCCTTCCTAGCTTCTACTCAATCCTTGGAGTAGACTATTGTGGTGCTTGGAAAATCTTTAACTTGTCATGGTTGACCCATTTCGTAATGGGGGTTCTATCCAATTCCTCCAGTTGATATGTACCATTTTCATGTGCAGTTGCTATTTTGTAGGGCCCCATCCATTTGGAAAGAAATTTTCTCTACCTTCTTTTTTTGTATCTGGAATCATAAACTAGAACCAATTCATTCACATGAAATGGAGACCAACAAATCTTTTGATCAAAGTATTCCTTCTGCTTCATTTTCTTCTTATAGCTTGTATCCTTTATGGCTAGCTCCAATATGGATTCTTTAAAATAGGTGAAGACACCAAGGCTTCCTTCAGTTGTTCAAAAGCTTCATGCACCTTATTTCCTGGTTCATAAGTAACATCCTTCTTCAAGAACTGGGTTAGTGGCTGTGAAATCTTTGAGAAATTCTTGATGAACCATCTATAGTAACCCACATGGCCTAAAAATGATCTCAACTTACTTCTATTCATAGGAAATGGTAACTCTTGGATTTTTGAAACTTTATTAGGATTAGTACCAATACCATCTCTGGATACAACATGCCCTAAAAAAATGCCTTTAGAACATCCAAAGACACACTTTTTAGGGTTTAGTGAGGCTTTTGCTTCATCTAACCTTTGAAATGTTGTCTCCATCTGGTGCAGGTGGTCCATCTTTCTCCCATAGATGTAAAAATTATCCAGAAATACTTTGATGAAGTTCCCAATGTAGGGTTCAAACACCCTATTCATCAAATGCTAGAACATTTCTGGAGCATTACACAACCCAAAAGGCATAACTCTATAAGCAAACATTCCCCAAGGAGTGGTGAATGTGGTCTTCAGTTGATCTTTCTCCGTTATATGAACTTGGTTGTATCCGCTATATCCATTAGCAAAAATATAGCACTCCTGGCCAGATACTTCATCCAAGATCTGATCTGAGAATGGAAGAGGGTAATGATCCTTCTTTGTTGCCTTGTTGAGCTTCCTATAATCAACACAAATGTGTATCTTCCCATTTTTTATTGAGATCACAATGGGAGAAACCCATTCTAAATTCTCCATAGCAAATATGAATCCTACATCAAGAAAATTATCTATTTCTTCTTTTATAGTCTTGGAAAAATTAGGATTCATTCTATATGGCATTTACTTTATGGGCTTAGCACCATCTACCAGCTCAATAGAATGTTCTACCAAACTTACTTGACGGATTTCGTTGTAATCAAAAGTGAATAGGTGTATGTACCTTCAAAAGAGCTGGAGGTAGGATTCCTTCTCACTCTCCATCACAGCATCACCAATATTTTTTTGTTGGAGACAATCATCAATTTCTTCTTCAGATAATTTTATGGGTTTATGAGTCGGTGTGACTGGAAGGATATCCATGACCGAAACATCAACCTCACTTTCTTCATCTTATGTGTCCACTTCACTGGTACTAGAGTAATCAGAGGATGTCTAATCATCAGTTACATCACTTGAATCCACAGGATCTACCTTATGATGTCGAGGGATCACGTTTATCTTCACCCTCTCTCTGTTATGTCCAAGTGTCATGAAGCCTTCATTCTAGTAGTTTCTTGCATGAACTCTCCTTAGCCATGGTCTTCCCAATAACATTAGGTATGCAACAGTACCATTTTTCATCACCTGAAAGTTTACCACACATATAACACCCATAACAGATATTGCCACATTTGAAACAACACCTTCTGGTTTATTTTTACCCTTATTTAATGGCCTTAACATAAGTGTTGAGGGGCGATCAATTTTTAAACCCAACATATTCATTATAGACTTGGTCATTACATTAACTACAGAACCTCCATCTACTAAGACATCATCAATTGAAATACCATTTCATAATACCTCAGCTTGTGGAGCATAGGGATCCACCTCTGCCTCCAAAATAGGGACCTCAACCTCCTTCCTTCATAAAGCATTGAGTCCACTTCGCAGCTCCCACCTCTTCTAAGAAGATAGCCAGAAGTTGACCATATGTAATATTTATAAGCCTTTTAGATAGATCTTCTAAGATGTAGTATGGTCCTTGTCCCTGTGAAATCAGAAAATCTTACACACCTAACTTTCTTCTCCTATGTTTCTTACTAGTTTTTCCTTTCATCTTCTTAGGATCATTTCCATCTTGGTTATCTTTTTCTTTCTTTCTTTTTGTTACAAACACATCTACTTCATTATTTATGCTCCTATCTACTACATCAAAAGAAATCATAGGTGCTTTTCCTTTATCATTATCTCTTGTACCAGATGTAGAAGCTCTATTTGGACAATTATACTTATAATGACCCTTTTTATGACAACCATAACATACAACTTCAAAAATATTTCTTTTTGGACCTCTATCTCCTCCTTGAGAATTAAATTTTTTTCCTTGAAGAAGATTAATAGTTAACTGGCCCATCTTCCTGAGCAGATCTTCATACTCAGTAGATTTACTAGGAGAAATATTTGTACTCACCGAGAGTGGTTGTGGATGTTAGACCAAAGGTGCTGGTGTAGGCTCTACCTTAGCAACAATTTCTTTGGGCTCCTCTTCTATGCTTTCTTCTTTCCTTCTTGTAATCTCCTTTGCTTGTTTGAGGGTCACTATCATACTTCACTCATTGTCTAATCTCTGGCTTCATCCCAAGAATGAAGTGCTTACAAAGGAGATTATCCACACCATTCATCAACCCATCTGCTAATCCTTCCTTCCGGATCTGGGCATCGAGCTTCCTCCTTAGCTCTAGGACACGAGCATGATAATCCCTTATCTTCTCCTTCTCTCCTTGGGATAGCTTTGTGATATCGATCATGAGATCTGCATATTTCTGTTGTTCACCAAATTCTTCAAGAAAATTTTTAGTTAATAAATCCCATGAGTTTTTCACATTATCACCTAGTGTTTAAAACCACCGAAGAGTTGAACCATCCAAATAGGTAGGAAGAAAATTTAGTCCGTTGTTCCCTTCTTATGAGGCCATTACAAATACAAGATCGTTTAAACTCTTGAATGAAAGAGGAAGCATCTTCATTAGATTGGGTTAAAAAAATAGGAATCTTCCCCATTTTGCAAAAGTAACCACAGTGAAATACCAACCCACAAGTACAATCAACAAGACTTATGTGCACAAATAATTAGAATCACTATAATAGAAAGTGACTTTACACCTTTCTACAGTAAAATAGGAATGACCACGGTAAACTATGGTAAAACTTGACTTACTGCGGTAAAAAATGACTTTACTGTGGTAAACACTATTCATGGTAAAAAGTGAAGTTACTGTGGTAAATACTATTCACGGTAAAAAGTGAAGTTACTATGGTAAATACTATTCACGGTAAAAGTGACTTTACTATGGTAACTACTATGCACAGTAAAAACAAGGTTACCCTCCAAATGATTTCTGACTAAGTGGGAATATATCTCCAGAAAATCCACCAATGAGGAATGGTCCCGGAAACGGAACCAAAATGTCATCACCAATCTGGTACTATGATAATTCTCCACCGGGAACTCCTCGTGCTATGATTATTTACTAATGCACAACTTTTAGTTTTGTGGATGTAATTTGGAAACACAACAAAACATAACACAAGAATACCATAAACTATGATACGAAGGAATGATGACAAATCTGAAATATAAGTGTAAATTAAAATATCAACATGAAAGTGTTACAATCTCACCCATGAGGTACTTCAAGTGTTACTAACTTCACTTGCCTTCCAACAATACTATGGGAGAAACTTCACAATTACACCTCTTAATGGCTTCTTTAACACACCTTCTAAATGATGGCTTCCTTTACACACTTACTCATACAATATTTCTCACTACTTCCTTCTATGCTAAATGAGGGGGGTGGCCTCTTTATTTATAGAACTTTCAGGCTTATCCACCTTATCTCTAAGATAGGATAAGAAATCTACTTTGACGAATCATATTCCATACCTTAACTCTTATCTTTACATGTAAGCTTATCTTTTAAGATAAGATAAACCTTATCATTTCACATGGGTTCCACCTTTTTAGACTTTTTACAAATAAAATACACAAAATATTTATGACATCACTCCTTGTCCTTATTACTAATATAATATTTCTAATTCCTAATCATGTAGACCCTACTTCTCTACTTACCCTAACTTTGACATTTTAACATTATCAAACCACTTACGACAAATATTTACTTTTTTTATCTTTTAAGATAAGATAAACCTTATCATTTCACATGGGTTTCACCTTTTTATACTTTTTACAAATAAAATACACAAAATATTTATGACATCACTCCTTGTCCTTATTACTAATATAATATTTTGAATTCCTAATCATGTAGACCCTACTTCTCTACTTACCCTAACTTTGACATTTTAACATTATCGAACCACTTACGACAAATATTTACTTTTTACCACAACATTCCTATTGTACTTTGACTGTCACCATACTATACATTATTGGCAGCGTCATATCGGCAGCGCCGTTATCTTCTATCAGACGCTACTACTAATTATACTTAACAACATCCTATTCCTAATACATACATTAAAGAAATAGAAATTACAGAGGAAAATTTTAGTGTCGACAAGTCAGTATATCCATAGTAAGAAATGGAATGCGAGATCCATCCAAATTCCATGGGAGTGATGCAGGGAGGAGGATCTCTTTGATTAGTTTGAAGGATTTTGTTGTGGATAGGATTTTGTGTAATGGTGATGAATTTATGCGAACTTGGAGGGGAGAGGGAGTGAATTATTTTTTCATGTATCCAAGAGAGTGTTTATGGTAAAATAAGAAGTTACTTATTGCATTTTAAAAAATTATTTAGCTATTGTATTTTTTTACTTAAGCAATTGATAAATTGAATGATGATTTGAGTAAGATCATTAGATGAGGGGGTGTTGTGTTTTTGGTAGGCTCCTCTTTGGATCCTCTTACATGAGGATTTTTGTGGTTAACATATGAGTCTAATTTATTAGAAAGGTAATCTTCAATGCACTTTTGTAGCATGGCAGGTGTATCTCCTATAAAATCAAGAATTGAAGAATTTTTTGATGGAAGGATGATAATCAGAACTGAGGATATCTTTATGTTCACCTTACTCCTCTAAATAAAATACAAGGTTATGAGTGTTAGACTTGGTGTTCATATTATGGTTTAGTTTTTTTTTCTTCTTGTTTTTAATAGCTCATGTGGCTAAAAAACATTATAATGAGATAGAATCTTAGGAAAGGTGTCAGTTTCATTGTGAATGTTGTTGTACAAGTATTATTTGGAAGATGACTCACTATAACCACCAGTCAAATACTCCATTAATGAATTTTTTAAGCCAAAAATAACTAAAATGGATGTTTTCAAAATATCATTTTGATGGGACCATCCACCTAAAAATAATTATAGGGGCCAATTTCATTAGGGTAGAAATCTAAAAAATGAGTTATGAAGTAGACAAGATCAGCCATATAGAAGTTGTATAGGGGTGATTGACTAAAATTAAACTAAAATATGGCGGAATATAAGGATAGTTAATCTAATATAGGAGGAATAAAACACTATAAATTATACTAAAATAGTATGAAATGATTTTAAATAATAATATCAAATGAAATAAATCCCTAAGTATGCAAAGATGTAAAAGAAAAGGACTTAGTTGATTGTTGGAGACTATCGCAAGGTGTTATAGGTTTGATTGTGGATTCCAGTAACATGAATGATTTCTTAGAGGTCATGTAAAGGCCATATCTAGAAGATATAAGTGGATTGTAGTGCCGAAGAAGGTACTGGGTCACCCCGAGGCACCCTGGTATACAGAATAGACACCCTAGTCTATGTAAAACCTCAAAATTTGATTTTGGCAGTGTCACAAAATATCCTGAAATATTCCCTATCTGTCACACTAGATCTACCAAATTTTTTCAGATGTATGAAATGATACAAGATGAAGGAATGACCTACAAAAGACAAAGAAGTATCAAAACCCTAAAAATAAAATATGCAAAATGAATAGTTCATACTTACATCAGTTGCCACAATAGTGGGCTTACTAATCTGAGTGATGCACCACATTTTGGACCCAAATATAGTTTTTATGTGTGTGTGCATGTCGTGCCCTAGGTGCTCTAGCACCAAGGACATGGAAGTAGGGTGTAATAACTAGATGTAAAAATTGGAAATGGTGGATGGAATATAAATAATACAACCCTTTCCCCATATAGTTGTGTGATGAAAATGTTAAAGATGCGCAAATATAATCCATTTCCCTAGTAGATAACTTCCCTTGATAGTAAGATGTCCGCCCATAATGTAGTGAGTATGCTATGTTTATATAGGGATCTTTTGTTCAAATTTTGAAACTAGTGACTTGAAATGTTGACTACCACCTAAGGGAATGAAAATGACTGATCTTGAAGAAATAAATTAGAACCAAAAGTTACGGAAATAAGGGTGCCTAAAATCACAAACTGGGGCACCCCAATGCTACCCTAGGCACCCTAGTGTAGGACTAGATATGACAAGTAAGTAAATTACGACACCTAATACTTCTTGAAAGATGCCCAAAACTGTATAGACAATTGTCAACTATACCAAAAAAATACACTGACGTCCGACTAACTGATGACATGACTAATAGTTGGGTCACTAGTGAATACTTTTATTACACAAGATCCATATTTAAAATGCCATACCCAATGGTATAAATGTAATAGTAAGTGCATGATTTTTTGACTACAAGGGGCCAAGGACGTCAGGATGAAGAGAGCATGGAGTATGAGAAATAACCTAATGAGACTGGATACACAACTGTTATAAAAATGTTGATGGCATATGGTCAGGAAAAACTCAGGTGTAGACAAGATCAATAGTGTAAAGGAATTTACAGTGGTTGATTACATAGGAAGTGTAGAAAAAAATAGAGAGAATTTGGTTTGTTCTAGGGAAAAGTAAGATTCACGTCATCTTCACTATAATGTATGATGGGATAGTATAAATCCCCTCCTATTATCTTAATTTTGGGGATCAAAAATAGGCCTACATATAATATTTAGATACCACATATGCTCAAAGAGTGCAAGGGTTACAATTATAGAGGATAATAGTCCTAACCTTATGATATTTATAAATTTACAAGGTCTACATATAAATTAAAGAGAGACATCCTACTAGGATTCATAATGTAGATAGGTCAAAAGATGGATAAATACATGGTACATAATAGAAATAAGACAAATAAATAGACTAAATAATATATACATTTACCCTAATCTATAGCAATGAAATCTTAACCATCCACACAACAATAAATATGAAATAAAGGAAAAAGTGATCCAAAACTCAATGGGGTTATGGGATTAAAGGAAAAAATAAAAAAAATTGTGCTAGATGTAAACATAAAATATGTATTTGAGAAGATATGTATAATACTTAAAATTATCTCTGAAAAGAGATGTATATATTATTCAGAAGACTGTGATTACAATAGTGATCTCACAGGGAGATGTACGTACTTCCCTTGCGGGTTAAATCGACTTATATATTATTTTTAGAAATATAAAGAGGCACCTAGAAGAATGTGGAAGGTCACCAATATCAAGGGAGATGAGGTGGTTCATCTTTCATGAATTACATATGTGACAATTTCATGAATTACTATTTTTAGACAACACTTAAAAAATTGCATTTTAAGGCCTTTAGATGCATATTTCATGGGTCAAACTTTGCTGAATAAGGTTTTACACCCTTCCATATTCTAAACGCTCCAACCTTTTTTTACATTTTGAACAAATTCAATCAGAGCTACAATGCAGAAGTTATGCCTCCCAGAAGTTGCTCCACTATAATTGCAACCTAGGTCATTGTCTGGATCACAAAGGAGGATTAGGAATATTTACATGTGTTGTGACCAATTATTCATTTATCCTTTCCATAGAAAATAACATTGAGAGAAATCGTTATGGGTGGAGAAGGGAAAGATCGAGAAGAATACATCGAATCTAACACATTATGGTAGCCCAAATGCAAGAGAGAAAGATTCAAAACCTCAAGTATAATAACTAGATGCAAATATTTGTGAAAATATCAAATGTGAAAGTAAGAGGTGATGTTTTTATTGAATTATTTAATAACAATGAAATAAATAAATAATAAGTGTATATATACTTGACGTGAATGACCATGGCCGATCCTGTTGACCTGATGGGAAACAAATCTTGAAAGGATTAACCATAGTCAAAGGCATAAAGTTTGGGGAGAAACCTAAGGTCAAGGCTATAAAAAATGAGGAATGAAAGTCGAATACATAATGGAAGCTTGATTAAGGTTTGGGATGAGTAAAAGTGATGGAAATATTAGGAATGAGTTTAAAAAGTGGATGCAATAATGGTAACATGTGAATAAGAGAGGAAACAAAAAAAGGATTTGGTAAATATGGTACAAATAATGAATTAGAGATATATCTCCAATTTTTTTGGTTTAACCCATGTGACTAAGTCATATGACCATTAATCATGAAAAACCCTTTAAGATACCCTCTTAAGATGATAATGCTTCAAAAACCCCTGCAAAGGAGGACATGTTAGTGAGCATAAAAATGAGGTGTATATAGGATCTAAGCCAATTTTGTAAATATGACACTAGTTAAAGAAGGAATATAATTCATGCCCCCATCATGTGTTATACAACTAAGTATGATTATACAAACAATGAGTAATACAAAGGAGAAAAAGTCCCATGCCCCCAAACCCTATATCTATCACTATGTATGAGTTTTGCAATACATAATGAATGTATTACTGACACCCCTATATAATTCTCTGAAGTGTGCAATCTGTATTTGAATTTGTACGAAAATTTTGTAATTTTTTTTTTAGAATATGCAACTATTGGAATATTCTAGTAATTTCCTCCCATGTTGGGAACATCTAGTAGGGATCTAAACTCTAATACAACCTTGACCTAAAGTGTATGGTTATGAATCGATGTATTTTTTTCACCTTTTTGTACCTATGAATATTTTTTATTATATGTAATTGTAAAACAATGTGTATATGTCTTGTAATATTCATATACTAGTTATAAATGTAGGATATATCCCAATGAATGCCCCATATTTTGAGGCATATGTGATAAATCATTTAATCACAAGGCTCAAAATAAGTTATGTGTACCCATATCAGATAAACATTATAATTTGTGTTGGATCACATGGAAGACTATAGTGGTGACCACTATCGGAATCTTGTTCCTACAAAAGGGATTATGTACAGTGAAGACCATGGCACACAAATCAACATACAATATGCAACAAACAAGAGTAGTAATAGTAATCAATGTTAAACAATAAAATAAGCATAAATTAAAAACAATAATTATTCAAACTAGCATAAGAAATAGTTTATATAAGATTCACATCAAGCCATAGAGCCATGAACATAGGATACCTATGGTGTCACAAGATAATCATGATAGAGGCACTATGGCCACATACAAAGAAGTAAGCACATACAACATAAGATAGGCATAAAGGAAAAAACATGTGACACCCAAAATATCACAAGAATAATATTAAGTGTATCATAATATATAGTTTATATTTAAATAATATAGAATAAACTATATTCTTATTATTTAAATATAAACTTTATATTAGGTGGTTGGTTAATCTAATTAACTAACTAATTAAATTGAGGTGTGCCCCATCACTTAAGAAGGTCATAACCCTTCAGGTTATTTAAATATGACCATAGGTCATATATTCAGGATCATATCGAAATTGATCATAGATCAAATAATAATATTCCAATGTGAATATGAAGGTAAATCCTGGTAAATACAGGGAATAGAAGTGAGGAGGGAGTTACTGGACTGGTGGATGTAAAAGTTTCTCATATAGTGGATTTATTCTCCGTGGTTTTTACCCATTTAGGGGTTTTCCACGTTATATGTGGTGTTATGTGTTTATGTGTTATTTACATTTATCATTTACATTTATTCATAATGTTTAACTTTACATTTAATTAATTGGTTAATATATTTTCCACCCCTCGTCCTGACATGGTACCAGAGCGGGATTAATAAATTAAATTAATCCTAAATAACCTAAGGTTGTAACGGTTGGGAAGTTAGGTGGTTAAATTATTTGGAATGTTATTTAACCCCCCCCCCCCCTTCCCTCTTGCATGGTTAGATTGATGTTGGTTGCACAGGTGGAAAGTTAGTTGGGATTTTCAACTACGTGTAAAAATTCATGTTCAGGAATTACCAGGCCCTGGAAACTAAGGTAAGGGTTATAAATTTTTGAAATAAATTTTTATAGTTTATATAGTGTGTAGGGAATTCAAGAAATAGAAAAGAGAAAGTAAAAATTCAAAGTGAAAACTTGAGTTTACAGGGGGAGACAAGATTCAACAAAATAGGTTTTTTAAATTTTTTCATTGGTTGGGTAAAAATTCTTGTCCCCTGGTAATACATAATTTTTTACATTTCACTGTGAATTCTAAAACCCCTATTCCATGTCCTGGATAGGGCCTCTGTGAATTATTTTGCACCTATAGTTTAAATACAAACTATAATATTTGTATAGTTTTTATAAAATCTTCGTATTTTATAAAAATATAATATATATATATATATATATATATATATATATATATATATATATATATATATATATATATATATATATATATATTACTATATAAACCTAAGACTAATATATAAATATAAATCTAAAACCTATATAAAACTATGCCATGACTGCATATACATAAATATAAAAAAATATATATTAAAATATATAAATATGCATATAAATATATATGGGGGTGGCCCCCTCCAAACTGCCCCCCTCCTTGTTTGTGCCAAGTGGCACCACCTACTCGCCCCTGTGAGCCCTCCCTGTGCTCCACCACATGTCCCTCACGGGACCCCCCCTCACCACTATACCATCTGTGACCCCCCTCTCTCCTATATGCACAGGTATTAGTCCCACATTGGGATGGTGGGAGAAGTTAAAGGCTTTATAAGCCTTACCACGCGGGGTTGGTGGTGTGACTATGGTCACACCACCCCATTTTGTTTCAAGTTCTTACATAGATCGACTTACATTGCAACCCTTGTGGGCATAACTCGTATTGAGCTCGGGTTCCTTGTGAGTGGCTCCGCCATGCATGCTAGTTTGTCTCCTGTGCGGCTCGGTCGTGGTGTTATAAGTAACTCGGTTGGTTATAAATATGGTTAATTTAAATTGCAATATAATTTGAAAATATGGTATATATTGGCATGATAACTCGGTGAATAACTCACCGAGTTGGTTAGCCAATGAGTTGATAAAAATCCTACCTAATAAGGAGCAAGAGCTCCAAATTTTTTTATATAAATCACTTTTTTCTTTTCAAAAAATGTATATATAAATTATTTGTTTATTTTTTCAAAAATATAAACAAATTATAATAATTATTTTGTAAAAAATAGTAAAATAGTATCATTTTATTTAAAAATGATATGATACGACGACAATTTTTTCGTCGTCATTTTGTTACAAAACTAAAAAAATTTCACTTACATTTCAATTTAATTTTTTGATATCATTCTAACGTATTCGTGTATAGATTATTCAATTAACAGGACCTCCTTTTTTGGCGTAAATTGATCGTGTTCGATTACGAGGATTAAAATACGACAGGGGGATTTCTATAAAACTCTTATTTTAATCCTTGTTTATTAATTATTTTTATCTCTATTTTACGCAAAAATGGGGTCTAATCAATTTTCAATTGATAAATCTCAGATGTTGAATGGAAACAACTACAACATTTGGAAGATTCGATTGAAGGAAGAATTCATGGCTTGAAAATTATGGGCAGTTGTGAATGGAACTGAGAGAGCTCCTACCGAAAGACACACAACTACTGACAATGTCATTGTGTATCAACAGAAAGTACAAGAGGTGATGTCTATTATTTTGTGAAGCATACAAGATGATTTTATGCTTCATATTGGAATCAAGAGAGTCTGAGTGAGGCTTGGGCTCAATTGGAATCGATGCACGAAGGTACGCATTTGTCAAAAATTATTAAATTGATTTTAGAGCTTATGACAACTCCCATGAAGGGAGATGAAAAAGTGATAAATTATTTAGCAAAAATAAAAAATATTAAGTCACAGTTAGATGGATGTGGCAGTAATTTGATTCAGGATAAATTGCTTTATTTTATTATTCAATTGAATATTCATGAGAAATTTAGAAATTTCATTTCAATTTTGAATTCAAAATATCAAACAGAATAAGACATTCTAGATTTGCAAACCATTAGTGCTCTTCTTATACAGGAAGAACAAGTAATGTCAAATTTTGATTCTAAGGAGAATGCCACTCAGGCACTTCTCGCTCAGAAATCAAAAGGTAAAACCTCTAGATTCAACAAAAACCCAAAGCAAACTTTTAAACCTCCTAGCAAAGATAAGAAACCTGGAAATCTAAGAGTTAGCTTTGATGGAAAATGTCATTATTGTGGTAAATTTGGACACAAGAAAGAGGATTGAAAATTTAAAAATAATAAAACAAATTTTAAATTTCAAAAGGGTAACAAATCTGACCAAAACCAAAATCAAAATCAAAACAAGAATAAGAAAAATAGCCAAAAATCAAATGTAATTTCTTTGTATGCCACTTTTGTCACTGCAAAAGAAAATGAATGGATATTAGACAGTGGTGCCTCTAGGCACATGACCTTTAGATCTGATATCCTATCTGAACTTAGTGAATGTAATGATCAGATCTATTTGGGTGATCATTCCATTCTCGATGTTCAGGGTCAGGGAAAAGAAAAAGTTGCAAATGGTTTTATTAACAATGTGTTGTTAGTTCCTAAACTTAAAATGAATTTTCTTTCTTGTTCTCAGTTGACTCAAAATAACTATAGTGTAACATTATTAAAGGATAAATGGTTTATTAAAAATGAACATAATGTTACTATAGTTGAAGGCATTCAAAGAGATGGTTTGTATGTGTTTAATGGCTTTCCTTTTGCTTCTTGTTTGAAAACTCAAAGAAGTGACATGCAATTGTGGCATGAGAGACTAGGTCATGTCAATTTCAGGAGCATGTATGACATGTCTCGACTAAACCTAGTAACTGGTCTGCCACCTATTTCCCAAAATCATGAAACTTGTGAAGGATGCTTACGTGGTAAGCAATCTGCTAATCCTTTTCACAGTCATCATGATGATAACTCTTCTGAACCTTTGGAACTTGTCCATAGTGATGTTAGAGGACCCCTAGAAGTTCCTTCTCTTAATGGTTCTCTGTATGTTGTCACTTTCATTGATGATTTCACTCGTATGATTTGGTCGTATTTCATTAAAAATAAATCAGATGTCTTGTCAAAATTTAAAGAATTTAAAGCTTTAGTTGAAAACTCTTCTAGTTATAAAATTAAGAGGCTTAGAACTGATAATGGGGGAGAATATGTCAGTCAAGCATTTGACTCATTTTGTGTTGAATGTGGCATTCAAAGGGAACTAACTACTCCCTATTCCCCTCAGCAGAATGGGATTGTGGAAAGGAAAAACCACACCATTCTGGAAATGGCTAGGACCATGATGCATTCTTTCTCAAGTTCCAAGTTCCTTTGGGCTGAAGCTATGAACATTTTTGTTCATATCTTGAACAGAGTTCCCACTAAAGCCTTAGTAAATTCAACTCCTTTGGAAAAGTGGTCAAACCAAAAACCTAGTGTATCTCATTTGAGAATCTTTGGTAGCCCTACATCCCTCTTCATTCTGAAATCAAAATGGAAGAAGCTTGATCAAACCTCTTTTCCTTGTATCTTTGTAGGATACGGTGTAAAAACTAAAGGTCTTAGGATCTTTGATCCATCAAAAAGAGAAGTTATAGAAAATAGGAATGTTAAAATCTTGGAAAAACCTTTTTGTTCTTCTTCTTCTTCATCTTCTGTTATTTATGATGATTCTAATGAAAATGAAAATGAATTTGAAAATGAAAATTGTGAAAATAATGTATGTGATGAAGAAACTAGTGTTGAACCTATAGTTGAAAATGAGATTGTTCCTAGTTCCTCTGTAACTAAAATACCTAGATGGGTTGAGTCTATTATTCAAGACTCTAATCTGGAAACCTTCAGAAAATGACTAGAAGTCATCATACATATCATGCTTTGATGAATTTGTATGAACCTGAACCCCAATATTTCGAAGAAGCTTCTTCTGACGAAAGATGGATAGATGCTATGAAATCTGAATATACTACTTTGATTAAAAATCAAACTTGGGAATTAGTCCCTCCTCCTGAAAAATGAAGTATAGTCAGATCTAGATGGCTATACAAGATTAAATATAAAGCAGATGACAGTGTAGATAAATTCAAATCCAGATTAGTAGCTCGAGGGTTTACTCAAAAACCTGGTATCGACTACGTGGAAACATTTGCACCAGTTGCAAAAATGAGCACAGTAAGGATTTTGATTGCCTTAGCTGCTCAGTATGGTTGGGAAATCCATCAAATGGATGTCAAAAATACTTTTTTGAATGGTGATTTAAAAGAAGAAATTTATATGACCCAACCTAAAGGATTTGAAGAACCAGGTAAAGAAATGTATGTTTGTAAATTGAAAAAATATTTATATGGTTTAAAACAAGCTCCTAGAGCTTGGTATTCTAAAATTAACAGTTTTTTCAATGAAGTTGGTTTTTCTAACTGTTCATCTGAAAATGATTTATTTGTTAAAATTGAAGAAAATGTTATCATTCTCATTGTATTGTATGTTGATGATTTACTTATCACTAGTAATTCTAACAGTTTAATTATGAAAATTAAAGAAAAATTAATGCAATATTTTGAGATGACAGACTTAGGATTATTGCATCATTTTTTGGGCATGGCTATATTTCAGGATAAAAATTCTATTGTAGTATCTCAATCACAATATGCAACTAATTTTCTTAAAATATTTAATATGCTTGATTGTAAACTAGTTGTTATTCCTATAGAAGTAGGATGTAAACTTGATCCTAAACCTGCATGTGAAAAAGCTAATCCTACTTTGTACAGGAAACTTGTAGGTAGTTTGATTTATCTAACTATTACTAGACCTGACATTGCTTATGCAGTAGGGATTGCTTCAAGGTTTATGCAGAAGCCTTATCAGGATCACTGGAAGTTAGCAAAAATAATTTTTGTTATATAAAGGGCACAATTAATTTTGGTTTACATTATATTTCATCTAACAATGCATATTTATATGGATATTGTGATTCTGACCATGTTGGTGATGTGATAGATCACAAGTCTACAACTGGATATGTATTCAAGTTTGGTGCAGGTGCCATTACTTGGAGCAGTAAAAAGTAGCCAACAAGTTTCCATTTCTTCTACTGAGGCAGAATATAGAAGTGCAATGGAAGCAACAAAAGAAGCCATGTGGCTGAAGAGGTTGTTGGAAGAGATGCACATGGAAGCTAAAGGAAGTACTCCTCTTCTGTGTGATAGCCAGAGTTGCATTTCTCTCACTAAGAATCCAGTTCAACATCAAAGAATGAAGCATATCGAGATACATATGCACTTTATTCGTGAGAAGGTTCTCTGTGGTGATATAGATCTCCAGTACTGCCCGACTGAAGATCAAGTTGCAGACTTGTTTACGAAGCCATTGTGTGCTGCGAAGTTCTACAAGTTTCATGCAATGCTTGGCCTTTCAGAGTTTCCATTGAGGGGGAGTGTGCATGGAAATTCCACCTCCTAACGGCGGCCGGTTGATTGACTCCTTCTCCTCTATACTTCTATTCTGGTTTAAAAGCATTGTAAAAAGATCTTGTATGATCTAAATGTAAACTGATAGAGTTTACGGAAAATACAGTCCAGTGTGCATCTATTTGTAAAGGAGGTCCTTGTGTTATAAAAGGCTCCTAGAGATGTGGTATAAGAATATTTCCATGAGAAATGGTGAGATTTAGTCTCACAAATACATATGTGCTAGCCTAAACCTTTAGGGTTTATGGATTTGTAAATCCTGTTGTACAAACAGGTAATGTTGGCATATGGATCCCCACTTAATATTAAGGGGGAGTGTTAGAACTATAATATTAAGTGTATCATAATATATAGTTTATATTTAAATAATATAGAATAAACTATATTCTTATTATTTAAATATAAACTTTATATTAGGTGGCTGGTTAATTTAATTAACTAACTAATTAAATTGAGGTGTGCCCCGTCACTTAAGAAGGACATAACCCTTTGGGTTATTTAAATATGACCATAGGTCATATATTCAGGATATTGAATATCGATCATATATCAGATAATAATATTCCAATGTGAATATGAAGGTAAATCCTGGTAAATACAGGGAATAGAAGTGAGGAGGGAGTTACTGGACTGGTGGATGTAAAAGTTTCTCATATAGTGGATTTATTCTCCATGGTTTTTACCCATTTAGGGGTTTTCCACATTATATGTGGTGTTACTGTGTTTATGTGTTATTTACATTTATTTATGTTGTGTATAGTTACATTTAAGGATACAAAAAATCATGATATCTATTAAACCAATATGAAAGACAACATATGTAAAGTAAATATCTATCCAATCAAGTCATAAATAGGTCTTGATTTTGTATTTTTAAAAATATTTGACTATTTTTGTATTATTTGATTATTTGATTTTTTGAATTTGAAAAAAATTATGTGTAGGGTGAGTGGGTAATAAAAAATCTACCAAATATATTGATAACGAATAAACCAAGTAATTGTTGGAGACATGGTTGTAATATCACGTCAGATAAAAAAATATTTGAAGGAAAATTATGGAACCATAGGTGAAAAGAATGTGTAAAAAAAGTATCAAGAGACCCACTTGTATTAACCTTAGAAAGAATGAGAAATACAAGGCCCTTTTCTAGGGATAGTATAAAATTATTAGAATCAATAGAAATAGTTATAGGCTTGCATGACATATCATATGCATGTGTAATAAAAACCATAGGAATGGGGCTAATACGATGGTGAGGGGACATTAATTTCCTTGAAGATAGAGACACAATAGATGTAATAATAGTAGGTGTAGTAATATGAGAAGTAATTTTTGTTATAGGTTGACCATCCTTGTATGATATACCTAAAGAGTCTCTTGTATAATTATCACACAAATCAAGCATGTTATCGATAGGATTATTAATATCATTAGACATATCGGTAATATCATCATTGTCATTAGAGGTATATTGAGACTTATGCCAAGTGACATATTTGAAATCCATAGACATTTTAATATTTTGAAGGGGGATATGTGTTTTCCCCTAAGATACAATCACAATAGATGTATAAATGGTATACTTATCCTTAAGAGGTGGAACACTATATATAACATTAGGAACTAGGGGTCTTACATCTCTTGGAGGAGTGAGAGATACATCGGCAATAGTATCATGTAAAGAATTTCTAATAAGAAGAAGAAAATCAAGTGCATCATTTTTTATTAAATTAATTGTATTATTTTCCATCTACACAAAAGATAAATACTAATTATCAATATGTGTAATATGATCATGTATAATATGTTAATAAGTAGCATTATGTCAAATATCATTATGATTATTGTTAGAATCATCATCAAAATTATAACCATCAATAGAATTTGTATCATGTGTATGCTCAAGAATAGGTACAATTGCTAAATCAATAGCATAGGGAGCCTTGAAGAGAGGAAAAAATATAATGGACCTTATAGTATGAAGGGTTGATGAGTTAATACACATAGCATGTATATAAGGATTCCCTAATAGGATAGTGTAATTAGGTTTATGAGGGAGAAATTGTGACATAATAGCAAGAGTATCCGTGCCCATGCTAATTGGTAATGTGATTTACCCTAACACTTGGCATGGTATATTATCAAAGCCACAAATAATCATAGTTAAAGGAATAAGGTTATCGGTAGAAATACCTAAATGATGGAGAAAGGATATATTGGAGATATTAAGGCCTGACCCACTATAAAAAAGGATGTACTTAAATATAATATCATATACTTTCAATTGAACATATAAGGGAATATCATTGTAAATAACCTTTTGTGGAGGAAGATAAATGGAACTAAAGGATATTATTTTTGCATTAAAAGACAAGGTTTATTTGAGAACATATGCTACATATGCAAAGGATGTATTATTATCGATTCATGTATTTTCAAGTACTTTGTGAGTAATATCCTTACATACAGGGTTAAGTTGAACATACTTAGTGAATGATAAGGAGGTCTCATTAAAAAATCCATGATAGTACCAAAAAAACAAAAGAAACAAGCCTAGAATGAAGAAAAAGGATCATGCATCAATAAAAGAAAGAGAAACCCTAGGATAAATAGGGTGTGGAAAAAGTTATAGATTCAAGAAATTTTTAGATTCACCAAATGTTTGCAGCTTAAAAATTCTAATATATAATATAAGAAATCTATAATGTAAGGATTTTTTTATGAGGGATTATTTTGAATTAATTAATTAACATTAACCATGCAAATTCAAAATAAAACATTAATATTTACAATAATGATAAAATGATAAGACCATTTCTTGAAACATAGAAATGGATAAGTACTTAGTTATATATATTGGTACAGGGAGGATTTTGGTATGTAGACATGATGGATGAGATGTTTTGAACCTAAAAGTTCTTTGTCTCTAGAACTAACATTGGAAACATTTCTACTCCTATCCACGACTATTAAACTCTTCATAGAATGTGGTATAGTCCTATATCCTTCTATATTTTGGACATGTGTGTTGTAAGGTTTTTTAACTTCTCATACCCTTCAATTTCATAGAAATGGGTTTCATTGTATGTCACTCAAGATCGCACATCCTCAACATAACTAGTAATGACCTACAAGAAATAGATGAACTCAATTTGATGTCATAAAAAAATATGATAGAATAAATAATTCACAAAAAAAAATTGAGATAAACAAAAAATAGAGAAATCATATACATAAAATAACACATCAAATAAGACATATCCCAAGAAACCCTTTTGGGAAAAAAATGTGTAATAACTTATCTCCTTATTATATTAAGTTAATTGTTTTACCATACACGTACTTATCAGTTCTACTATATCCTATTGCATGTCTAGAGATATGTAAGCTCATTAGTAGGTGATTATCATAATGCTAATAAAAAATAATGGGTACCAAAACCATGGGCAGAGAATACAACCCATAATATTTTCTGATAAACATGAGTTATCTACCCACCCACACCAACATAGGTTTAAAACACCTATATGGTCCTAAAATCCTATTAAGGGGACCCCTAAAACTTTTCTTGGGGGGAAGTACTAAAACTCCCCATCCAGGGAAATGCCCTATACCCCACAAGTTGTGTCATGTTGTATAATCTAGAAGAGAGTAAATCAAGAAAAATATACAAAAAATTTCCAACATTCTCCTGCTTGTTTAATAATTTTTATAGGGATTTTAAGGCCATATAGTCAACATATTAGGGAAGTAAATCCCATTGATTTTTATCACAAAGAAATTTTTTCAATACTTATAGCCTTTGTCAAATAATTGACATCATTATCTTATGTGTCCACCTTTTCCATTAGTATCTTCTCCTCCATAATTTCCCTTATAAAATAGTATTGAACATCAATGTGTTTCTCTATAGAATGATACTCGCGGTTATTTTATATAAAAATTTCAATTTGACTATCACAATAAATCCTTATAGCATTGTGAGTGAACCCAATAGTGGAAATAAGTCTTTTAATCCAAACTGCTTCCTTTATTATATGAGTAGCTACCATGTACTTAGCGTCTATGGTGGATAACACTTACTACTCATCCAACTTACATATCCAAAAAATAATTTGAAAACATACCCACGGGTATATCTTCCCATATGTAAATATCCACACTAGTGTTCGAATCAACAACTCCATGTATATTTAATGTATTATTTTTACCAAGTTTAGTATGATAGCATATTACATAATCAAATGTCCCATGCAAATACCTGGATACCCTCTTCACCACATTTCAATTTTCCTTTCTAGGATTTTACATGAATATGCTAAATACTCCCACTACATGAGAAATATCATGTCCAGTATAAAAAATTGCATACATCAAACTTCCAACTTCACTAGCATACAACACCTAACACATGTCCTCAATTTCTTCTTTAGTCTTAGTACATTATTTAGCAAATATTTTTTGACCAATAGGAAATGGAATACTAACATGTTTATTTTCCTACATTTAAACCTATACAATATCATTTAAACATATTTCCTTTGATTTAACCATAGTTTCATGTTTACATGATCTATTTTAATTTACATCCCCAAAATAATTTTTAGAGCACCTAGATTCTTCATATAAAATTAAGATGAGATCTTATACTTAGCATGACTGATTATTTTATTCTTGTTAATAATTGAAAACATGTCATCTATATAAAAGAAAATGATAACAAATTTTCACCTACTTATTTAAAATATCCATATGGACACGTCTTTATTCTTCCAAGTCCAAGTCCCAACACATACCTCTCAAATTTCTGGTTCCACATTTTTAGTGATTGATTCAAGTTATAGAGAAACTTACTCAACATAAATATCAAATCTTACTTTATTTTAACCTTAAATATTTATGGTTTCTTCATGTATATTTCCTCCTCAATCTCACCATGTAAAATAGTTTCCTTAACATCCATATGTTCTATTTCTAGATCGAAAGAAACAACAATAGCTAGAAGAAATATAACAGAACATAACTTAGCAATAGGAGAAATAATACCACCAAAATCATGTCCCTCTACTTATGAGAACCTTTTTTCTACTAGGTGATATTTATAAGTCTCCATTTTCCATTTTGCATTATACTTCTTAAATACCCATCTATAGCCAACAAATTTTCTTACAAGAGGTAACTTTACCAAGTCTCATGTATTATTATTTTATAAGGACTCAATTTATTCCTCCATATCCTTCTTCCAATACCTATTTTATTTAAATACAAAATCATCCTTTATAGTATTCAGATCATCAATAATATATAACAAAATTGATAAAATAAATACATAATGGAAAGTAGGAGAGTTATACCTATCATGTTCCCTTCCCAATCGATATGATCTTGTTAAGGCTAGAATTTATAGTTCTGCATCTTTTAGTTCCTCCTCCTCCTATATTTCATCTAAATATTCCTTTTATAACTCTCTTTGGTTAATCTTCTACAGTTGTAACATCAAACTCAAACACACAGTCACTTTCTTCTAGTTCAATATAATCTTGTTCATTATTATCCTTTCTTTTTCTTCCTACTCAAAAATACCCTTAAATTCTCTAAAGATTACATTAAGAATGTCAAAAAAAATCTATGTTTATGTATTTCATAGCTTATGTAATTTACACCATTAGAGTGTCCAGTAAATATGCACTTAGCATATTTTTTATCTAAGTTTGTCTTTTTCTCTTTAGGGATATACATACAATAAATACAACCAAATACCCTTAGCCCAAAAATTTGAAACTTGAACCATGACAACTAAGCCCATAGTGCAAAATTTTCTCCTAAGTCTTCCAATATCCCCTTTCCAATAATTTTTTCTTTAGTGTCATTATCATATGGAAATTATAGGTACTCTTAATATATTGAATAATTATTTTTAAATGATCATAAGTGATGTTTCAAGGTCAACAATTTCATTCGTGAAGATCAACTGAAGACTAGCTCTCTGGCAGGCACAGAAAGGCCAATTTTGGCCACTTCAAGACATGTGTGCATCCTAAGAGGGTTTAAAGGCTCATAATCATAAAAGAGGTGGTATTAAAGAGTTATGATCATGTTGGAAGTTATTTAGGAATATTTAGGAAATATTTGAAG
Organism: Taxus chinensis; assembly: GCA_019776745.2. Lineage (NCBI taxonomy): Eukaryota > Viridiplantae > Streptophyta > Pinopsida > Cupressales > Taxaceae > Taxus > Taxus chinensis. Next base: position 221,024,814 of record CM034157.1, read on the forward strand.
ATTTAGGGACAATCTGCATAACAACGGGTTTTTCAGGTGTAAGGAGTGTAGAGATAAATTTAGAACCTAAAATTCACTGGATGATTCCGGGAGATCCGTAAGGAGTTAGGAGGAAATCAAATAGGAATTGTAAATATAGGAATTATCTACATGGTGGAAGCTTCACATTTTTCACAAGACATGTTTTTTTTTCTCAAGGCAGCTCAGTCTTGGTAGACACACCCTGTTGTCCGAAGAAAAAGGGGCCAATTTTTAGAGATGAGGAATAATTCAAGTCATAAAACCTATCCCATTTTCTTTAAATGGTATTGGGAGTCAAAATAATATAAAATTTCATGTTAAAATACCTTCTGGAGCTCTAGAATCATTTCGTCAAGTTCTCTCTTGTGAAGGTGTGTTCTCGTACTTAGTCATTTTTTGAGTGACACATGTCACCTCTAGTGAGGGCAAATTTTGTCTCCCTCTTGTCCCTTTCCAAAGGGGATAGAGGGGAAAAGAAATTGTTCCCCACCTCAACCCTCATCTTTGGTCCCTCATATGACCCAATCAACCCAACGGAGTGTTATCATGCCAAACTTCATCTTCCTCCATCTCACACGATGACCAGCAGAGTGACACTTGGCAATCATATGGTGAGGGAAATTTTTTCTTATCCCTATTGTCCCCATTCCCTAAGGGGATATAGGGGAAACAAAATTCACCCCATCCTATCCCCTCTCAAGGTTTTCCATGTGACCAACTTGCAGCTCCCAAGTGCCAAAGCATGTTTTCCTCCATCTCTCCATCTTGCATCACCATGCGTGACACTTGTCCATGATCTAGCTTGAGGAAAATTTTCTTGTCCCCCTTATCCCCATTCCCAAGGGGAGAGAGGGGACACAAAATTTTCCCCATACTCAAGCCATTCCAAACCCTAGTTTTAAATTTATGTGTTGTTACTTCATCCGTGAACAAAAAGTAACTGTCGGGTAGCTAAAAACAAAATAACTTGTTTTAAGCTTATTTCTTCACCCAGTTTGACCTTTCATCCATTTTTGAAGCCATGAAACCTGAAAACCTTATCAAACAAACCAACCATGCTACCAAAATCATTCTATACTAGCCATGACTGCTAAAACAAAGCTTTTTCCATGACTGTTCATCCAGAAAGTTGATTGCAACAAGCCTTTCACTGATTTTTCTCCTCTCAAGCTTCTTGTGATCATTGAAGCTCTAAGCCTCCATTAATTTATTCCATCACAATATAAGATCTGAAACCATCCATCCTAAAATTTTCCTTTTTGATTTGCAAGAATTCTAGCTGGTGGAACATGACGAAAATTGGAGCACGAGATCGCAGTGCAGAGTCGAATTTGATGATGATGTTTTCATTGAAAACAGACATTGATAAGTGAAAATTATAAAAATAAATTTTTCAATGCTTCACTTACTAAAAATATAAACCCATCAAAAATTTCAAGCTCCAATCACTCAACATATTTGGAAACAGTGCAAAAACAAGCAAGGTAAAATTGCAATTTTCCCAAAATAACATAGGTTCTGAAAAAATAACTTACTATAAATAAAAAATTGCTAAAAAGGGTAAAGAATCATCAATGGAGGTGAATTGAGTGTGCTAGGATATTCAAAAGATCAAATTTGAGCAAAAAGGAAAAATATCCCAAAATAACAGCTCCTGGTCCCACCTGCCAAAAATAGAAAGTTTAGTTTTTAGTGCAGAAAGTTGCAGTTGGCTCCATTTTCACTCATCTCACTAATTTTTTCCATCCTCACATGGTTTTAAGGTTGTATCATATCTCAAACAATATAATTCACCCTTCACAAGGATCCTGAAGCATCATTCTGATCACAATTGTGTCAAGGAGTGAGACATACCATAACAAGGCGCAACGGGTGAAAGTCAGGTACATTGTGTAGTTGGAAAGGATTTGAAAAGTGTCAAGAGCCCCATTGAAATCCAAGATCATCATAGGAGGTCATCATAGTCATAAGTGAATGAGGAACTCATTAGAAGCATTTTAGCATGAAGGTATGCAAACATCACAGGTCTGAGCTCATTCATGTACTCTGAAGCAAAAAATGCTAGAAAGGTGATCTTCATGTGTGGCATCATGAATGAAAGAAAAGGAATCATCCTAATTTCATTTGATGTCATAGTGTTCTTAAACACTCAATCAAACACCTGTATCATGGATCAATCATCAAAGGAGGTCATTGTGACTCTTAGAGAAAGTTGGAAACATCGTGTCTCAAATCCATCATCTTCTCTCTGAAAATCAAATCAAAGTGAGCATCGTGAGTCAAAAAAGGTGATCCATCACAACCTCCTTATTTTCAATATCTCATCATTCTCTTCGAGAGAATCCAAGTATGTCTTCCCCAATGGTGGAGCTTTCCCACAATGAACAAGAAGTGATCCTACATCAAGTTCCTGAAAGTGCTCTGACAACCAACATCATGTTAACTCCTGAAGAGCCATTCCCATGGATTCAAGAAGTGCTTGAAAGTGAGCCAAGGAAAACACAACAAGCTACAATGCCTGACCTTGGAGCTATCACTAAAACCTTGAGATCCAAGTGGAGGAAGAAGGCCCAGACAACTTCCTGCTTCTTCAGTGGTGTCTCAGGAAACTAGTATGTAGAAGTTGTTAGGCCTAAGAATGTAAATCCTATTGAGGAGATGAATCCATCGGATTATGAGTTGATCCACATCTCATTGGGTCAAGCTACACATGAGGGAGACTCTCATTTATTCAAGGAATCCTCTTCCCACCTTCTCGCTCGAAATGAAGAATACAAGAAAACAATTGAGAAATTGGAGGAACATGTGAAAACTCTCAGTGCTTACATTCAACCTTTCTTGGAGCCCAATTCAACATCTTCTCTTCTTTATGGAAGACATTTATCCAATCAATATCTTTGATCCTGAGGTGATCAAGAAATCACAAAGTTATATGACACAAGGGAAGGCTATCGAGAAATGGATTGAGAGGATCATCAAGAAAGGTAAGACATTGTTTCCTAAGGTCATCTCTCTAATCAAGTATATTCTTGTCACTTTGATGGAAGTAAAGAAAGAAAGGGAGGAGATTGTAAAAGAGAAGATTCACTGGGATGAGGTTTTCCCACTTGTGTCTAAGATGAGATCCCTTGACTCTCACACCCTCATGAGAAAGAATGTGTTTGCATCATTTGCTGAGAACTTGTCTCTAGTTTGGGTCCACATCATGGATGAAAGATATGGTATGATAAGTGATTTCATCTCTGAACTTGAATCTGGTGGACAAGAGGCTTTGAGATTTTGAATGAAGTCTGCAACTGTGTTCAGAGAACTTGGATTCCCTCCACTCACTGAGAATTCATCATCAGAATAACTCATTGTTTCCTTCCAGGAATTGGTCAAGAAAGAGGCAGGTGACTCTCTTTCCTTCAATGAAGATACCTTAGAGTCTTTGGCCAACATCAGAAGTTCCATTTCTGAAATTGTAAAAGATCACAAAATATGCTTCAGTCAATGCAAGAAGATCAATGATGTTCCTTGGGCATGGATCAAAGTGTTAAGTTACGTTTGCATTCTAGAAGTAGATAAGGTGGCACCTGTGGTTTCTCAGTTCAGTAAATAATTCAAAGGACAAGAGTTCACTCTAGAAACTTTTCCTCAAGGATCATAAGTCAACAATTTATTCATCAACAACATATCAGTCAATCCCCATATTTTTCTCTTCTCTCTCTCTCTCATATTCTATATTTTAGTTTTCAATTGAGAATGTACTTTTTTCTATTTCATCCTATTCACTTAAGTGACCATTAGCTAAACATTGTAAGAGTCATTTTTCCAATAATAAGGAAAAGACTCACTTCCTAGGAATATGAATGGTCACAAGTGATGAGGATAGGTGAAGAGTCATGTGGGGGTAGATGAAAGGACATATTGTAATGTTATAAATTGGAATGGATTCTCCATTCCAAGGGGTTGGAAATTGTTGATTGAATGTATGTTGTTGAGAGTTCCACTTCTACATCAAGCAATAAAAGTTGCAATTCTTCTATTTCTTTTTTATGTTCCTCTACTCTCTCTTTCCAACTTTGCATATATGATAATCTTGTAAAACCAAGAAAGGTGTCTATGCCTTTGATGAATGAATTCATGGAAGTCTGTGTCTATGATTTGTTTTGTCTTATCATGGTTTACATTTTTGTGTTCTTCTAATTGGATGTGGACTTACTCTGGTTGATGTATGTGAATTCTGTTAGTGCTTACTCACAACATTAACCCTCTCTCTCCTTATTTATCTCCTTTATCCCTCATCACTAAAATTTCCTCCCTTGCATACAAGCACTTTTCCATGGGTTCATTGAAGTGTTCTATGTGATCCCTAGCCTTTTTGGACACCCAAAAAAATTAGGATAGTTTACATTCAATGATGGGAGGCTCCCCATACACAAGAAGGGGCCGATTAGCCCCATATTGTTGGTGTAAACCCAATAATTTTCCACATGAAAACTAATATTTATCCTTTTATGCCACAATATTTTCTTCTTTGTAGTAGATGTAGGAGTCATATATGCATCTTTCTTATCATCTAGAACCATATAACTATTACACTCATTATTCATAATGCTTCCCTCAATCTTGAATAGTGTTCCTATACAGAATATACTTGTTAGTAACATTTCTCCTTAAACCATATTGCAAATATCCTCAATAAAGACTACTTGGACACCCACATCATTCATCTTAATTATATATATTAGGTTTTGGTCAAACCTAGAATGTACAAAACACCAGGGAGGGTTTTAACCCTTCCATCTGTGAACCTTGACAGGAATCCACTATGAGCTATGATCTTATAGTTCAATTTTTCTCCCAAGAATAATTAACCTCTATTGATATTTTTATATTCACATAACCACTCATCATAAGGGGTCATATGAAAAGAGGCACCAGAGTCAATCAAGCATGCACCATCAGATATATATGAGCTAGACTTCGCTAAGAGAAAATATCTTGAGCATTAATTAGAGGGTTTATTCCCTAAATATCTAGCATATTTAGATGACTTAGACCTACAATCTTTCTTGAAATTCTCCATTTAACCAAATTTCTAGTATTTCCTCTTATCTTTTTTATGCTATTTAATTTACTTCAGGACTTTGAATGTGTTTTATTCTTCTTAATTTTCTCTTAGGTAGGGCCTATCAAATACAAGGCATCCTTGGATTGATAATCCTTAACGGATTTCTACCTCATTTCTTCCCATAATAAAGGTGCAACTATATCCACAACTAGTAATTTATTTCTAGTACTAGTAATAGCCATAACTAGATTATCTCAAGATTTTGGTAAAGAACACAACAAAGTAATAACTTTTTCATCTTATTCCATTTTAATATCAATAAAAATCAACTAGCTTACCACAATATTAAAGACTAAGATGTTCTACGATATAGTCAGCATCATTCATTATTAATGAATATAGCTTCTTTCATAGAAACAATTTGTTCAGTAGATACATTATGTGATACATAGTCACCAACCTCTTCGATAACACATAATGGATTTCTTAGTTGATGCATTTAGAAAAATTGAATCTGAACTTGACACAATTTGATTGAAATCTTTTCCTTCTTATCAATATTTTCCCAATATTCTACCTTCATACCTCCAAGTATGATTCCAAATAGAATAATCCACTGATCTCTATCCACAAGAATATATTCCATCTTGATCTTCTATAACTCAAAATTTTGACCATTAAATTTTTCTATCTCAATCCTAGAAATTCTAGTCATTTTCCTCTACTTGAATAGATTCACACACACAAAACTCATACTCATGAAGAATATTATCAATAGGGTTCATAAAATACAAAATACTCACACAAATCTAGAACTTAGCTCTAATACCAAATGAAGATAATTTTAATTGACAAAAAAATATAAGAGAAGAAATAATTCATGTAATTTTTGCGATAAATAGAAAATAGATAAATGACATACACAAAATAACATAGTACAAAATGTGTATCTTAGGAAACCCTTTAAGGAAAAATCCTAGTGCAGTAACTTATCTCCTTATTGTATTAAATCAAATGTTTTTCCATATAATAATCTACTTCCCAGTTCTCCTATATCCTACTTCATGTCCAATTATATGTAATCACATCAATAGGTAGATGTCACGGTAATATTACAAAATAATGGGTACCAAAACCATGGGCCAAGAATATGACCCTTAACAATTAACATAAACATGAGTTATCTAACCACCCATAATAACATTGGTCAAAAACACCTGATACATGCCCAAAATCCTATTAAGGGGACCCTAAAAACAATTTTCTCGGGGGCCAGCCCCCAAACCCCCCAGCCGAGGCAATGCCCTGGATGTTACATAGGCCGTGCCGGGTTGCACAGTCTAGAAGAGTGTAACTCATGGAAAATATACAACACATTTACAATATTCTCCCACTTGTTGTATACTTTCCATGGGAGTTTAAATGCCATATAGTCAGCATCTTAGGGAAATTAAGCATGTTGATTTTCTAGACCAAGAAAATTTCTTAAAGTTTATAACCTTTGTCAAAGAATCAAAAAAATTATATTTTTTTTCCACCTTATCCAATAATATCTTCTTTTACTCCAACATTTCTTAAACAACGGTATTGAACATCAATGGGTGTTGTTTTATATTGATACTTGGGGTTCTTAACTATAAAAATTGTACTTTTACTATTACAATGGATCCTTAGAGCATTTTGAGTGACTCTAGTGGTAGAAATACACCTTTGAAGAAAAACCATTTTCTTACTTGTATGAGTACATTCCATGTAATAATCCTCCATGGAGGATATTAGAACAACTTCTTTATGTTTACTCGTCCAACTTACAACTCCACCAAACAAGTTAAAAACATACCCAATGGTAGATTTGCACATATCCAGATCTCCATCCCTATATGATTCCACAAATACATATAGATTAAGTGCATTAATTTCACCAAGATTACCCTGATAGTATAATTCATAATCGGATGTCCCACACAAACACCTAAAGATCTTCTTCATTATAGTCTGATGTTCATTTCTAAGATTTAACATGAATCATCTAACTACTCCCACTGCATGAGAAATATCAGGTCTGGTACAAACCATTGCATACATAAAAATACCAACTACACTAGCATACGATACCTTAGACATGTCATCAATTTCTTCATCATTTTTAGGACATTTTTTAGCAAATAATATTTTACCAATAGGGAAGGGAAAACATATAGCTTTACTTTCATGCATTTTAAACCTCTGTAATATCATCTCAACATACATCATGTATAATTTAACGATAGATTCTTTTTTACACGATATATTTTGATTTCCATTCCAAAAATAAATTTTACAACAGCTAGATCCTTCATATTAAATTGAAATGAGGGTTGAGACTTGGTTGATCATTTTCTTATTGTTACCAATTAATAACATGTCATATACAAACAATATAATGATAACAAAAATTTCACCTTCTTATTTAGAATATACACTTGGATCAACTTTTCTTCTTCCAATTCCAATTATTAACACATATTTATCAAATTTCTAGTGTCAGGTTCTACATTATAAAAGAGAGTAACTCGTGGAAAACATACAACACATTTCTAACAATATAAACCCTAAATACATACAATAATCTTTAAAAAAAATAACAGAAGGAGAAATTAGTGTGTGGGTGATGTTGGAATACAACTGATATTCAACCCCTACTGAACTAAGCCGAATTTTCCACTACATCTCTCGAGCACAATAAAGCCTCATGTAGTTATCCTAGTGTAGGTGAAACAAGTGCATGCAATCCAAACCAACCTCCTATGGGTTCCCTCCTGTCTCTTGAAAAAAATATAGTGAGCTAAAGCAAATGAATATTTTTGAATGTGGATGGAGTGAAAATCATATCTATAATACCTTAAAAATGAAAATATGGATCATCCAACTACACATAATAACTAGTTATTAAGCTAGTGTACTTGTATGTGTGATTGATGATTAAAATATGCACTAAATAACCTATAAATCATAATTTTAATCTTTTTATTCTTCATTTTTAAATATCTATGATAAAATAAATGATAAACTTAATGCAAATGGTGTTTTCTCTTGGAAAATTTTCGCCCACTATTGCATACTCAATTAATTAAGAAATAAGGCTAATATAACCATTATAATAAGAATTTTCTAAATTTACATGACAAGAAAAAGAATAATAATAGGAACTACAAATCCTAAATGAATTAAATTCAACCAAAAATGACTAAAAATGGACTCAAGATGAAATTTATCATCCACTACTAGTATATGGTCAACATGTAATAATTCATTATTAATTTAGATGACACACACACCCTAGTCAATAAAGGCATCATAGTTAATAAAGGCACCCCACACTTTCCTAAAAATATAAATAGACTAAGATAAGAATAAAATTAGTCATCTATACTTAGAAATGATTTTCCACCTCTTTGGGATGTATAGATAATGATTTGAACTCAATTAAGTGCATGTCGAGTGAACTACACTCTAACTAGTACTTCCAATCTAAAAATTTGTTTTTAAGTCTAACTAAAAATACTAAAAAAACAAACTAACAAATGAAACTAATTCTAAAAATAACTAATCAGGTTCTCATATTAGCATCATAATAAAAATACCCCCTTTAATGTAAAGAGCATACATTCCTATCATCTACTTAAGTATTCCATGAATATTTTTCAAAAATCCCTTGGTGAAAATATCAAAAAATTGATCTTTACTGCTCACACGATTAATGAAAAAATACTTATCATTGACCAAGTATTTGAGAAAATGATGCTCGATTTCTATATGTTTAGTTCTAGCATAAAAAACAAGATTCTTCAAGAAAAAAATTCCCATTATTATCGTAAAAAATCTATGTAGGCTAAATTTGAGAATCTCTAGAATCAACTAAAAGTGTTCTCATCCACATACCTTGTGTGCAAGATTATTTAAGATTTTCATATTCAACTTTATTAGAGAACAAGGAAACTATAGCTTGCTTCTCTGATGACTATGAAGCCAACCCTTCCCATTGAGAAGTAATAACCTAAAGTAGACATCTTGTCATCAAGAGAACCTGAACCCAATCTAAATATGTGTATCTAGTGATACATAATGAGCTTCTTGATTTAGAATGAATACCACGATTACCTCTTACATATATGAAAACTATTTCCATTTCTTGTAAATGCTTCAGTGATGGATTACCCATATATTTAGAAACTAGTTGAACCTAATAAATCTAAACTTTGGTATTATAGACCCACTTGATTTCAATGACATATTTATCATTTGGAGGTTGAATAATATTCCATGTATCATTCCTCTCAATTTAATCCATATCTAATTTCATATCATTAACCGACTCTTTCCTTTGAATTTTTTTTGCATAATTTCCAAGTTCACTAGCGTTAAATGTCGATGAAAACATAATATTTTCATTATAAGCATCATCAAACTAATTAATTTATTGAGCATGAAGAAATTTGATCCTCCTCTCATAATTTTTATCCAAAATTTGATTTTTTGGATGTGAATTCAACATATGTTTTTTGTTACTTGGTGTTTATATAGATGGATGACTAGTCCCTTAAAAAGAGTTGGTATTATTTCCCATTGAACAAAAAACATGTTTAGGAAATTGTAATCCCTAAAAATATTCTTCAATATTATTCCATTATTCACATCATGACCCTTTTATAAATATGATCATGTTCAACATACATATCATTTTTCCAAATAATTACAATCCCTAGAAATAATCGTGGATTTACTAGTAGGATTATAAAGCGTGCGTGCATTCAACACTCTTATCGGGCATGGAACAAACTGGGAGATGCATTGGATGATAAAGGTACAACCATGGTGGATTTGGAGATGTGTATTGGGACACATTTTCCCTGGAGTCAGGTGAATACGTTCATTAATGATGATGCAATGTAGGAAGAATGGTTTTGATGATAACATGGGTTAGCACGCTCGAGATTATGATATGAATTTCCTTTGTTGGAGAACCAACCATGTCAATTTCATTTGTTTCTTGATTCAGTCTCCCTCTTGGCTCTGTGAAGGTATTTTTCTTGCAGATGTAATGGGGGGTGATAGGATGAGAATGGAGCCCACTACTTTTCTCCATCTCAAAAATGGCATGGATCTGTGGAAAGTACTGCATAAAGGGGGTTTTACCAAATTCATTCAAAGGCTCAAAGGTAATGACCCTATCTTGTCTATTGAATTTGATGCTGCCTGGAAGGATGGTAGTTTTGATTTTCATGGGGTCCATATTGATGTCTCAGAGGAAGCTATTTCTGAATTTATTTGGTTAAAAATGGAGGGCCTCAAAAATTTTAAAGACAAAACTAGGAAGAAGCATAAAATTACGACTTTCTTTGAGGCTAGGGAAAACATTATTTCTTATGACGATGGGATTTCCCGCACTTGCTTTCCGAATAGGTGGGCGGATGTTTGCTTGTTTATCATGAATTATTTTTCCCTTGAAGGGAAATTTCAAAAAAAAAAAAATTACCTATCATTTGTATATTCTCAATCTTTTCCGTCAGGATCAGTCCATGAGCCTCTCTTATTTACTTTACCATTTGCTACTCTCAACCATCGAGGATTTTAAGAAGGAAAAGATGGATATCCCCCTTCACTGAGGTCTCATCATCCTCATGGTTCAAAGAGGTAAAATGGCTATTCCTTGCCCTGTTACTGATCAAGATTCTGATAAGGAAACCTTAGCCTCCCTCATTAAAAAAATTAAGAAAAAAAAAGTGATTGACCCAAAGAACAACATTGTTGATGTCTTATGCAATCTCAAAAAGGGTATCAAGAATCTGGATGCTAATTCCACCAAAAGGGCCCAGGAACTTGTTGATTGGGAGGCCTAACTTATGAGTGATGAGACCACCAATGACACAATTTTCACCATCAACAAAAACCTCATTCAAGAGCTAAAATATCTCTATTAGTGTATTGATTTCCAGAACAAAACCATTAGGGGTATCCAAGTTGATTTCATTATTCAAGAGCAGGGGATTTCTATTTTTCAGGATCAGGTTGCTACTGAGGAGGTCAAAACACAAGATGAAGTTGATGTTGAGTACATCTGCATAGCAAGGACTTAGACACTAGAGATAGCTTGGGTATGGTTTCCGACTACAATCAAAGAAAGGATCATAGGGAAGAGCAGGTGGAGACCCAGACGGAGAACATGGTTGTTAACCGACTGAAAAGGGTCATTATTAAGGTGGCTGGCAAGAGGGATGGAGGTCTGAGCACTAGATCTCATAGCAGGGCCATGGTGAACTAATTGTGTTCATTTTGTTGCCCTTTTCTGTTTGGTTTGGTTTTTTGTCTCTGCCCCTTTGGGGCCAAAACAAACACTATTAATTTTGTAAACTCTTATAGTTTGGCATGTTTGTGTGGGGGCCTGTTGTAAAGTTCTTTTGATGTTGCCTTCATGGCCTTGTTTTAGTTTGTGTTTATGAAATATTTCTCCTTTATGTATGGGGTTTTTTTGGTCCCCGTTTAAATCCAAACTTTTTTATCTCATCTAAAAAAATAAAATGTGCATGCATTTATTTCAATACTATATCTTATTAATATGTCAGCCACACTCTTATGATATAATTTTATTCTCTTTAGCTTACCCATACCTTGACTTTTGGTGAGTTACATATTTCCCTTTTCTTCAAATTGGATGTACTTTCTATCTCCCAATACCTATTACCTTTTGAAGGAAACATCTAACTTATCATGTCATTTGAGTAACATGAATCAAGAAACCAGATATTATTTCCATCATATAATCCCAAATTTATGAGAGATAATAGTTTTAGACATCTTGATCCTCACTTTTTCATCTTGAAATGCCTTCATCTCACCCTCTAAATTAGCTACATTCTTTGATGTCGATATTTTATAATATTTTATACAGTTTCATGTGTTTTGAGATAATGAAAAGTGAGGTTTCTATTTCTTTTATTTGTGACTTTAGATTGGTATTTACCCTTTGAAACACTTTCATTTGTTACAATTTCCATTCCTGGAGTCTAATATGAATCTCCTAGATATAGTGCCATCTTATCCTTATGGGACATGAGAGAACCCACTAATTTACTAACACTTTTAGTGTTCATGTATTTATACTTCTCAAGGTTGATCACAATATGTATCCATATTTGTGTCAAATAAATCAAAAATTTCCTTACTATGAACTTATCTTCTATGTTTTATCTATAAACCCTCATTCCATACAAAAAATGATTTATCTTTATGCAATATTATCTAACTACTTTATTGTCTTACATTCTCAAAATTTCAAAATTTATTTTAAGAGTTTGAATTTTTTCTTATCTTACCTATGCATATCCTTGATATTAATTCTCTAAGGTATTCTATGCCTTATGGAAATTTTCACTTCCATCAATCCTTGGAATAATGATTGTGTATATGGAACTCTGAAGATAGAAAAAATCTTGTCCATATACCTTTTATTATTATTTTTTACTCACTTATGATCTTGAGATAACACATTCCACTTTGTAGGTGAAGTGTACCCTTGGATAACATTCTCAAAAAATCCCTTCCAAATAGGAATCCTCTTAGATTGATCTCTCCAATACTCAAATTTGTCTCCTTTGAATATGTGAATATTCATAGAAGCAAAACTCATAGAAGCCATGATTATCCTAATAATAGGTAAAAATCCCTTTTAAGACTTTCTTGAATGAGGATATAATACCAAATGAATGTTTTTTACTCTAGATAGAGTGCAAATAAAATCTAAAATACCATGAATATAAAATTATGGATCATCCAAACTACCCAAAATAACTAGTTATTAAGCTAGTGTACTTTTATGTGTGATTGATGACTAAAATGTGCACTAAATAACCTCTATATTATATTATTTATATTTATTGTCTTATTTTGTGAATATATGCGATAAAATAAATGTAAAAAAAAATTCTAATTAGAAATATTTTCCCCATTGTTGCATATTTAATTAATTAAGAAACATGGCTAACATAGTCATTACAACAAGACTTGTCTAAATTTGGATGACAATTAAAAGTCTAATAATAGGAACTACAAATCCTATATGAACTAAAGTTAAATAAACATGGTTAAAAATATAATCAATATGATAAGGATCATCCACTACTAGTAAATGGTCAACATGTAAGAAGTCATTATTAGTTTAAGTGACACATGCAGACCCATCATGCACCCTAGTCAACTTAGGCACCCCAACCTCTGTTAAAAATATAAATAGACTAAGATAAGACTAAAGTTATTCATATATACATATAAATGGTGTACCACCTCTTAGGTATGAATGTATAATGAATTAAACTCAATTTATTGTACATCCAGTGAATTGTACTCTAACTGGTACTTCCATTCTAAAATAGAATATTTCTAAATCATAATTTTATAATTAACCAAAAAATCTCCTAAAAAACTAAAAATAAAACTTAAAACTAATTATTAAAGTAAATAATTAGGTTCTCATATTGGCATCATACTCAACACTTCTAATGTGGGTAGAAGTAGTGTACGCAATCTGAGCCAACCCCTATGTGTTCCATCGTCTGTCTTAACACAAAGATAGCATGCTAGATATAAAGTAGATAATGTACACAACATAATAATAGTGTGATGTGGTGTGATTAAGTTTTTATAATAAACCCCTTTGTCCCTTTAATAAATTTTACAATGCTTTAACTAAATCGTTCTTGCTAACTCATGGCTCTAGGACCTTTAGATGATTGATAATGGAGGAAGATAGACTCTTTGACCTAGTTGAGTGCTTTGGATATGATGTGGTGACTACTCTCAATAATGCGGAACTAATTTAAGGATATTTTGGAGAGCCTTGAGTGATTTATTTGATATTTTCAATAGGATATCATAAGAATTCGAGGTGATTTTTGAAGCGTATTTGACTTGTTTATATTGTATTTCATAGGTTATATATTTTTATTATGGATGACCTAAGAATATCAAACGAATCATTTGATTATTTTTAAATTGGAGTTAAGATTCATTATATGAAATGATTGAGGACCATTTAGTTGGCAATGACCTTAGTCCACTGTGGACTAGATTTGTATGGTTTTTATCCAAGTAGATTGTGATGCAAAAGCTAAAGTTTCAGAATGATGAATGGGGTTGAATTACTTATTTATTTAATTAATATTCTCTGGATGAATGAAAAAGTAACTTGTGTAAATATGAACAATTATGAGAGAGAGAGAGAGAGAGATGTTAATTGGACTTATAATGTGAGCATTTATCTAACCATAGGAAAATAGTCAAACTTACTATTTCTAAAGGATAAGTTACCAAATTTGAGTGTTTAAAGTCACTTGCAAATGAAAATTTTGAGGCATTCATAGAATATCTCTCTTTTTCACCTAAGACCATGCTAAATTAAAGGGGGATGAAATAATTGGATTAATTAATTAATTGATTAATTGATCATTATTATCAAATAACCACATGAGTTAAAGCATAGATTAGGTTGAGTCAATTTAGTTTATATCTAGTGTTAGCTAGTAGTGTAATCCTATCACATTATATTAAGTGATTTTATCCACTAAATGTGGACTTTATCTTGTGTCGTAACTCATGCAATTTTTTTTTAATAATATCTATAAATAATGCAACATGTTATTTGTTCATTAAATGATCAAATTCATTATTTTTTGCATTCTAAATCATGTGTTTTGTAACATTTTCCAAAGGATCTCTTGAGAATGTCATGCGAGGAAATAAGTGTTTCTAATTAAATTTTAAACCATTCCATGAGATTTCATTTCACACTAATGTCTAATAAGAAGTGGAAATAAAATAAACATAAGAAAATTAGACAATTAGGTCATTGCAGATAGAAGAGTTGAATAAGGACAAAACTATATGATGGTTCTTTCCAACTTAGACAATAATGTATAGGATGCAAAACAACTATAATTGGAAATATGAAGATGTTTAATAGGAGATATAGGATTTTTGTGAGTAAATAGATCAATCTCGTAGGTGTTAAAGCATCAAATTAGAAGAGAGTGGAATAATGTGTTTGAGTTGTGTGCATAAATTTCATGATTAAGGGATATAGGTAAAATGAATGTTGTCAAGTACCTAATTACCAAATTTAGGTTTCTATAGGGACCTTAAAGGGGGTTAGGTTGAGTTCCCCCTACCATGCCTACATAGAAATACTCTAAAGAGGCATTAAACACTCATAATTTCCCACCCTTTATATGTGTGCAAGATGTATACCATAATGTGTTTGGAAATAAAGGCCAAAATAGGACCATCAAAACTCAACAATGATACTTGGTGTGTGAGATGAAGCTTTTAATGGTGACCTAAGGTAACCTTTTCAAATGTGTGGGAATTAGTATTAAAGTATATGTATACACTTAATTTCTTTGCGCTTTTATTTTCAAACATGTTACTAACAATTTCTCTTTTTTAGGTTAGAGGTCACTAATGCATGTATCTCTAGAATGAGTTCCTTAAGGGGCTCATTTCGGGATAAGGGTATGGTTATTCACATAGCCATTGGGTTAGGGATGATACATGGAGAGAGAACAAATTTTGGTCCCATTTATGTATTTATTTTGCTCATATTCCTCTTATTTTGTTTCATATTCTCCCAACATCTGGCTTGCTCATGACCCATCTCTTTCATTTTGCATTATTCTTATCTTCCCATGACAATTTACACATATACCTTTGCTTTTCCTCCCTTGCCAATGCCATCACCTGCGGGCAATTACATTGGTGCAAATTCAAAAACCCTGCCAACGCCTTCACCCGTGGGCAATGACGTCGGTATAAATACTCCAAATCTCATTTGTACATCATAAGCTTTGAAAAATACACAAAGGAAATCACCATTAGCTTTTCTCTCTTGCGCCAACTTTCACCTACTCGCTTAGCTTCTAGATTTCTTACATATTGACTCTTGGCTTAGAGATCTTCTTGCTTGGATTGGTTTGCTTGCACTTTTGGGTCATCTATAATGAGCTAGGACTAGATTGTTTCCCCTTATCCACCTGAAAGGTGTTCTCTCTTTGTGCATGGTCCTTTAGGAGATAGATGCATCATCGATCACCCCCCCAAATAGGTAAGTGCTCTAACTCATTTTGTCATTTTGTATAGAGTAGTTCCTACATTCGTTGCATATTTTATGTTAGCGTAGTATTTTATGGACATGCTAGTTTAACATATTGTAATTTTAGTTCTCTATTTCATTTTACCTGCTTTCCTTAGGTTAGCAGTAAACTCCCCAATGCTTCTCTTCTTTATTATTTCAGTAAAATGATCCCCAAGTGGTTTTCATTAATCCCCTAGGGATTTAGGAAATTAAAGTGTAAGAGTCTTCCCTAGGTGATTGATCAAGATCTTCATGACCCCATTCAAGCATTCTATCAGTTTTTTCGGAAGGGCTATCCATTTACTCTTCCTAAGACTAGCACATACCCTGGGAATGGATAATAAGAGGACAAAAAATCATCATCAGAGGAGTATTCAATCCCAAAGATGGCTTTGAGAAACATAAATGGATTTTGATTTTGGAAGATTTCAGGAAAATAAAAGAGGTTTTGGAGCAGATTCACTAGAAGCGGGTTTTTGGGCCTGAAGGAGTGTTCATTGCCTGAAAGAGGACAACACATATTCAAAATTTATTCTTAGGAGATAATGTTAGTTGCATGGAAATCACACAAAAAACTATCTATGGAAATAATTTTCAATTGCTCTGAACATTGTGGAAAATGTTGGACTTCTTGAAACCTCATACATTAGTTCTAGGCAGCTCATTCTTCTGGCGCACAACAAGCAGATCCAAAGTTGAAACAAGGAGCCATTTGGAGGTGTTTGAGTAAAAATTGGCTATCTTAGGACTATAACCATTGGATTTAATCTAGGGTTGTTATAGGCAGAATAACATAAAATTTCACCCAAAAATTCATCTAGGAGCTCGAGATATCATCTTTGCAAGTTGTCTCCCAAGGTATGCTATTTGTGTATTTCTTAGTGAAATTTCCAAAGGGACAATGAAACCTGTGGTGAAGGCACATTTTCATGTCCCCCTTTTTCCTGAGACAAAGGGACAATGAGGTTGGAAAAAAATTGGGCCCCACTCCCATTAAGCCTTCTGAGTCACCCATATGACCTGGAAACCACATCTCTCAACCCTCAGGTGCTCCGTTAACATAGCCCCCTCCTCCAAGTTACAAAAAAATGAAAAATATGACAAGTGTCAAGCCTAGGATGAAGGGGAATTTATGTCCCCTTTTACCTTTAAAAAGTTTGGATGAAAGGGAAAGAAAAATGTGCCCCATCCCTACCCTCTCTCATTTCCAAATGCTATAAATACCAACACTTAGATCATTTTTTTCACCATTTTTCCCCCACGCCTCCAAACGTTGCCGGAATCTGCTGAAATTTTCACTCCAGAAGATAAAAATAAAAATTTTTTGCATCAAATGAAATCCATGAAATCCTCCATCATCTAAAAACAAAAAATCAAAAAATAATGGATTGAAAGGTGGAAAAAAAAGAAAAAAATAAAGATTTTTTCAAAAAACCCTCGAAGTCAGAAGGAGAAAAATTTCATATCTTCACCCAACCGTTCAACCGGATCGAGATGACCATTTTTTCATTCATCAATAGTTTTTCAGAAACATGAAGATCCAAGAGAATTTTTTTACATACATGAGCATATTTTTTTGGTGAGCAAACCCCAGTTTCTTGAAATAAATTTTAATTTTTTAAAATCTTCCAAACCATATGATCGGGTGAAGCTAAAATTTTAGAGGAGTGACTATTGGGGAAAAAACCCATATCAGAAAATTCATTTGTTCCATGAATCTAAGTGCACCAAGACCCACTTACTCCAAAAATAGTAAGCCTTCCTACACGGGTGGACTGGTTATTTTTGGTAAGTTCATCACCAGAAGCAGTCTGTGAAGAAAACATTGTGCACTAAGGAGGAAAATGAGGTTGGATTGATCAGTCAGTCTGGAAAATAGTGAAATTCACCACTTACTAAAAATAGTAAGTCTCCCATATGATTTCCTGCCATTTTTAGTAAGTCATCCCAGAAGTGCAATTAGGGAAAGCCAACTAATGTACACAGGGGTAGTAATACAAGCAAATCTCATTGGTGCGGTCAATTTGGGCAAAAATCACTACTTACTAAAAATAGTAAGTTGTCTTGTAGGCACTTACTATTAATAGTAAGTCATTCCAAAAAGTAGTTTTCACAAAGGAGTGAACATAGGGGTAATCATTCAAGTCAACATCATCAGTTGAGGGCCAGAGAGGCAAAATTTTGACACTTTCTAAAAAATAGTAAAATGCCCTTTCCAAATATAGTAAGTGTCAAGGAAAAATGAAATTTAAATTCATAGGAGTAAAGCCAACACATGCTCTATCATCAAAATATTTAGGAATAGGTGACAGTGATGTCACTTACATGGATCTTAGCAGTGTCTTTTGACACTCATTTCATGTTTCATTTTGTTTGTACGAGGTGGAGTTTGTGATTAACATCGTTAGACTGTTCATGGTGTGTTCCATTAGGATGTTCAAATTAGCATAGCAGTGTGGCAGTGTTGCAAAGAGTCATGGTAGGGTTGGTTTCAAAGCTTTATCTCTTCAGGGGGGATCTTCATGAGTGAAGCTCATGGTCACAAAAGGAATCATTCGACAGTGTTTCTAAACACTTAGTTTGTAGTGACCGTGCGTCCTTTAGAGGAGGTTTTGTGTGGTACCATGCATTCAAGGATTCAGGGAGTTAAGAGTTTCGCATTGGAGCATTTCATCAGATCATCTAGGAAAAGATCGGTTGGACTTCATCAGAGATTCATGAAAATTCTCCTTTCTCTCTCTCTCTTTCTCTCTCTCTCTCTCTTCTCTGACCCCCCAACTTTCTCTCTCTTCAATGTTCTAATTTTTCATTGGGGATGCACTTTTTCATATGTCTTAATGTAATTAAAAACTAACTTTGTGTTTCTAATGTATAAATTCAACTTTATGTTATAAAAAGGGACTTCATATTTTCCTAGGAAGTTGAAAAGTTTTAAGTTACGCAAGGACATATGAAAGGTCATTGCGGGGTAGATGAAGAGTCTCTCTCTTCTTATAAAATGTAAAGACTTCCCATTTTCAAAGGGTTGTTAGTTGCAAATTTTTGAATTCATGAGAGAGAATTTTGCCTACTTTTGGAAGAACAAAGAGTTAGCCATTTTCTTCTATTTCCCCCTCACTATTTTCCTCCATTTTCTCATACTATGTACAACTCTAATTGAAATGCTAATGAAGGAAGAAGTTTCTGTTTTCCAAGGCATATGAATGTGTGCATCTTTGTATGCATGGTTTCCTCTAGCCGGTAGCATCGAAGTTTTGGTTGTTTCTTCTCTTAAATGCATGTGTTGAAATTTCTAACTAGTGTGTGCAGGAATCTGAGTTTCTACTTGCAACATTAGTTCTCCTACTTCTCATTCTCACTCCCTTTCCCACTCTCCAAACAAATTCTTCACTAGCAAGTGAGTGTTAGCTTTGTCACAGGGTTAGTGGAGTGCCCTTGTGTGATCCCCAGCCACAATGCCACTAGGAAAAACCCACTTTTTTACATGCATGAAAATACAGAAGCTGCACCATCTAAGTAGAGGGACTTCGGCTCCTAAATCATTGGCAAGAAACCCAACACTATGTTTAACAAAAATATATTATATTAAATAGATTATACAACATGACAAAACACCGATCTAACCCAATTGTGTCATTTTGTATTAGAGTCCTTTGGACTATACATTTCGCTATATAGTTTATGTTAGTCTTATTAGTTTGTGGCATTGGATGGCTAGGTATAACATAAATCTATTTTAGTTCCTTACTTCATGATACATGTTCTTACTTTGGGGAGCTCATGATTAACTTTGCAAAGAAGGGAAAAGTGTATATTTGAGCTTGAGGCTCCAAAGTGGTCGATACCTCCAAAGTTGGAAGTTACTTCCATGCAAGGACTTGTGCGTAAGTCTAAAAGGGCTATGATTGACACCTATAGGTATCTAACTAGATGTTAAGGCTTACTAAGAATTGATGAATGCAGATCATAGTGAGATCCCTATCATGCCGTTTAATTTCAAGCATTTGTGTGTTTGAAATGATCCTTCCCTAATGCTTCGTTGACTTCTATAACAATACTTTACAATGGATGATAAAAGTGCACGACTGTGTAGTATTACATTTTCGACTCGCCTTAGTAGTATCATGGTATCTGCTAGAGTGCTTTCCAAACCTTCAGGTAACTTGTGTAGCTTGTGATATCCTAAGTACTCCCAAAAACTGTGAGAAGCGAGGGCCTATACAATGGGTTACTTGAACATTACTTTTATAAGTGATTGTTGCACAACAATGATTTTCTGCACAATAGGCTTGCACACTAGGATGACTCCAGGGTAATTACATGAAATTGCAACACTAACACTCGCTAGCCCACCAATGAGGAAACACTTGTTGGGTCACAACACAATCCACCAACAACAAAAATGTAATTTTTCTGACATCACTACAATTCAAACTGATTTTGGATTGCATACATGTAATTGCTTGTGAACTTGGATGCTCTTGTAGGCCAAATTGCACATGACACCTAGATACTCCTGCATAGTTCTTAGGATTTGTGATAACCTCAATGTATCTTAGGGTTTGTTTGAACTGCATTGTACTTTGTGAGTATCAATGAATGGATCTCCCACTTTCTTGTCTCTTGTGATCCCTACCAACAAGGGTGTTTTGGGGGAAGTTGATGATGGATCACAGTTTTGCTTATTCAAGGCTTTCCAACCCAACAAGTTGTGTTTTCACGCTCAAGGATTTTTTACAGCAACTAATGTTATCACATGGTGAGATACCAATATGACCACCCTTTTGTTGTAAACCATTATTCTTTTCATTAATAGATGCATTTTCGATGAAAAATAACAAGTGTAACATATTGATCACAACCCAAAAATCCAATTGCATTGCATGACCTTGACATCTTAAAACTTTGAGTACATCTTAAGGGTTTCATAGTTTATGGGATGAGATAGATGTCATAGGTCCAAATTTAGGTATCTACATAATAGAGCACTAAGATTTAAAATCAACCATAAAGGGGAAAAATAAAATGGTAGATTGTGTACTCAAAGTAAAGACCAAGTTCACCGAATATGGATAAATTTATACCATAATTGTAATGCTTCTTAAATTAGAAATACAAATCAGATTCTAATAAGTGGAAAACATAGAACATGCTGATTTATGAAGAACACAACAAATATAATAGTTTCAATCCTTAGATAATTGATAAGAATTTTTTGGGGCATGAGAAAAAAAATCACTGGGAAATGCTTGTAGTAGGTGAAATAGAGTGCTCAAATGTTGGACATGCACTAAAAACTTTACTCGCTAAGGTGTTTGAGAAAAATTAGAGACTAAAATTATTATCTATATGGGTTCAAAATGCGCAAATAGTTATGAATTTTGAATGTGTTTGTGTAAGACCATTTTATGGCTGAACCTATTTGAGTGCTACAAGTTAGGAAAATTTTTAGAACAATTTCTTTGTGCAATCACCCTTGGATATGTAAAATGTTTTTAGATGAATGCAATGTTGTAATTATTTTACAATAGAGCTGAAATTCCTTCTGCTTTCTAAAAATATATCTTTCCTTTCTTCAAAGATGAAATACCTTAAAAGGGATTAGAATTTTTGGGTGGGAAATCCTCACCACACCCCTAATAATGTGTTGAATGTTACCTACATAACAATAGTCTGAAGAGGGATGAAGTGACATGTAGCTATCTAGTAAGCCTATGATGAGATTTAATTGATAAATATAGAATAAATGCACTTAGAATTAAACCATCTATTTGAATTTCACACTTGAGAACATGTGTTTTTGACTATTGAAACTATTCTCTTGGTTGATCTAGGACCAGTCTTAGAAGATTTAGCTCTTTATGTCTAATTTATCAAAGGTTTGAAGTGATGCTAAGATGGATTTGAATAGCTTAAGGTGTTTTATTTAAATAAGAAACATTTTTTTTATCTTTCTTCATAAATGTTACTTTTTCGTATATATATATATAGGCTATCCTTATAGATAAGTTTCCCAATTGTAAATAATGGGCTTGCACACAGCGTGTGATGATTAAAATCTGGATATAGTTTATTCAGAATTTCCAAACCATGTCCTAAAGGTCATGAAACCCAATGCACACTTTGAAGGTTAGAGTACCCATTTGTTAAATTTCTAGTGCATTAATAGTTATTATATAAACTAAGCCAATATCTTATAGTTCATTAGTACTTCATAGTGGACATAAAGTTTTTATATTCCTCCATCTAAATTACCTGATGCAACCACTTCATTAACCATTCATCACATCTTTCATCTAATAATTCCTTCATATAAAACTTAAGCTTTGTATGATTTATTTGTGATTTGGTTTGATTGAAAGTAAGACTCTTCTTTAAAATAATAACATACTTGACATTAGTAATATATTTTACTTAGTCGTTATTCATCTTAACATGGACATCACCCTATCATTTTATACTATGTAATAAGTATCATTATCAAGATATATCTTTTCAAATTTTCACACATCTTAATATGGGATTCAATAGATTTGGAACTTTCTTTCTTAGAAGCCATATGCTGACTTTCTGCTGAATCTATATACAAAACATCATTCACAAGTATTTTTGTGGATAAAAGTGACAACAAG
The DNA here is from genome assembly GCA_019776745.2 of Taxus chinensis. Classification (NCBI taxonomy): domain Eukaryota; kingdom Viridiplantae; phylum Streptophyta; class Pinopsida; order Cupressales; family Taxaceae; genus Taxus; species Taxus chinensis. The sequence continues at coordinate 221,047,684 of CM034157.1, forward strand.
ATTATCTATTCTTCTCCTACATTTTCATAACATAGATTATTTTTGGATCGCCTCGTCTATTTGATATGATGGATCAACTAATATACTCAACACATTGTAGGCACTTTGTAAGCCTGAATTATTTTTTTGTTTCCTTCTCTTATCCTCTCCTTTTTAGCCTTCCTTTTCTTGGAATCTTGGTAGCCACCATGTCTAAATTTTCATCTCATTATGTCTAAATATTCCTACTAAAATTTAAGATTTCTCAATATTATTAGTTTCTTTGAACGAACTTATAACATCTATGTTGTTTTTGCAAAAAATAACCACTTAACTATTAAAGTGTTAAACTCTTAATCTAATCAAAAAATGTATGGATGCATTTATTTAGATATTCATACAGTAATAGGAGGAATATTGCGAGTATTGTTAAAATAAACATTCAATCTCTTCAACTTTCTCTCCCATATCCTCTTTTTTATTTTTATCTCCTACAAATTTGTGAATATGTTATATCACATGTTGAGTTTGTTCCATTCCAGAGATTCTGGAGTAGTTACTTTATATGATTCATTAATTTTTTTTTGTTTTTATCTAAAACTCTTTATAAAAGTGTATTTAAAAACCTGAATATTCCATAAATATTTTTCAAGTAATACATTTTCCACCTTATATTTTGAAATTGAATCATGTCTTTCCATATAATTTACAATCAAACACTAGTATATGAAATTGGAACCATAAAATCATGATAAAAATAAACTAAATATTCACTTTACAAGTTAAAAAACTATTAAAAATATATATATCCTTTGACATTTCTAGATATCCTTCAATGAATATCAATAATTCACTTTTTATATTAACTTTCCACCAACATTGTATTTTCAAAATGACAAATTATTATCACTTTTTTCCTTTAGAAAATATTTTAAAAAAGGATTTGATAAAATTTTCTTGCGAGTAAAGAAAAATTTGTTCCTTTTAAAATGAAAAAGTTATTAACATTACACCTTTCTTTATTTATTCCATGGCCAATCTCTACATCTAATTAATTTTATTCTTACCTTAAATTTAATTCCCATGCCTAACTTTGCAAAATAAAAATCTCTAAGACACATGAAAATATACTAACAAACAATGTGGTTATCTTAATTATTCTCCTAAGAACATATTTTGCCTTAAATGATTTGCATAGAAGTAAGCATCAATGCCATAAAAATCCATTTATTCAGCCATCAAAATAAAAGTCATTTACCCTTGTGTTCTTAAAATCAATAATTCATAAATTTGGGAACTTTCAATTTATAATGTCATCTTCCCACTTTTTAAAATTATGAAGGTGTCTATCACTTTTACCAATGCTTAGCTTCCTTCAGAACTGAGCTGATAGAAACAACTAAAAAAACATTCTATTCACAGTATATTTGATCACTCCTCATTTTTCTCAGCACATGTTGCTTTCACTAATGGATCCTATACACATACCATATACTCAACCAGCCAAATGATTGGATCCCTCCGAAAATAGATCATTGATTCTTACGTTTGATTGTCTTTTATAGATCTCATGGATCACATCACCTCACCATTGGTGAGCATCTTATGAATGTGCTATTTTATATTAACCCAATACCTTTCCCTACTACTTTGGGGAAGTATCAATTATCTATAAAATAAATACGTTACACGATATTCCAAGTAGAATTTGTATTTATAAATGTGAAACATGTGTATGTATCGACATTCCACAACCATATAAATATTGTATGGTTATTATATTCAAAGATAAAATGCTCAAAAAATAGGTATCTCCTTTCAGCAAAATTATAACATTTTTTATTTTTAGTACAATATTGGTAAAAATTCAAGTCATGAAAATTATTAAAATATCGACACTTTTTTTAATCTTTAAACTTATCAAATCCTCTTGGTTATAAATGGAAAAATAAAAAAATTATGAATCATTTTGCTATATCGGCCAAATTCCTCCCATGGGCTTTTGGGTTCCCCATTCAAGCAATCAGGACTGGTGCTATTGGGGTTATGGTGATGATTTCCCTTAAATCTTGGGCAACTGCTCCCCCAAAATGGCTTTTGAGCTACCGAGTGCATACTGACGCTTTCCACTACAAATATAATTGTTAAGTTTGCACTTAGAAAAGGGCATAAAATAAAATCCAAAGTAATTTTACCAAATACTTAAATAATTATGAAAAAATACATTCAAAATAATACATTGGGAACTTAGAATTCCTAATGCCCTTGAATTGGAAAACTCTCAAAATTCATCACTGAATATAAAAACTTAACTACCGGGAGTTGAGACTTTAGGGAGATGAGTAATGTGGAGTCATGGACCAGATAATGGTGAGGGTAGATGTAAATTCAAGGATAGTACATGTATATTTCCCATTGAAAATTTGAAAGATTATTGTATAGAATAAACTATTGATCTACATAAAATCACATCAAACAATCACCCAATCAAATGATGCCAATAAGTGGAATAAAATATATCCTACTACATTTAATGCCCTACAAAACTCAACCACACCTAATTTATTTGAACCTGGAAAACCACTTGATTTAAATTGCATTACAAAACCACTTTCCATACAATATGATGATGGTTATGCCTTGAAAATATTTAGATTAAAAATAAAAATTATATTAAATTTTTTATAGAGAATTTTTATTATTTATATGAGTGTTGTATACACCCTCAACTTAAGGTGCATAACTATTAGAGTAGGTATTTACCTTAGCTCATGTTCACCTAGGTACTTTATTTACCTTTATTGTATTTATCCTCATCCACTTATGTGTGTGGATATTTCTTTTTATTTATCTAGATATTAGGGGAGATATTATCTAGTTGTTAGGTATAGTTCTTTCTTTTATCTATGGTATTGACTAGATCCTTGATGTCTAGTTGATTTCCTAAATCTATGGTACTTGACTAGTTCTTTGATGACTAGTTCTTTCCTTGATTTATGGCTTGATGGATCCTTGTAATGGTTCTGGGGTAGAGCTATACTTACATATGACATAAGGCTTCGGGGCATGATGTATCTGATTCTAGATCCTATAGATAATATATGATATTGCTGCTCAAATCTTAAAGATGAGATTAGATGAGTTATTCAAAATTGAAAGTCCGCATGAACGTGGTGTTTGCCTTAACTTCATTATATTATTCACACCACAGTTACTAGTCATATAATGACGTAGATTGTTAAGTTATGCGCGATAGGTTCCTAGTTCATTATTCCTCTTCATTTTGAAACAAGCATAGAGATGAATCCTCATGCATCAACCAACCTTCCCCTATAACACCTAGACCACAACCTATATATGGGCCTCCACCTTGCCATGAGTCCTATCTCAATCTTAAGGATATTCAACATGCCATCCTCTCTCGGCTAAAGGACCAAATTGATTAAACTTTGTTTTCCACATGATTTTAAGTCCATCGTCAGGTAGCTATTACACAGCATGATATTGAAGACCTCTTGACTCGTGCACGTAGTCATATCTTGAACCAAGTAGATGATATAATTAACGATACTCTACATTTTTTCCCCCTTGTGGCTAAGTATCTCCTTTATAAGTACCTTGATTTATCTTTAACTTGAGATCTTGCTTCTACTTGGGCTCTTGGCCCCACTTGGGTTTACTCGCATCTTCAAACTCTCCTATCCTTTCTTGTGATCTTTACCCCACTTAGATTTATCATCACATTTGTTTTTCTCTGACATATCCTACTATTGGAATGTCCCAGTAATGATTTAACTAATCTTGGCTTTAATTATCCTTGGCCTTCCTTAGTGGATCCCCATGGTATTTTGCATCCTCGCTTAAGTCCTTGACCTTGGTTGAATTTATCATTTCTCTCACCGGTTGTAGTTAGAAGCACAATGGACTGAGAAAGGGGGTGAATCAATATTTATAAAAAATTTAATTAAAGTTTCAGATCTGAAACTCAAATTACTTTAATCAAATAGCCACAATAATCACTTATTCAACTTTTAATGTGTGCATACCATAAACCTTCAACAATGCATGAAACAATGAAAGCATAAGAACACCATAAGAACAAAAGATATAAGTGGGAAACCCTCAAGGATAAGAAAAACCACTAAATTATAATCTTATACTGATATGTTTCAAAATTTAGTGAGGCACCAACCCCACATGGAGCACCAACACTACAAGGAGCTCCAACCCCTAATTTTGTGAAGCACCAACTCCATAAGGAGGCTACAACCCCCCAAGATGATCAAGAACTAACTAAACCAACTTATAATGTGTATATCTTAGGTTTTTTTCTTCCACAACTGATGGAGATCCAATTCCCAGCTTGCACTTTTTCACTCAAACCCTACGTGAAAAATCTTCACAAAACAAGCTCCACAATCATTCTAAAATTCATCATATCCTTGCTCTCATTTTCTATGATTTTTCTCTCCATGCAACACACTTGTATATTACTCAAAAACCTGCAATCACACTTCACCTAGGTCACTCCACCTTGCACGCACTCAACTAGTTCATAAAAACACCCAAAACATGTTTTTAATATGCTTTACACCTTTCAAAATTGGGCCTAAATATTTCCCTCAATTTGGTTACACTAACACATCAAGGAAAATTTTATTATTTGAAATATAACAGCTACATATGACCCAATTAGGTCGGCCTAGCCAAAAACCTCATTATATGTGCCAAAAATGGCTCAAAATCCCATGGGCACAATCTTAAAATTTCCCTAACATGAGTACCATACTTTTTCATGACCCATGAAACCTTATACATGATTAAAATATCATATAAAATTCATATATGCTTGAAATTAATATCAACCAATCAAATTATTTCATTTAGTGGGCCCAATTCCCTTTACAATCAAAACAATTGTTTCCCTCACCCTTCAGCACCCTGGAAACATCATAATTCCAAAAAATGACTTCAAATGAACCAAAACATAACATGTGACCACTTGCAAGAAATTTTAGAACCTTTATAACACTTCTAATAATGTTAGAAGTCATGAAACGTATATCTATTCAAACCACAACAAGATTTTCCTTCACTAAATCAACCTGCCAAAATCATTGTTTCCAAATGTTAGATAATAAAAAATATATACATGCATTAGAGACCTCCAAGTGGATTCATTAGATTCACAATTCATCCCTATTTACTTTCATTGTGATAGGAAGCATCACCCAATCCATTGCATGTTTCAAACAACATCAAACTTGCATCAAAATAGATGTTGTCTTGAACTTCCAAAAACCTTCTTACTAAAATATTTCCCTGGAAATCATGTTAAATCACCTTATCAAGATACAATAAATATATAAATGTAAATATATCTAAATATAGTTTCCAACACAACTTTAATCATTTCAAAATTTAACATGTAGCTCAAGATATGGCCAAAACATTAAACCTTGTTATTTGAGATCCCTAAACTACCTTCAACCAGTCAACCTGCTTGGACCTCAAAACCTCATGAAACTTCATGAAATTGATCTGAAACCCCCATGGAAATCTATAAAAACTCACATACATCACATAATGGAAATTTATTCCATACCTCATTTGGTAACTGTTATCCAAATAACTCTCCTAGTGATTTGGATAACTTGTATACATCTTTAGGATTTGAGCTCTTCATTGCAAGGTTTTGCACACTCAAGTTCACTTGGAAAGTCCCCTTCTTTTCCTCATGAATCCCCTTATTCCCTTCCTTTCCTTTTCTTCTTTGTTTCATCTTCCCCTTGTGTGGGTCTTCTATGCATTCGCCTTCTTACACGTGGTAGAAATGACAAACATTTTGCATAGTTGGTCATTCTTTCAGCTAATTTGTGCACGTCATTTTTCTTGTGTGTGTAGATGGCTCTGACATCCTCTGACAACCATATATATTGCTTCAAAGCTCTGATCGGTGTGCGCCTAGATTTTTCAAAGAGATGGCGACATCATCCATATTGTTAGACATTCAAATTCAAATTTTTGTGGTCCTAGTAGGTGAGAAATGGGAAAACATCTTTTTGAGCATCATTGAATTAGATCTAATTGCTTCAACCACCCGATTTGATATGATCCACACTCCTTCCTCCTCCAAATCACCAAAAAAACCTGGGGAAGTGCATTTGATAGATTCCTAGGTGGATTTGTAGGCATTTAATGATTATTGTTCGTGGTTGTATTTAAAATTTGGGTTTTTCCTCCTCTTATCCTTCCACAGATTCATTTATAAATGTAAGATATGGGCTCATTATTAATTTTGGATGCTCTGAATCCTTACGTGTTTTTTACTAAGGACTTCATTTTTTGCATTCTAAGTTACATACCTCTAGATCTTGCTCATGCATGTGGATATCAATCTCTTTCACCATTGTAACAACTCTGTGCATTTCTAGAAGTAATAGAAGCATCGATTTGTGACTATTCTTTGTCCTAATGTGTTTGCATTCCTTCTTCTTTCCTTTTCTTTTGCATTGTTTGTTTTTTGTGCTACTTCACATCCCTTGCAGTTCCTTATTTAGTTGTGTTCCATGAGAATGATCTGGTAAATGCTTTTTCAGCTATGTTACTCGTGCCTAGCCTCCTTTCACGCACTCCCTTTCATTCTTTCTCAGAACATATAGTGGTCATCCCTCTTTTTCTGGTGTTATCACCTTTTAGTGTAGTTCATTTTCATGTTATCCTCCTATCCAGCTAGGGTTTAACTAGGGTTTTTGACCTTCTTAGCTTCTTAACATTTGTTCATAAAAATGTGACGATAAAAAATGACATAATTTTTATTCTTAAAACTTATTAAATCACCTTAAGAAAATCCTTGAAATCCACAAGGTCCCATGTAAAACAAATCATTCACAACGAGCATTTGAAGTTACACTTGGAGCTAGATTTGGCATTATTTTTCACACAGTCTCACCAAATCAGTCATAACTAGAAAAATACAAATCATGGGGACTTTAAAATTTTCTTAGAGCACTATGAAACATAAAAAAAAAATCCAATCATCATAACATCAATTCCATGGTCCAATATATCCAGTCACTAAGACTTACCTAAACTTGCATGCTGGATTCTCACTGTAACAACTAGTACCAACTGAAACAATGCAAGAATTGATCATGTAACCTCTGAAAATGACCCAAAAATATCTCAAATTCCCCTATATACCTTATAATATGCATCCATGATCACAAATGGATCCAATCCACTCTGTCATACCTCCTAGCAAACATACTTGCTCCCAATGAGCACCTGTAACATGGAGAATCACCTGTATCTGCACTATTTCACTATTGTGAGTGCTCAAGCACTCTCAAAACCTATTATAAATCATTTCAACATGCTTCCCAAGCCATCAAGAAGGTCACACTGTCAAACTACACCTCCTAGGCACCTGTATGGGCTTACTAAAGCAAGCATGCACCATTGAATCTCACTGTAATAGTTGTTAGACATCTGAACCATCATGTTAGCACCTCATTAAAAATCATATGACATCATCCTACAACATCCACTTTGTCATTAATGTGGTTTTTCTTCAATTACAACACGTATTGGGCCTACATGCCAACAATCTCCCCCTTTTTCATTGATGGAAAACACCCTAAACTTCTCCCCCTTTTTACATTAATGACAAAGACATACATGTAGCTTACCTCATTCACCTTAATCAGCTTCATACCTCCCTACTTTGGTTAGAAACATCAACCAAAGGTCTCAATCAAGCCTCTTCTTCTTGATTTTCTCAAAACTATGAGTTTCACCTTCATTTTGGGCATGCAAACAATATAATCCCCCTAGAATAGAGCACTTCAACATATGAAGAACATAAGTAAGCCATGAAAAAACAATCCATCTCACCTTGTTAGGGGAAAAAGTCTTCATTTTTCATCTCTTAAGCATGCAAACAAGCTCTTTTTCTTCCACACCCATGTTTTGAACATCTTGAGATCACTGTAACAACAAATAACTATAGAAAATTTCATCTTATGACCATGCCAACAATGTCAAATCAACCATTATTTACCATTACTTCATCATTCTAGATAAGGATCCATCATTTCTAAGCCTAAAACACGCATATCAAGGCATAATATTTCTCTTTATACCATTCAAAACACCAACAACCCTTAACAGACTCTTTAGTGCATTTTAGGCCAGTTTCATCATCCTCCTACATGACCACCAAGCTATGATTCAAGCAAACAAATACCCCCTAGGCTTAAATCCTATATTCCTAGCTCCTGAGAACAAATTTGGACAACTAGCACTACAACCATGTCTTGAAATCATCATTACAACTTTCTCAATGTCCAAATCAACATTTTCAGTCTACAAAGTCCTAACTGACTGAGATAGAACTACATACTTTTAGCAATATCAATGTTCATCCTTTCAAGAACTTACCTCATATGCTTTGAGAAGCACCAATTTACTATCTAGAAGTTTAACACACTCACTCCCTTGTATTGATGGACTTATACACCTGATTCACAATTTTCATACCTGTAGGTGGATTTTTTATGTTTGACAACATCTCAAATTTCAACTCACACCTAGGCCAAGACACTGAGCTATCAAGAAGATATCTCCTTAGCATAATAGATCACCTCTAACATCATTTGGGAGAAAGTATAAGCACACCCTCTATTCTTAGAGGCATATCATACATTTTATTATCAGTCAAACCCCTGTTCTACACCACTGTAGTTTTTTCATAGTCACCCCATAAAGGATTAGACCCATAATAATTCCTAACATTGATCAATTTACTCATGAATGAGCCACTTTCACCTGTATCCATCAGTAAAAGTTCATGCAAGATACCAATAACCCATCTTATGACTTCATGCTTACTGACATTGTGCAAAGGATGCTTCTACAGGCTTGCAACTCTAGGGTAACACACAATTTTTATCCTTCTAAACCCCTAATATTATCTTCATGCATCCTTACAATAATTATTCACAAGAAGGAAACTGAAACATATATTTCAATCAAGTATTATCTTTGAACAAGCATGTCATACTTTTTCCACAATGCAAGTTTTCCTTCAATCCATGTAGGTGATCATCTCTTCTTCATGGAGTACACAAAGGGGTCTTCATAAGTTCATATTAATTCTTGAAAACACCATATGCAAGCCAATAGATTGATGAGAGAATATACCTTTCCAAGTGAAATTGAGCATTGAGAAACACTTTATACCACTGTAATGACAACTCAACACTACCCTTTAAGACCTGAGCCACCTGTAGGTCATTACTTTCGTCTTAAAGCAAGCAACATTAGGCTCAAAAAAGCAAACATTTTACTGAGATCATCAACTAAAGGATTTCCAAGCATCTTGAAAGCACATTCACATATAAGATCAATTCAAGAAACTATGTTAAAGTTAAGGGAAACCCATCATTGAAGTCCTCTAACATAGTCCAACTCTACTACAGTACTATGCAACATGTATGATCAAGCATGAAACATGATGAACCACAACCAACTCTTTTGAAACAATATATGATAATGGATCAAATACATTGATTAAAATTTGAAAACATCATGAATTCTACTTATAATGATAGTTCATCTTGCAATCTCTAGAGTATAGTCAACCATTATGGTTCTGAAGACCAAACCCTTGCCATTGTGCACTAGGAACTAGCACTCAACTCTATCATTCATATTTAGAATTGTATGCATATCTTGAGCTCCAAATTACATTCATCCTTTAGCCACATGAGTCTTCATGAAAGGTAAAAAATTTCAACCCAAAAATCTTTCATTTGAGCACTCAAACTTGATTTTTTATCTATACCGCTTCTTGGGGACTTGTAAAGCCTAGGAGGCAGTGAAGTAACATTTCTTGTATCATGCTCTTTCTTCTCCAATACCTTGTTATATTTAAATTTAGAGACAAACTTTGAATCAAATTGACCATGAACTATGTTCACATACATGTAGCATCATTTTTCAAGAAACCTGATTTTGAGCACCTTTTCAAATGAGCCATTATTCACCATAATCTGATCAAGTTGAACTTGATCATCTTCATCAAACACTTATGAACACACTTTTATATCATCTGACTCAGATCTATGAACCATTAGACCCTTAAAGGACTAAACATAGACATAAACCCTAAGGACAAACAACCTTGGTTTGATATGATAGAAGACATCCTTTTCAATGCAATGACACAAGAAAAGTGACTCAAACACATGAATGAAACTCTAACATACTGTCATGACCATTTAAACTCTCATGACAACTCCATAAATCTTCTATGACTCAGAAATATAGTGTAGACTTTCATAGACCAGTGATACTCCCAAGACAAATGTGTGATTCAAATGATATGAGCATGAAATCTTAAGACCTTAATGCCACCTTTTAGACATCTTAAAGGAACATCATCAAGATGATATAGACCATATATGACTCACCATACATGAAATACACACCATTGAGACCATCATGAATAGACCATATATACTACCAAGTGTAAAAGAAACTCATATATGCAAGACTGAATGACAAGACAAATGCACAAGAAACATATAAATGAACCAACCAAGACTATGAGGAGTAAACACACACATACCTTGACCTTGTAGTGATGACACACAATGACATAGACTACTCCCCCTCACCTAGATGCTTCATTTTCAATGGTATACCTTCAAGAAGCATAGTGAAGGTATACATGATCCATGGAGACCTAAAAGAAGGTCTTGAAGAGGTCCCAAGCCTTCTTGGGCACCTGCAATACACTATCATCTTCTTTCTTCTTCTCTAAACACTGAGATACACTCCTTATTCCACCAAATTCTGCACTTGAGGATGCACCAAGATATCTCCTAGGTTTCCAAGCTCTTCCTTGAGCATATTCATGCATTCTAGGCCTTTGAACCACCTCCTTTTCACTCTAGGTCCTTGTAACTCTCTTATTGGACCTTGAGGAGGCCTTGAATCAGTTCTTTGCCACATGACCAACTTTGTTATAGTTGTAACACACAACTGAATCCTTCCTTTTGTAACTCATAAATTTGTCTAGGTGAATCATTCAAGGAATTCACTAGAAACATGACCTTTCTTGATTGCATTTGTAATATACCAATCTCTTATCATGATCTCACTCTACTGTTTCTCCATGGATGAAATATCTCTAAGTACTCTTCTACACTCTTTATCCCTATGACCAAATCCATTACATGTATAACAATAACCATTGAAATATCTTTTATACCTTGATGCATTAGGCTGTCTAATAGGCCTTGGTTTCTCCATTTCCTTCTTGAGGTTACCTTCTTTCTTCCTTGGTGACAGGTTCACTTGATTATTTACTTGAACCAACTTCTTCTTTTTCACTTCTTTGCCTTTAGACTCCTGATTTGAAGCCCAAACCAATCCTATCACAAGCGATCCTTTTGTATTTTCAAGTAGATCATCAAGTGCTTTACTCTTCTTTCCTCAAAATTTTGATAGGTCTTCTTGCCTATGCTTTAGTATCCCAAGTTCCCTTAGTAAACTCTACTTCCTCCTCTTTGGATTGAACTAAGAGTCATGTTACTCATTTGCAAACAAGATACTTTACACTTTTCTTCAAGTTTGATCGACTCACTTTTCCCAATGTTTTCCTTCAAGTTCTTACATCTTTGACTCAGTGATTCCATTGACTTGATCTACAAACTCAACTTTTGTTTTCTTTTCTCAGCATGTTTCAAGTTCTCTTGAATGCATTTCTACATTCAATTCTTAAAACATCATCCTCATCATCTTCAATAGAAGAGCTTTGCAATAACCTCAGGTGAAATATCACCCTAAAAAAGAAGATCCATCACTAGAAGATCTCATGGCCTCTTTTATTCATGAATAAGAACTTCATTTCCAACATCATTGTGATCAGATTCAGACCTTCAGAATCTGAAATTCTCTTCTTCACTTAGATCAGATTCTTCCTTTTAGTGTAGAGAATCTTCTTATTCTTTTTGTAATCATTCTTTTAAATATTTCTTCTTCTTATCAAATTTTTGTTTTTCTTTCATTATCACTATCATGATCATCATTTCTTTCTTCTTCATGTTATGAGGACACTTAATAGAAAAATGACCAATCTTACCACAATTTGAAAAACATTTGAAAGGAAGCTTACCTTTATACTTACCAAAGTCCCAAGTGTCATTCTTCTAGCAACCATAGAAAATAGCTCCTCATCATCAAGCTCTAGAGTAATCTTCAGAATTTCTCCTTCTTTTCTTTTCACTTTTCCATCTTGAAGGATATCTCCTTCTTAGTTGGCTTGGAATCCATCACACTCATCTCATAGGTAGTTAGGGTACCATGTAACTCATCCATATTTAGCTTAGTAAATCCTTAGCTTCTTCTATAGCTGATACTTTTGAATCAAACTTAGGAGTTAAAGATCTTATAACCTTTTGAACAATAAACTTTTTTATTTTACTATCTTCTCCTAACCCTTTCATATTATTGACAATCTTATCAACTCTAAGAAGATAGGCTGCAATGTTCTCATTCATCATTCATATTAAGTGATTCAAACTGATTTATAAAAGTTTGAATTTTAGCAATTCTTACCTTTGAATCTCCTTCATAGAGACTTGCAATTTTTCCCATGCTTCCTTTGTTAATTCTTGCAATGCATCACCTTTCCCATTTAGATTCTCCAAGACCACCTAATGATAGCACTAAAAGGCCTTTGAATTGTGTCATATGCATCCTTCTTCTCTTCATCAGTGTGGAGAGTGGTAGGAGTATTATATCCATTTCAACCAGTGTTCCAAACATCAAACCCTTGAGCCATGATGTAAGGCCTCATTCTCATTCTCCAAAAATCATAATTCACACCATCAAACATTGGTGCCTTTCCTGTAACTCTAACAGTGTTTCTCCATTTTGTGCTTCAAGGATCTCCTTTCAAGTTGTCAAACTCCTTGCAAAAAGGACCCACTCTGATACCAATTGTTAGAATCACAATGGACTGAGAGGGTGGTGAATAATTCCTTACGAAAATTCAATTAAAATTTCAGATCTGAAACTTAATATTACAATATTCATTTCAAACACAATAATCACTTATTCAACTTTTAATGTGTGCACACCATAAACCATCAACAATGCTATAAACCATGAAAACAAGAACACCATAAGAACACAAGATATAAGTGAGAAACACAAAAGGGGAAGAAAATCCACTAGAATAAAATATTATATTTATATGTTTCAAAAAATTTAGTGAGACACCAACCCCACAAGGAGCACCAACCCCTAGTTTAGTAGAGCACCAACCCTACAAGGAGCACCAACCCCTAATTTAGTGAAGCACCAACTCCACAAGGAGGCTACAACCCCCAAAGATGATCAAGAACCAACTCAACCACCTTATAATGTGTATATATATGATTTTTTTTTGCCACAACTTATGGAGATCCAATATTCATCTCGCTTTCCTTCACTCAAACCCTAGGTGACAAATCTTCACAAAATAAGCTTCACAATCACTCTAAAATTCATCAAACCCTTGCTCTCATGTTCTCTGATTTTTCTCAACCTGTAACACATTTTAATTACCTCAATTCATGTTTCAAAATACCAAATCACACTTCACCTAGGTCACTCCACCTTGCACACACTCAACTAGTTCATAAAAGCACCCAAAACATGCTTTTTATATGCTTTACACCTTTCAAACTTAGGCCCAAAATTTTCCCTCCATTTGGTTAGACCAATACATCAAGAAAACATTTAAAATTTTAAATATAATAGCTACATATGACCCAATCAGGTCAGCCTAGCCAAAAACCTCATTACATGTGCCAAAAATGGCTCAAAACCCCATAGGCACATTCTTAAAAATTCCCTAACATGAGTACCATACTTTTTCATGACCAAAAACCCTTTATATATGAGTAAAATATCATAAAAAATTCATACATGGTCAAAATTAATATCAACCAATCAAAATATTTCATTTACTGGGCCCAGTTCCCTTTACAATTCTCAAAACAATTGTTTCATGCACCCTTCAACACCCTGGAAACTTCATATGATCACAAAATAAATTCATAATAACCAAAATTATGTCATGTGACAACTAAAAATAAATTATTGAACCTTTAGAACACTTATAATCATGTTATAAGTCATGAAACATCTTTCTACTTCAAACCACAACAAGATTTTCCTTCACCAAATCAACCTGCCAAAAAATATGTTTCCAAAGGTTAGCTCATAAAATCAAATATAATGCATTAAAGAACTTCAAAATATGATTCATTGGATGTAAAATTCATCCCTATTCACATTACAGGTGATAGGAGCATCACCAAATCCATCACATGCTTCAACCAAAATCAAACTTACACAAAAACAGATCCTGTCCTAAACTGCCAATAACCTTATTTATGAAAGAATTCCCTGGAAACCCTATCATATCACCTCATCATGAGGAAATAAATATATCAATGGAAATATATCTGAATATAATTTCCAAAAAAACTTGAATCATCTCAAAATTCAACATGTAGCTCAAGTTATGGCCAAAACACTGAACCCTGCTATTTGAGATCCCAAAACTGCCCTTTGACCAGTCAACCTGTTTGGACCTCAAAACCTCATGAAACTGCATGAAATTTATCTAAAACCTCCATGTACATCTATAAAAAATCACATAAATCACATAATGTAAATTTAGTCCATACTTCATTTGGACCAACTTTTCCTCAAACTGACCTTCTTCTTCAGAAACTGTTATTTTTCAGGTGGGGCCCACATATCACCATGACCTTAAAATTACATTTATAGAAATATATAATATTCCTCTACAACATAAAATAATAAAATTTTATGAATCAATCAAAAGTTGGGTCGTAATTCACCTTATTCTGACAACTGCTCCTAGCTAGGGTTTAACTAGGGTTTTAGACCTTCTTACCTTCTTAACATTCGTTCATAAAAATGTGACAATCAACTGACCTCATTATTTTTTTAAAACCTTATAAACTCACCTTATAATTATCCCTGAAATCCACAAGGTCCCATGAAAATCACACTATTCACAATGAGCATCTGAAGTTGCACTTCGAGCTGGAAATGCACTATGTTCTTGACCATGTCTCACCAAAACAAGTCATATCTTGCAAAATTCACATCATGGGCACCTGAATTTTTCTTACTAGCATCATCACTCATCCCTATAATATATAAAATCATCATAATTATAAAAGCATATCCATCTCTCTATCATCTGACTTACCTATGCTTGCATGTTAGATTCTCATAGTAGCAACTAGGACCAACTGAAATAATGCAATAACTAAACATAAAAATTGCTGAAAATGAACCCAAAAATACCTCATAAGCCATTATATACCTGATTTCATGATTCCATGAGCTCATATGGCTCCAATACACTCTGTCATATCTCCAAGCAAGCTTACCTGCTCCCAATGAGCCTGTAACATGGTGAACCACCTATACCTACACCATTCCATTATTGTGAGTGCTCAAGAACCCTTAATACCTATCTATTCATCATGTCAACATGCTTCCCAAGAAATCCAAGAAGCTCCCACTATCAAGCTACACCTCCTAGGCACCTATATGGGCTTGCTAGAGCAAGCATGCACTTCACAAAATCTCAATGTAGCAACTGAACCACATCTGAAACTATCATGTTAGCACTCATCATAAAACATCATGACCATCATCCTATAACATTCAATTTTTCATTAATGTGGTTTTGCATCAATGATAACACCTACTAGGACACCATGCTAACAAAGTTTAAAGTACATAAGGTGTTTGATGTAAGAGAATCTCATGTTAAAGGAAATATTACACTAAGTTTGGGGTGATGCACACAAGGATGACAAACATAGTAGAGTAAGGAGTGATTATGAAAAATAAGCATAGGATTGAGTAATAGATTGAGAAGAGTAAAATGCACGATAACATTGGCATGTGGAAAGGTGTGGAGGTCTGAAAGGATGTAAAGTAAAATGAGGCATGTGAAAGTTTTGAGAAAGTTTTGAGAAAATAAGGGGAGAAAAAATATACGAGAAGAATGAAGTAAGGAAATGCATGGAAGTATTTTGGTGCATGAGATAAGAATTGAGGCACATGAAAGTCTGAAGGAGTTTGGCACAAGATGGAGGTCATGAAGGGTGCATGATAAGATAAACCAAGAAATGACATTGAAACACAGAGGGATGTGTAAGGTATGTGTGGATGTTTTGAGAAGGCCCAAAAGGAAATCATTCATGGGAAAACAAAGGAGAGGTAAATTGAGGCCACTGATGTGTGAGAGAATGGAGGAAGGGTTTAACAAATGATTTCGTGGAAAAGGGTACAAAAGTGATTTGACCTCCAATAAGACATGTTAGAAAAAGGTAGACATGATATGATAAGGGTGTATGATTAAGTACAATAGGAAGATTATTCCCAGCTACCATACTGAAAAAATTCATACCTAAAATCATCTAGATGGAGGTAGCCAGAGAATTGATAGAGTTAAGTATGGGAAGAATGTCAGACATGTCTATGAAGAATCTAGCTCACCATGAGGAGACACTACGAGGAGGGAGAAACATGGGAGTCATGGCTATAAAAGGTGGTTGAGTTCACCATTAAAAAATTAGTCAACACAGACAAGTGATTCATGAAGGTGATATTCATCAGAAAAATGGGAAAATGCCAAAGGGCCAAGAATCAAGTGTAAATGTGTTTGGACACTCAAATAAACAAGTCTAGATAGGTCCTTAAGGAAACACCACATGTTATGAAAACACTCCATGAGAGAGTTGTGAGCTCATAGTGAGCTACTTCTTGTAGATGTCATAAAGGATATTTAAATAAATAATAAATTTGTAGCCCTATAACATAGTCTATTGTGTGAATTTGTAGTAGAGGATGTTGTAGTCCTGCTAGATATGTATACAAAATGTGGTAGCATTAACAAGGAACACAAAGTTTTGGGAAAAAAGGCTTGAAAAAAGCACAATCAAATGGACTGAAATGATTATAAGATATGCAATAAAGGTGTTTTATAAAGGTGTTTTATTGAAAATATGTTGGATTTTTTTCATTAAATACAATCAGTAACATAAATTCAGACCCCAAATTCTTTAACAAGCCTTTTATCATGTGTCATAATGGGAGTTTTAGAGAAAAGAATAAACATTCATCAAAGCATAATGGGAATATGATTTTTTTTGTTTTAGTTACAAATTCCATTGTACAAATGTATACAAAATTTGTAATAAATTAGAAGGAACGTGAACTATTTGAAAAAATACCTAGATTCAGTCTCATGGAAATACCTTCTAAAATATTAGGAGATTACATTTGGGAGATTAAAAACCAAAATCCAAAATCCAAAATCCAAAATCCAAAATATTTTTTGGCATAATCCTATCCTATACCGAAATGGAATATTAGAACATGGTATGGACATTCATAAGAGCATACGGGAAAGTAACATTTTGTCCAGTGTTGTTTTTTAGAGTTGCTTAATAGATAAAAATGCTATAAAACTAGATTAATATAATTTCATAAGTTATAACTTTCCTTTTTTTTGCATTTGGAGATAATTAAATGAAGAAGAACATTGGTTACTAAAATAATTAGAATTATGCCTCCTGGGGTTTAAAGTGATATTAAATCCTACTTGGATTTTTTTTGAACAATTGGTAAGATTACGTTCCTGTGAGCTCTTAAAAAATGTTACGGGAATAGAACAAGCTATTTTTTAATAATATTTGGTGGAAAAATGTGCTTGAGAGAGTATCATATCTAAGAAAATTATTTTTCACCAATTTTATCTATATTTCAATTAGATATAAGAGATTGATATGGGGTGTGTCGCGTAATCAAAGTTAGAGAATAAATAATTTGTACTTGCATTTTGACATGATAGTTGTATAATATATATGTTAATTTTTTTTTCACTATGAGATAAGGGCATTTGATTGATTGTAATCCCTTATCTAAAATACCAAGAAAACAAAGTCACATAGCCACTACAATTTTAATTGTCATTTTGACGATAAGATTTAGAGTATCCTCAAGATATACAACATGTAAAATAATGTTAACCATGTAGATATAATTATCAATTGTAACATGAAGTCATAAAATTATATAAATTCTCATTCACTAAACCCACATGAACTTCACATGCCATGTTGTGTTTAATTTCTACCTTTGGATCATTCATCAAACCATAATGGGAAGATGTTTATGTTAAATGTAGTGATGATGCTGAACAAACAACAACCAATTTATAATAGGGAAGAACAATTATCAAGTAAAACTCATGTAAACCTCCTTATTCTCTACAATTTTAATTACATAAGAGGTCCTCTTATTAAAATTCCAAAAGAATTCTAATTAAACTTGACTTCTAATACAAACTTGACTAGACTTCCCATTTTAGTAAAACTTACTATTTATAAAAATAGCTATCTTTAGTAAGTTTTCAACTTTTATTTTTTAGATCCTAAAAATTTACAAACATTATCAAGGAGCCTAAGTTAAATAATTTTTTGAGTTTCAACTCAAGTTTTACTCATAATTACATAGAAACATTATTTTTAAAATTTATGAAAAATTGGAAAACAAACTTGAGACCTAATTTTTGGGCCAAAAATGGATGGTTTAAGCCTATGAAAATTTGTTGAAAGGTACCAAAATCCACTAGTGTATCATATCATGGCATGTATATTTTTGAGACCTTTATGTAAAAAAGGAGTTATTTATGTTCCCGGATCAAAATCTATAGCCTATGCAAGATAGGCCACTAAATCCGCATCATGTAGTTATAGAAAGTATGGTAAACATGAATGGAAAAGGTATAATAATATATAAGAAAATTAATATAAAAATAAAAAATTATGATTGATGTGATGTGATATTATGCACTATAACGAATAGAGAATATACACCAAGAGATGTGAAGTATTAAAAATAATTCCTCGATGAGATGTGGTCTTGTGCACTACAATGAATGCATGATATGCACAAAATTGGTTCAATGAAAAGGCCTTCAAAAAATTTAAAAAAATGTGTTTGGAAGGTGTAAAGAAAGAGTCCACAAAATTTCCATCACGCTTCCATCCCATACGAAAAATGGGAGCTTTAGAATAGGGAGTAAGATCCATCAAAATATAATGGAAAGTATATTTTTTAAAATGTTATTATTGTTAATACTTATTTAGTTATGTATATAATATTTGTAAGTTTACACAAAACATATTTCTTGACAAAATGACTTAAGGATATGTGGTATATGGAATACATTTATTTAATTTTTTGTATTGAAATCAATATAAATACACCAACTCACATTTTCACATCATCATCATCATATCAGATTAATAGGAAGTGACAATTAGTTTTTCTCTTTTGCATCAACTTGCATCTGCTTATTTAGCTCTTAGATTTCTTACATCTTAACTCTTGGCTTGGAAATTCTTTTTGTTTGGATTGGTTTGCTTACACTTTTGGGTCATCTATAGTGAGATAGGACTAGATTGTTTCCCTTTATCCACCAAATTTTTTTTCTCTTTTGGTGTATGGTCCTTCAAGAGATAGATGCATCAATGAGCTCCCCCAACAAGTAAGTTCTCTAACTCAATTTTTATTTTACATAGAGTAGTTTCCTACATTTAATATATACTATATGTTAGCTTAGTATTTTATGCACATGATAGGTTAGCATATTGTATTTCAATTCCTTACTTCATATTACATACTTTACTTCAATTAACATAGACTTTGTAAGCTTTGCATATTTTTAGTATCCCCCATAGTGTCAATACCTCCATAGGGTTCATTCCTCTTCTTCGACCTAGGGCCTTGGAAACCTTGGGTTGTCCTAGTATAAAGGTTACTTCCCTTGGGGTATGTGATCATATCATTCCCTTTACCCCCTTTAATTCTATCCATTTGTGCGTTGGTCTTGGTGTGTCCCTCACTCGTTGTATCGATACCCTAGTTCAATGAATGATAAGAGTGCACGATGTTTAGACACATTTTTTCCCGCCATAGAGTATATGCTTGAGAGACTGATATATCAATTAGGTGCTTTGTTGTGACATCCTAGGTAGCCTAAATATGTGAGAAGTGGGGCCTTTAGAATGATTTATATGAGTTTTATTTTATAGGTGATTGTAACAACAAGATTTTCTCCTCAAATGACACTAGGATGATTAGGGTAACTCGTGAAATTGAAAACATGAATGTTAGAGACTCCAAGGAAAAATTTGTTGGGTTAGAAAAAAATATCCCAATTGACTTTCTTTGTCATGACTAGATTCATTGAGTGGATTACATAATGTAATTTTTCAGCTAGATATGGAGGCTAGATTAGTGACATGATATTTCCATAGTCCATATATATGTGATAACATCAACTTATAGAGATCGAAAACTGCATAAGAATTTTTAGAACCAACATTTAAAATTACACTTTATGATCACATATATTTTGTATCTTGATGATGGATCACATAGCGTGATTCAAAACATTGACTCTAAAAATGATGGCTCATTTTTTACATAAATTAATGTTATCACACAATGAACGAATATCCAAATATGTGTTTAATATTATGAGAATAAGCTTTTATATGGATAACAAGTGTAGCCTATTGTTAAGTAGTGCTAATTGATCTTGAGATGTGTTATAATTAGTCATTTGAGTGTACAATAGTTTATGGGATGAGATATATGTTATAGGTTCAAATTTAGGTATCTATAATAGCGAACTAAGATTTGGAATCAACCCTAAAGGGTAAAAATAATATTGTAGCTTGTGAATTCAAATTAAATGTCAGGTTCACCAAATATGGATAAGTTTACACCATAAGTATAATGTTTCTTAAATTAGAAATACAAATTAGATTCTAATAAGTTGCAAACATAGAACATATTGATTTATAAAGAACACAACAAATAGAATAGTTTCAATCCTTAGATAATTGATAAGAATTTGTTGGGGCATGATAAAAAAAAAATCATTGGGAAACACTTGTAATAGGTGAAATAAAGTGCTCAAATGTTTGACATGTGCTAAAAACATTACTTGCTAAGGTGCTTGAGAAAAATTAGGGCCTAAAATTATGATCTATATGGGTTCAAAATGCGCAAATAGGTAAGAATTTTGAATGTGTTTGTGTAAGACCATTTTTTGGCCTAACCTGTTTGAGTAATACAAAAATTTCTTTTAGGAAAAATTTTAGAAGATCAATTTCTTTGTACAATCTCCCTTAGATCTGTAAAATGTTTTTGGATGAATGTAATGTTGTAATTATTTTACAATATAGCTGAAATTCCTTATAATTTTGAAAAACCTATATTGGATTTCTTCAAAGATGAAAGACCTTAAAAGGGATTAGAATTTTTGGGTGGGAAAGCCTCACCACACCACCAATAATATGATGAATATTACCTTCATAACAATACTTTGAAGAGGGACGAAGTGACATGTAGTTATCCAGTAATCCTGTGATGAGATGTAATTGATAAATATAGAATATATGTATATAGAATTAAGCCATCTATTTGAATTTCGCACTTAAGAACATGATTTTAGGACTATTTAAATTCTTCTCTTGATTGATCTAGGACCGGTCTTAGAAGATTCAACTCTTTGTGTGTAATTTATGAAAAATTTTAAGTGATGTTAAGATGGATTTGAATAGCTTAGGGGTTTTTATTTAAATAAGAAACATTTCGTTAGCTTTCTTAAATAATCAACCCTAAAAATTTGCTAAGGCCAAGTTAGATAAGTTTCCCAATTGAAATTATGGGTGTTTGAAAGGTGTAGGATGGATTCAAAAAAGATAGATAAGCTTATGGTCAAATTTGGGATATAAACGTGTCTAAATTTCATGAAACTGATACTTGAAGGCTGGAGGATGTTTGGTAAGATGTTTAGAGAGTTCTTATATAGATGTTAAGCAGATTTGATAATGCAAATTAGATAATATGGGAAATCTTAACGTTCTAGAGGGAATTTTTAATGAGTAAATGTGAGTGAATAAGGTTAAATATGCATTTGAAAAAGTAAAAAATATATTATTGTAAATTTCATTACAAAAAATTAAGATATTATTGTATGCTTGATTCTCTTATATTGTCACAAGTGCAAGATACTTCTTGAATTCAAGTTTTGGAAGTTTTTATCATCGTACCTATGCATATCCTTGATATAAAGTCTCTAAGTTATTCCATGCCTCATGGGAATTTTCACTTCTAGCAATCCTTCAATAAACGCTTGTGTCTATGGAACTCTAAAGATAGAAAAAAAAAATTGCATCTCCCTTTTCTTATCCATTTTTTACTCTCTTATGATCTTGAGACAATGTATTTTAGTTTGTAGGTGAAGTGAACTAGTGGATACTATTCTCCCAAACTTCATTCCAAATAGGAATCCTCATCACCTGATCTCTCCAATAGTCAAAATTTTCTTCTTTGAAAATGTGGATATTAATAGAAGTTAAACTCATATAAGCCATGATTATCCTAATAATAGGTAAAACCCCTTTTGAACCTTTCTTGAATGAGGTTCTAATACGAAATGAATTTTTTGTTACTTTGGATAGAGTGCAAATAAAATCTAAAATATTATGAAAATGAAACTATGGATCATCCAATCTACCCAAAATAACTGGTTATTAAGCTAGTGTACTTGTATTTGTGATTGATGACTAAAATATGCACTAAATAACCTCTAAATTATATTCTTAAAATTTATAGTATTATTTTGTGAATATATGTGATTGAATCAATAAAAAAAATGTTTATAATTAGAAAAAAATTCCCCACTGTTGCATATTCAATTAATTGAGAAACATGGCTAATATAGCCTTTATAACAAGACTTGTCTAAATTTGCATGAAATTCAAAAGACTAATAATAGTAACAGAAACTCCTAAAATAAATAAAATTAAATAAAAAATGACTAAAAAATAAACTCAATATGATAATCATTATCTGCTACTAATAAATGGTCAACATGTAAGAAGACATTATTAATTTAAGTAACACATGCACACCCATCATGCACCCTACTCAACTTAGGCACCCCAACATCTCCTAAAATTATAAATGGAATAATATAAGAATATATATTATTTTTCTATTCATATAAATAGTGTACCACCTCTTAGGGATGAATAAATGACTATTTATACTCAATTTAGTGTGCATCTAGTGAATTGCACTCTAACCAACACTTCTTATCTAAAATAAAAGATTTCTAAAATCATAATTTTATAATTAATCAAATAATATCCTTAAAACCCAAAAGAAAAACTTGAAACTAATTATCTTTATTTATTGGCATCATACTCAAAACTCCTAATGTGAGTGCAAGTAGTTTATGCAATCTATTGCAACCCCCTATGTGTGCCCCCGTATGTGTTTACACAAAGATAATGGGATAGCTATAGAGTAGGGAATGTACCCAACAAAATAGTAGTATGATGTGGCATGTGTAATTTTCTATACTAAAACTATTTCCCCCTTTAATACATTTGATAATGTTTGGAGTAAATTCTCTTGCTAAGGCATGGCCCTAGGACCTTTAAATGGTTGATAATGGAGGAAGGTTTCCACCAATGGTCACGGGGCTAAACCCCTCCTTCTTATGTATGGGGATGATTCCATTATTGAATGTAAACTACCGAAATATGAGGGGTGGCCTTTAGGTTGGGGATCACATAAGAATACTCCACTAAACTTGTGGAAAAGTGCTTTTACAAAGTGCAAAGGAGGAATTTGCGGTGAGGAGATGTAAAGCGGGGGTAGGGAAATAAGGAGAGAGAGGTTTAATGTTGTGAGTAGGATTCCAAAATTCACATACATCAACTAGAGTAGGTCCACATTCAATTAGAAGAACACAAAAATACTAACAATGATAAGACCAAAAAATCATAGACACAAAACTCTATTGATTCATTCATCAAAGACATGGGCACCTTTCTTGGTTTTGCAAGATTACCATGTTTACAAAGGTGGAAAGTAGAGAGGGAGAATAGAGGAACACAAACATAGAAAATAGAAGAAATGCAACTTTTATTGCTTCATGTAGTAGTGGGAAATATCAACAAGATACAATCAATCAACAAGTGCCAACCCTTTGGAATGGAGAATCCATTCCAATTTATAGCATTAAAAAATTTCTTTTCACCTTCCCCCACATGAATTTTCACCTTCCCTCATCACTTGTGACCTTCCACATTCCTAGGAATGGAAAATGAGTTTTTTTCTTATTGATGAAAAAGGACTCTTACAATATTGAATTGAGGGTCACTTAAGTGAATAAGACAAAATAGGGGGAAAAGTGCATTCTTAGTGAATAATTAGAATATGGTGAGAGAGGAAGGAGGAGAGAGAAAGAGAAAGTGCTGACCAATCTGATGAAGATGAATCCTTATGATGGACATTTGGGGAAATGCTTCATGAATGAGAATCTTGACCTCTAATCACCTATTGAACTAAAACATTATGATTGCATATGTTTCCTTCTTTTGCGAGATGCAAGAACACTCTAGAGTACTAAAAGAGTGTTTAAGAAAACTACCAAGTGAATGAAATCAAGCTGAAATTAAGATGATTTTCCATTCTTGCATTCATGATGCTCCACATGAAGACCACCCTCTTACCCTTCCTGGCTCTTGAAACTTTCTTTTAATGGAATCATCCTTAGAATGCTTATGCACTTTCTTGCTCAAATGTGAGAACATTATCAAGCATGGATCAATTGTTTAAAAACACTTCTTGAGGTATGCATTGCTTGAGATGACTGCCATCATCAATCATGGTGATCTTCTCTCGTCATGCTCATGATGACCATCCTCTCAGTGACTTGAACTCAAAGGAGGCTCTCAATTCTTTTCAAACTCTTCACTGGCCTCGTGATTTTCCTGATTGCATTCATTATCTAAGTGAACACTCTGATCTTGTTCCTTGTCACAACGTGATCTACAAGATGTCCCTTTCATGAATGATTTCAATCATAGTGACTTCCTTTTTCCACAATTGGAATGAGTTATATCGTGTATCTCCTTTCATCAAACTATGTTTTGTAGAGATCTCCTCAGAAACGATTCTTTAAGAGCCTGTGGAAGGGTTTTCTGTCCAATGTAGGCCACGAGAAACCTTCCTAGAATTGTGATGATGGAAAAAATAATTGAGATAAGAAAAATGGGAGTTGTCACATTTTTTCGGGCTCAATTCCAAGACTTATTAATTTTATTAAATTTTCACTGTTTTCACTTCCTAATGCTTCTCACTCATTTAGAATGTCGAGAATGCTAAGGATTTTCCTTTTTAATAACTTACTATTTTTATACATGTCCTCGCCATGAATACATAATATTTTTAGTAAATGCACCTACAAGTGTTGGATTGCAACAAAAAAAATCTTGAAATTCTAGGTTTTATTCCAAGATTATTTGCTTCAATTTTGAGATGATTCCCTCATCTATATGATTGGGAAAATGATATTTTCATCGAAGGGGGAATAATAATGAGAAAAAATTAATCCTCCATATCTCAAAAAATAATCCACCTCATCGTCCAAGAAATGACTCGGATTAATGTAGATTTTTTTAGGATCATTCACTCCAAGTTTAAGGGATTTTCGCCTGCCGAATCTTTGGGAAAATGAAAAATTATTCAAATAGGGAAGAATTATGAGAGGAAACTCAGTCCTCCATATCCCTAAAAATTATCCACCTCATTATGCAAGAAATAATTATGATGAAATTAGATTTTTTTAGTATCATTCACTCCAAGTTTAGGATGATTTCGCCTTCCGGATCTCTGTAGAATCAAAGAAGAATTTTGATTTCATTTTGGTGAGGTAAAAGATGCTGAATTGCAGCCTCTAATGGATTTTGGATTTTTTTCAATGGATTGGAATGGGGTAAATTTTTGTGTCCCCTTTATACCCTTGGTAATAGGGACAATGGGGACATAAAAATTTTCCCTCTCCAAGTGAGAACAAGTGACGCCTTCAGATGCAAGGATGGAGAGATGGTCATGTGAAGAACCTAAAGAGGGATACATGGGGTTCACATTCTTTTGAATATATCACATTGGAAAATTGGTATAATATTTGTATAAATAATTATGATTTGTATCCATATTCTGATAAGTGTCATTCAGCATGTTGTGAGATGGGAGGATGTGATGATAAGATGCAAATGAATCCCTTGGGGGACGTGGGAACTTGGCACCTGCGGATATGTGTGAGAACCAGATGGGGTCCAAGAGATACAAAAAATTTTGGATGACACTTTCTTGTCCCATATTTCCCCTTGGGAATGGATAAAATAGGGACACAAAATTCTTCCCTCACTAGAAGGTGACATGTGTCACTTGAAAATTTGACTAACTGCGAGAAGCATACCTGCAAGAGACACAACTTGAAGAGACGATTCTCAGAGCTCCAAAAGGTATTTTATCATGAAGTTTTATATTATTTTTAATCTCAAGAAACTTTTAAGAAAAATGGTATGGGCTTAAAGTCCTAAATATTCCTTCATATTCAAAAAAATCCCCTTTTTCTTCGGGACAGCACGGTGTATCTGTAAAAATTGAAATTCCATGAGAAGCCATCAGGTCTTCTGAAATATTTTATGATTCCAGTCATTATATATGGATTATTTATTTAGACATGAACATTACTGATATATCCTCATGTTTTTGATGTGATGTTACTACATGATATCATTATTTGTTGGCACTAGGATGGTAACTCTTATGGACATGTTGTTTATGGGGAACAAGGTGATACTTCTCATTGATCAATTATTTTGATTTAGATGATATCATGGTTGTTTTTTATCTCAATCATGTATTGATTGGTATTCATATGGGAATCATGATTATTACTCCTTTTACTATAGAGACAACTCATTATATGTTATATTATGTAGTAGGAATGAGTACTTATGATGAATGATTTTATTCATATGATATTTTCATATTTGATTATTATATTGGGCAGATATGAGGTTCACCTTGAGTGTGTAGGTGATAGGGATTTGATCATGGGATAACATGGGATTCAGGAAATGTGTTTCAATTAGGAAAAAAATCCCATGAGGCCAAACCATTCCTCTTCAATCAATTTATGAAACCTTATCATCATATTGTGCATTTTTCATGTATTGTATTTTGTTGGCTATGTGGTTATTGTCTTACCTCTTACCCTTTTTATGTACTCTCATGTGGTATTGTACTATGTTTATTTAGCCTATTTTTCCTCTATTCAACCCAAGGCCGCACTCACAACCCTAACCTCCATGAATAAAGGCCATACGACCTCATTATTGACCTATTGCCACCCCCTTTTGGGGCCATAATATATGCAGCTTAACAATATTCAAACGAATATATATATATATATATATATATATATATATATATATATATATATTATATATATGTATATATATATATATATATGTATATATATATATATATATATATGTATATGTATATATATGTATATGTATATATATGTATATGTATATATATGTATATGTATGTGTATATATATATATATATATATATTCACATTGCATTTAATTTTAAACCAACAAATAAATAAAACTTTCAAGATCATGATCTCGGCATTAGTAAAATTATTGTGGACATTGGGTTTGCTTTACATTCAGTCTTTTATTTTTATGTTGGGACCAATTACAAGTATTTTATTAGCATATTCGTTCATATATAACCTCGGTGTAATCATCTTACTTTGTATATTGGGTATGTTTTACTTTTTTATATGTATGTTTGTTTACATGCATATGGGTTTCTCATCATGGTTTTTCAATAATCATAGTGTTAACTCTATTCTGCAACAGAAAAGTAGGTTTCTCTAAGATATAAAATCTAAATAGAAGATTAGCTACGAGTATAATTAATCATATCCATATCATTATCATATCTAACATATAATCTAACCAACATAAGAAAATACAAACAATAAGAATCCATTGTGAATACTTGCACAATGAGTGATAGTAATGTGGTTCCATCTATATACATTAAATTATAATATCAAATAACCAACCTTGTTAGTGACTTAGGTAATGTGGTTGTAAATTATTAAGATGTTTAAATAACATGTTTTCTTTTGGGAAAAAGACTCAAGTTAAATGTTTAAAATTTAATAGAGGATTGTATTTTCTTTTAAGCTTATAATATTATTTGTAACCAGTAAATTCAAAGGCCTTTGTGTCCATTTTGGAGACAAAATAGGACCCATGATCCTTTTTAACAAAATTATGGCTTTCCGCAACTTGAAAAAAATAATAAATAATTCATGGCTATTTCTCTCTCTCCTATCGGGACAATTATTCCACCTACTTTATCGTAATTCACCCCACCCCATTTTAAAACTTTTTTTTACCCTCCCAGCACAATAAGATCTATCACTCGTTGGGGATTATCTCGACCCTTTGCTTCATTGGGACACAAATTAGGCAATCCATCATCGACGTTTCTCTCATTGATCATAACATGCATCTGCTATAACTTGTCTATGCGGTGTTAACCATTACTTCATAATACCACTTTAATGAGGGGAAAATTTCTTAGACTTTTCCCCTAAATCATTCGCATTATACAGTTTGGTGCCAAACCTCCAAAATGTTTCGACATTATTCACATCAAGTTTATGTCTACGAGTCCACAGTCAATATATTGTCGTAGGGTTAATTACGACCTTTAATAGCAATTTTATGATATTATTATCACCTTTATAAGTTTCCATCATCCCTATTGCTCACCCATGGGTAGTCACAAAATCACGCACTTACTATTACATTAATACCACCAGGTATGTTATTTTATATATGGATCTTGTGTAATAAAAGTATTCACTAGTGACCCATCTTTTGGTCTTGTTGTCAGTTAGTCAGGTCATCATTGTTATTTATCTGGTTTAGTTGTCACTTTTCATTAAAGTTTTGGGTATCTTTTTGGGTACCTCAGATGTCGTAATTTACTCAGTTATTGTCTCTCCAGTCTATATTGGGGTGCCTAGGGTTGCACTGGGGCACCCTTGAGGTGCACCCTAGTCCATTATTTTAGGTGCCTGTGTCATCGTAATTTGTGGTCTTAATTTATTTG
Organism: Taxus chinensis; assembly: GCA_019776745.2. Taxonomy (NCBI): domain Eukaryota; kingdom Viridiplantae; phylum Streptophyta; class Pinopsida; order Cupressales; family Taxaceae; genus Taxus; species Taxus chinensis. Next base: position 221,076,868 of record CM034157.1, read on the forward strand.
TTTGAGGTCGGTCCTAACGGTTACCCCGTGTATTCCCCTAGGTCATAGTTGGCAGTTTTGGGTCACTAGTGTCGAAATTTGAACAAGAGATCCCTATATAAACATAACATACTCACTACATTATGGGCAGACATCTCACTATCAAGGGAAGCTATCTACTAAGGCAAGGGACTACATTTGGGCATCTTCTACATCTGCATCACACAAGCATAGGGGAAAGGGTTGTATTCTTTCTATTCCATCCACCATTTGCATTTTACATCTAGTTATTGCCCCTACTACCACATCATTGGCGTTAGGGCATCCTAGGCACAAAATTACACACACACGCACATAGAACTACATTGGGTCTGAAATGTAGTGCAATGCTTAGTCGTAAGACCACTAGTTTGGCAGCTGAGGTCAGTCTGACCTATTCATATGCATTTTTATTTTTTAGGAATTGATGCTTTGGATAGGGTTTTGTAGGTAGATCTTCATATGACATTTACAGTGACATAGAGAACATTATTGTGACACCGCATGTGACATGAGTGAAGGTGTTACAGAGATATTATGACACTATCAAACTCAAGTTTTGATCTTTTCTGCAGTTCTACAATTCCCAGATATACAGGGTACCAGGGTGCCCCTAGTACCCTCCCAGGTGCCTCAGTACAGGAAAATATTCAGCTTTTTCCCTTCCTGAGGCCATTTAATTACAACCTACCTAGTCTGCATACCAATCTACTACAGTCCAGCATACAATGAGGTAGGTTATTTACAGGTTAGTACCATATCCCTTTTATTTCCATTATTTCAATATATTCAAATTTTAAATAAAATATTTAGATCTTGCATTCCAATATAGCATTTAGTTTATATTTATATTAACTCATAAAATATCTAGAAAACCCTATTTTTTAGGTAATCATTTTGGTGAACCCTTCGTTTCAAACATTTTTCCTTTTTGATCCTCTTTCATACCCTAGTGGTTAGCCATAGTACTTATTTTTCCTCATCATGTCTCATTTTAGTGTCAATGATGAATCCGACCATAGATGAACTTAAGGCTTTATATAGTGCTCCTATGATCTTACCTGATGATACTCAACAAGCCCTTTTGGAAGGCCAACAACATGTGCCAACTAATCCTGTCGATTCTCCTATAGGCATATGCCTTGTTGATGACCCTGTTGCTTTCACTCGTTATACATCATGCCATCTGGTTGCATGTGATCCTTCTTATCCTTCTTCTGATATGCCACCTGATGTTTTAGATCCCTCTATCATTGATTATTTATCAGGCATTGATTCACAATCTAGTGTACCTCCTACTTCTCCTCCGGCTACTCCTATAGGCTACTCCTATGTCTTCTACCACTTCCGATAGTCCTTCCCACACATCTCCTTTCAAGCATCATTCTCCTTCATATTACATTGATGATCCTATTGATTCTTATGATGACCATAACATATTTCTAGAACCCACCCTTCTACTAATCAAACATCATGGATCTCCTTCTTTCCATATTGTTGCATGTGACTCTCCTGCTCCATTGTTATCCTCTCCAGAGATTTGTATCTACTGTTATACATGATTCACCCCCCATCATGGCTTCTTCTTCTTATATCCCCACATCCTCTACCTCCCCTAAAGAATCTTCACCTATTGTGGTTTCTTCCTTGCTCACCACACCTACTAGAGGCTTGTGTTGATATTAGTCATACTACCACTCCTACACCCTTTCATCTACCACCACACCTTTAGCATCTAATTCCACTATATCACCTCTTGACATTCCCATGATCACCCATAATGGAAAAATTCAACCACTTAATACATTATTGCCATCTCCTACCATCCCCTCACAGGATATTCTCTCTCTCATGCATGTTATAGGACAACTCCAATCGCAAGTTCATACTCTTACTTTAGAAAGTAGAGCCTATTATGCCTCTATTGACAACAAATCTTTACATGGAAATCCCACTCCTAAAAAGATCCATAATTCTGCCTTCCCAAAATATTTTTTCATGCCTACTTTCACATGCTTCGATGGTACTAGTGATCCTCATGCTCATATCCTACATTACCACACACTTATGGCCAACTACTCTAATGATCGATTGTTGCTTAAGGCCTTCTGTTATAGTCTTACTAATGAGGCACTCCAATGGTACACCCACTTACCCTTTGGGTCCATTAGTAATTTTATGATATGGAGGACGCTTTCCTCCATCGCTTTATTCTTAACAATGGCCCTAGGGTTACATATGACCACATTCCTACATTACATCAAGGCTCCTCTGAACCTATTCAAGATTATATCTTACAATTCAATGCTTGCATACACCAGCTCATTTTCCATCCTAGTGACTTAGAAAAGTAATTTATCTTTTGTCGTGGTCTTATTCCTCCACTTAAACAAAGGCTCCAATATGATACTTGTGAGTCCTTCATTCTCTTGTGTTATAAGGTTATCGATCTCAAAGAAGATCTTTCATCCTCACATGACATTGCACCCACGCATGCTCCTCCACCACTTCCATCTGCTACTCATCTACTCTCACCATCAGTTGAGCAATCCAAAGCAATCTCCACCATTGTCTAAAGTACATTCCTACACAAGCTCAACCCACTTCTTCCCCACCACCACATCCTTCTCCAGTTCCACAGCAAGCTCCTACTTCCACCTCTCCACCTCCTTCACGCGAGCCTTTGTACTTCTCTCCTCACATGCTTGACCACATGATGTGCTTTGCATATTACTCAATGAGCGATTGATTTAGTTACCCTCTAACCAACATCATCCTCCACACCACTTGCAATGTCAGCGTGACCAACACTATTAAAATTATCATCACATTTCTAGCCATAGGGACAATGATTGTCTTGCCTTACGTGAGAGGATACAAAAACTAGTGGATTCTCACCATCATCTCCTTTGCCTCTCATGAAGTGCTCATTATCTCCTTCACCCCATTAGCATGTGGCGTACCCCACTTCAGTATTCTCCATCAGATGCTCAAGTTTGTTTCGTCATGCTCCACCACCACATGTTTTCATTCTCCACCTCATCCATCATATCCACCACCACATTCATTGCATCTGCTCCAACCACATTATCCACCACTTAATGTTTCTCCATCTCATGGTTATCTGCCAGTATTTACATACCCTGTAGTCACTACACATGACATTTTGTTTAGTTCATACACTCACACTCCGTCCATTCCAAATGTTTCCACCACCACCCATCATCTTGGTCTTTGGTAGGTGATTCTTATCACCTTACCCCCCAATGATGCACTTGTGTTCTTATGGTTCTTACATGACTGTTGAGGGTTTAGTTCTAAGAACCTTTCATCATGTGCTTCTTTGTTCATCTAGCACACCTCAATCATTTCTTGATGACACACTCTTGCTTATGTGGCTCATACTTGATTGCTGAGGGGTATTATTACATGAGCCTACTCATCCATATGTTGGGGACATTGTTAATCCCCCCCCCTCTATTTTCATCATCTTTACATCTTACGATTGTATTACATTTTTATTGATTACGATACATTTATCTATTTCCACATTTATTCTATCATCTTAATTACATTCCCTACGCGCTACATATTTTATTCATCTCATCAATTACATTACATTAGTTATCTACATTATCATTTACCATGCATATTTCATCTTTCATTAACTCATATCCTCGTACTCATTTATATTCATCACATACATTATACTACACATGTTTCACACAACAACCATATAACTATACCATATCCATTACATTGCAAATACCAAAACATCTCAACATTGATCTAATATATATCAAAAATAGGTGTCCATACATATATCGGTCATACAACCATCATCCCACAAAACATGTTTCATCACTGGGGGGATTAAGGCCCCCCCTACATCATATACAATCATCACTATCAAACCTCATCATCACTATCACTCTCATATGCCACGAGAGTTCCCTATAACTATATACCTCATCGACCAATGTGATGCAACATTTCATGTGCCTCAAAAATTATCCACATACCTACATAACATAGTAATCTCCATGTTATGACTCTGAGAATTGACGATGACAAATATACATATCATACAAACACATCCTAGTCCAAGGGGCCACCACCTACCACCTCTCGGGCATGTTGAATATCCTCCCGTGCCTCATCCCTCTTAACAAGCAACACTGTGTGCATGTTGCCACTGTTATGGCTACTGATCTCAAAACAAATGGACATGCTCGCCTATAATATTGTCCACACGCTTTGGTATCCATCCGCATATAGCACTTCTCTTGAAGACATTATGCATCAATGTGTGGATATATTTGTGTCTGTTATCAATGACCAATATGCATCTCCTGCATACACAACACAAAACCCCATATTAGTCCACCACATATAATAACAACAAAAACAATTCATTGACAAAATTTTAAGCATCTACAAAGTACTTATGATCTAGCGTAGCTACCATTACAGGGTCAGGGATACCTACCTTACCTGCTCCTCCTAGTGGAAACTCCATATCACCCCTGCGAATAATGGATATAATAACACCCACTGATCCACTACCCACCATGCTCCATAATCCTCTGTGACATCTTACATCACCTCCATGTCTAGCTTTCAATATCGATAGGGTCTACCACATCTTGACCTTATGGTGATCAGTTAACTACTATTGTTGTAGGTTTTGGACTAGCACATGTCCACCCTTACTAGGGCCCCTAATAACTCACAACCATATGCAAGGATTTGGGGGAATGTTCTGCACCATACCAAACTTCTGTGATACCCTCTGCACCTGAAATAACTCCGCCACAACTAGAAATCGATCCTCTAGCCACATAGTCCTCTAAATACATCACACCTGAAATAACTATGCCACACCTGGAAATTTATCCTCTAGACACATCATCCTCCGAATACATCACAAATCTGTAGCATCCTCTATCCACATGGTACTCTAAATACATCACAACTCTATAGCATTCTCAGGCCATCCCCCATAATCCTGATATGGCTTTTATATCACTCACTCTGGCCCCATCCTATCTATTAGGGATCTCAAACTATATGTTTCCATATTCCTACTGTGCATATTAACCCAGCATTGAGAAAATATCTCTAGCCAAACCCACTCTCCTCATGGCCCAGTAACTGTTCTCAATACAACTATATGCTCATATGCCCATACATGTAGCAGTGTGGTGGCCCATATTCTCCCATCATATTCATCTTGCATAAACTGATACAAATCCCTTTATAAATGGGCCAACACACACCACTCCCAATGTATCTTGTTCCATCCTTCTCTATCTACTGGCATATGTCGTGCATCTTATACAAGATTTTGACACCTCCTCCCTCCACCGCTATACATGATGCTATCACCACTTTAATGAAATTCCACAACCACAAAACCCTAGAATGTAATATTGCATCCAAACTAATATGGGCCTTGGCAAGCACCTGGGTCCCTAAAAAATATCATCTAGTTAAGCGCATCTAGTGCTCCATATCCACTACTACCATAACTCGTACTCACTCTCTAACCATTGGAAATCATAGTATGCAATATACATCATCCAGTGTCACCATCATCTCCCCTATGGGAAACTAAAATGTGCACGTATCGTCACACCACCTATCACATAATACATTCAACATGGGCATATTATGGGGCACATCCCAATCATCATCTGACAAACCCAATCCCAGTAATGTAATTAAGTATTGACCACCAAAGAACTCCCTCGAGTGGATATCCCTCTACAACACCACACAACGTTAGAACATTTTACAACAACCTAATAAAACCCTTCCAACATGTTATAAACATATTCCCCAGCAATACCCATCAACACAAAACTTCATGGACCAGGGTGCCCCATGGTAGGACACTAGCACTTGGTTCTAGGTGCTTCAGTCCCAAGGGTTCACTAACATCCTCACCGCTCGTTTCTAGGTCCTAACACTAGGAACATCAAAATATTAAATATCAAATATTCAACGAAAATTCCTAGTAACACCTAAAACGCCTACATTTTACAAAAATAACACACTTACCAACTCCACAGTAGTGCATGATGCCACAACAGTCGCCACTCTCTAAACTAGCTAGGACATAATGGTCTCATTTGAGGCATCTCTATTCACTCTAATATACACTCTCGCACTCACAGCAAAGACAATGAAGTGATAAGTTTACCTTTCACTTTACTATTTATAG